>BCJD01000012.1:436795-549116 GCA_001600195.1 Yarrowia keelungensis | reverse complement strand
GTACACCACGACGACCCAGAAAAGGGCCAGGAAAACGGTGGAAAGACCTCTCAAGCTGAAATCAGATAGAATCTGCGAATTGAACAGGTTTTAGGAGGTTGTCAGTCTACTCTCTATACTAAAACACCAAAATTTCCGCGAACGAATTTTTTGGAGTGAAGTGGGAGAGTGTAGCCAGTTCGTAATTTTGAAGAAAAAAGTGGCCACTGCTTGGTGATGTGTGCTTAGTCATCCGGCCGACTTTAGAGAGCGATTTATTTGGCTTAACGAATGTCCTTGACGACAAGCAATAGTTTCATGCATATTATCAGAATTGAATTATTAATATAAAGCTTAGTTTTAAGTCTTACTTCTCTTCTACAGCCTTCAAGGCGTGTTGTTACGTTCCTGCCCCTAATGAGGGGAAGTGTGAACATCAGAACTACGTGAAAAGCTCGTTGAAGGTAAGGAGAGTGTTCGAGAAGAGTCTTTCGAGTGCAACGGACCCTCTTCCAGTGGATCTCATGCTTCAAGACCACAATTATATGGTTGCAATAAGAAAATAGCTGTCTCATTCTTCACACTGTCTTACTTTTCGCACTGCCTATTGTCTCGTACATCCTACATCACCCTCACTTCATATAATGCTCTTGTTACTTCTATACCTCTCAAACACACACCCACATGTCCTGCACCTCCTCGACCTCCTCCATGAAGAAAATATCCAGGGCTTCGTTCACAGCATCAATGCCGACCTGGTAGTCCTCCAGCTCATTATAAACCTGAGCCGAGAACCGCACGTACATCTTACCGTTGTGGTAGATGGGAGGCACGTAGGTTCCTCGAGTCAGAGGGTGATCGCAAATGAGCTGGAACAGCTGCTGCTTTCTCTCCTCTGAAGCAGCAGCCAGGAACTCTTCAGGAATAGGAAGACGGACAGTAACCATGGCTCCAGCGTGTCCCAAAACCTCGGTTCGCCACTGGGCAGCAGCCAGATCGCCTACCTTGATAGCCAGGTCGTTGCAGTACTTTCTGATCTGGGCTTCTCCTCCAATCTTCTGTCTGAACTCGTAGGCAGCAGTGATGGCGATATAAGGCGAGAAGTCCTGGGTTCCAATGAACGTGAACCGGTCGACGAGTCTTCTCTCTTCCTGCTCAGGTTCCAGGTCCTCAGAGTCGTCCAGATACGTATGCGAAACAGGGAGGGTATGAATGAGCCGATGATGCTCTTCAGCAACGTAGAGAATAGCGCCTCCTCGGACTCCGTAGCCCCATTTGTGCACGTTGGTCACGTAGAAGTCAGGCTGGGTCTTTCGCATGCTCACGGGAATCAGACCAATGCTATGGGCTCCATCAATGAACGAAAGCACCTCTTTCTCTCGACACAAGTCCACCAGCTGATTGTAGGGCAGAATAGCAGCTGGCATGGACGACACGGTGTCAAAGAGACACAAAACAGTACTAGGATGAGCGTCAATCGCCTGTCTGTAGAGATCCACGATTTCGTCGTCGCTCATGGGGTACTCAATGTCCACAGAAACGTGTTTGATGCCGTGTCTGAGCTCCAGGAACTTGAGAGTCTTCTCGCAAGCTCCATACGTGGTCGAGCAGTAGATGATAGTGTCTCCCTTCTTGAGAGGAAGGCTTCGAATGACGGTGTTGAAGCCCACAGTAGCGTTCTGGACAAACACCGTGTTCATGGGTTCCGAGTCGATCCACTCACATGCCGTCTTTCGCGCCACCTCGATATCCTCATACAGAGTAGTCCGCATGTACAGATCCGGGTTAGCTTCGATTTTGGCGAGAATCTGGTTTCGGGCCTCTCGAACAGGCAAGGGACATGCTCCAAACGAGCCGTGGTTCAGAGGCGTGTTTTTGTGGTCAAAGTCCCAGTACGCCTCTCGCGCCGAGTGTCCAAACGCCGTGGCCTTGCTTTGTGGCAGTTTGCTTTTGATGATCATGTTTAGTAGGAGTTCAGGTTAGTGCGATGCTGATAATGTAGAGATTATGTGGGGATGAGGGATTGAGAGTTTATTTGAGGGGAGGAGAGTGCGAGAAGGAATGGTGAAAAATGTGTGACAAAATGAGCTAGAATGATTATGTACGAACGACTGAATGGCTGTTCGGTATTCTCCTTTTTCTCGACTCGTAGAACCAATTTAACCCCGATTAGAACACCACCTTACACGTCATATTCCAACACTATCCTATCATGTTAAATGAAATCCAAATTCCAGCTGATAACAGACACCGAGTTTATACCAAAAAAACGCAGTGCCGTGTGTTGGAGGGAGAAGGGTGGGGGACGTGTTGGGGGGGGACGTGTTGGAGGTGACTGTAGACGTGTTTCGCGGAGTAAAAAAAGGCGACATTTTTCCAACTAAAATACGTTATTTCTCAAGTAATCCCGGTTGAGGGTTGAGAGCTGATACCGACCTTGTGGAACAAAAGATCTCGTTAGCACTTCCATCACTTGTCATTGTTAGCAAAGTGACAAATGCCTATCGATTAACACCTTTCTGAAGCACGTATCTTCTCTGGAACATCTCAAATGAGCCCCCAGCTAAAATTCTCTTCTAAGTAAATCTTCAACTATTCCAATGAATTGGGCTAACATTGGACCTCTCTCTACTAACCATACCAAAACATGAAAGAACTACACGCAAGTGCTCACAATCCCTCCTACAATCCATTCTACACTCGAGTCACAATAAATCATCATCAATTAATCAATAGTTACAACTCAATAGGTTGCTCACTAGACCCCGGAACACTCTTTGGCCTGTTTGGCGGAACATTCTCTTTGTCCCGCTCCGCTAATCTGACATCCTTATACCCCTCCTTAACATGAGGCCTGTACGCATCAGCTCCAGTCTTCAGAGCTCTCCACTCTTTCGTAAACCGCGCTGCACCACTTGTACTGACTGCTGACGTATCGGCGTAGAAGTTTCTCCAGTGAGGATGAAAGTCGTCTGGAGACAGCTGTCCTCGAGTGCTCAGGATTTTCTGAAGCTCGTGAACACACGGGTATCCCAGAGAGGAATAACCATCGGGACAACCACAGGCAACGAAATTATCAGTAGGAAGTTTATCCAAGCGTTGTTGGACACTCTTGAGTGCTCTGAACGAGATGATGTGCTTGCAGCTGGCGATATGAGTGCTCAGCTCTGCCAGATTCTTGACATACTCTCGTCCATTGACCTCACTGATGTACTCGTAGCATTGAGCAAAGTCCTGAAGCATTGCACGAACGGCTTGAAAGAGAGTATCGAAACATGCAACACTCTCGCGGTTGATGTACACGTCGTTTGAGTCCACTCCGAAGTGAGCGCTTTCGCGTTTCGTGCCCTCACTCATGTGTTCGAAGTACTGTTCGAAGAGCGGTTTCAAATCAGAAAATATCAGACTCGAGGTTGCACATTTGCCGTCTTTGATGAAACGGTCGAGACTCTCCTCACTTTGGGAAAACGACGGCTTACCCACGATCTGGTGCCACAAATCCAGCGTTTCACGAATCAATCCCGGAGAGTCAATGTGTTTTGCTGCGACCTTCTCTTCGTGCTTTGCAACAACACTCGCATCTGCGTGAACATGAGACTCGGGAAACAGCTGCTTGAGAATCGCCAATGACTCCAACTCGCAGGAAGACTGGATGAAACCAGGTGACTCGATGGAGTATTCAAGCTGCATGTCTTGAATCTCTGTGAAAATCCATCCCAAGCTTGACATCTCCATAGGTTCGTCAGCTTGCGATTTCTTGACCAAACCGACGGCAATTGGAAACGCGAGATTGTGACAGTCGACGCCCTTGAAGATGACCACCGTCCAATGCTGTCCATCGACTTGCAGTGCCTGTGAGTTGTCGATGAGAAGAATCTCAGGGTAAGCTCTCCAGTGTCTGTAGACTTCAGTATGAGCAAAGAAGAGGCTGGTGGAAGTCTCAAGATCATCTCCATCACACTTGGCTCGGACCAGAAGAGATCTCAAGAGCTTGTAGAGTGCGATTGTAGGAGACTTCTCTTTCAGAATCGCCAGAGTGGGTTGGATATCTTTTCTTGTGAAAACGCGTGTATCTCTGGTACCACTGTTACAATGAAAGTAGTCGTTTTCATTGAGAACTGAAGGGTGAATGTTTGGACGGTGGTTGTGGAATGAACGAGCACCCGGAAGACGTTCCAGACGAAACGCTTCCTTTCCTTCACACTTTGAAATCTTCAGAGCAAATTCACAGGAGGCTCTGTCACTGGTATTCTGTCCTTCATCAACACTGTCAGCAGCCATTCGACTACAATGCAAGTAAACGTCGTTGCCTTGGAACCGAGGTACTAGCTGATAATGACGGGTGAACGCATGTGTCATGGCGTAGTTGACCAGTTTTTCAAGTTTAGGGGATGTCTTTTCACGAGGAAGAGTGTCGCGCGGCCACTTGTCAACTAGCTTTGAATGCTTCACCTGCAGGTTGCGAAGCACGAATTCCATATTTTTCTCTTTGTAAAAGAAAGGTTCGAACATCTTCAAGGATATTTTTCGATCACGATGTTTGCTTGCAGCTTCCAGGAGAGCCAAAACTCGGTGGTGTTCTGGCACTGGAGGAAGAAAAGCTGCTAGCGAAGACTGAACAGCAGGTACAGGAGGTGCAGGCGGTTGAGGTCCAATAGGTCCAATATTTCCAGGTCCAATATTTCCAGGTCCACTAGGCTCCACAGGTCTGATACCAGGGACGTTTATGATTGAGCCGTCATGGAGCACAACTCCCGAATGAGTGACTGTGCCAGGGTGAAGAACGACCCCTCCACGAGCACGTCCCATGGGGTAGCACAAGACTGGAGCTCCAGGGTACTCAGAAAGAACTGTTCCTATGGGTATGTTTTGAACTGGAGGCTGTGGTGGATGATAAGTAGGGGGTTGGATGGCATGAAAGTATGAAAAGTATCCTGCTGGAGGAGCTGGAGGAGCTGGAGGTCTGTGAACAGCTGGAGGAGCATGTTGTCTAGGAAGAGCGTTGGGAACTGGAGATGGGGAGAATGGCAGGGAATCGGATAGTGCAGGAGATGACACGTGAGAAGGTGCTGCTTGGGGAGAAGCTGAAAAGTGAGGAGTAGGCGAGTAACTAGCTTCCCTCTTGACTTTAGTGACTCTTAGATCAGAAGAACCCCCACTAGCCCTCTTAGTTCCAGCCATTGGATGAGTCCTTACAGCTTCAGCTTCTGAAGGAGACAGTTGACGTGAGGGTTCTGGACTTGGAGAAGAAGTCTTTCGTCCAGTTGCAGGTTTCGCACGTGATTTGCTTGATTCAATTGAGAGCGTGAATGGTTCATCACTGTTCCAGCGATCTCTCTCTTTCTGGCTCATTCTATCCCAAATCCTCTTGGGTAAGAGCTCCCGCAAGCTCTCCCGCATTTCCCTCGATATTTCACTCTCTGTTTCGCTCTGAGCGCTGGTATCATCGTGAGACGTGACGACATCGTACTCCTCTTCGGTAATACCAAGAAACTCTATGGTGAGTTCAGCCAAAAAATTGATAGTCCATCCCGGACTCTTCTCTCTAGTCTCCTTGGGATCAGCGAAAAACTTGTCCAACTCGGATATCGTCTCCGACGGCTTGTTAGGGAGACGACGGAGGGAGTTGATGAACATGATCTGATGAGCTCTTCTGAGAACACAGAACTTGTTCAGAAAATGGTCTGCCTGAGCTTTCGACATTTCGAACATCAGTCTGGCCACTAGCGCAATTACATCGAGTTTCAAGACCTTGAGATGTTTCACCAAAAATTCATAGTTGGTCACCTCGTGGAAATAGCGACTCAAGTCATCGGCTGCTTCAGTGTATGCTCCAGTATGCAAGAAGAACCTCTCCAAATCGAGAATGTTGATTTTTCTCCCTTCGTTCTCCCAATCTGCGTGTGGCTGACGGGGTTCCGTGCCGAATTTGCGCTGGTAGCGCTCTATCTCCCTCTTGAAGCTCGCCATGTTGAAGAGTAGCGATTTCCAGAATGACCGGTCGATATTATTACCCCATCCTACGCGTCATAACGTGCCTGCATAACGTGAAACAAGACAGACAGGGGTGAAACGGGGAGTGGGATAATGGGGCGAATATTAGTGATGGAAGTGTGAAATTATGGCAGTAAAATCGCCTTGATCAGAGCTTTCGATTGATACCGAAATGAGTCCAATATCTTCATCTTTTTTGCAGGTTTCAAGGGATGTGCCAACTTGCATTAAGGAGAAGCTAATTTCCGATGATGTATGACATTGGAATGTGCCATGGAGAACGAGTATACATGTTAAAGGTCTGGATTTGTGCAGTACGATTCCCTTGAGAAAGACTTCTGATCAAAACCAGAATCAGCCAAAAAAAAATCTCTTTCGCAAACTTCAGGCACTCATGAATATGCAAGTCTGAGCTCGCTAAATACGATGAGCTATAGATTTGAAGATAATTCAGGGGTAACGATACAAGACGTTGACGTTTCCGGTGATATCTTCTCAGTTCTACAAGTACCCATAAGAACATAAATACACGAATATCAGTTCTATTCTATATCCATAGACCATAGGCATCATAACATCTTCTGTCCTGCTACAACCCACTTATCTCCACCTACACAGTCAACTCCTTACTCATTCAATAACTTATAGATTACACGCTCTCACCTCTGGCTATACCTGCAGCCTAGGTGACAAGAATAAAGGGGGACATCGGAGAACCTGGGCTCTTGGACCGGCCATTGCTGCCCCCCTGGTTGTGGTTGTGGTGGTTGGGATCGTCGAGATCCACCGTCAGAAACTTTGTGTTTCTACTACGGCCTGGTGCGACAGTGTGTTGCGGGTCAAACTCGTGGTTCTGAGGCGGCGTCATGCCCGTGTTTCGGTCGATGATTCCGTCTCGGATCTCCCGTCGGTCTCGTTCTCGGAGCTCTCTGAGCCGCTGGTCGGTCTTGTGAGCAGCATGGTCGTTGGGCAACAAGGGAAGAGACTTGCTCCACGTGACTGTCTCGTCTTCATAAGGCGAAGATGCGACTGAATCAGGGTATGGCGATCGCGTGGATGCTGTGACTGGCTTCTTCTTCACGGGGATGGGGGTGACGGGGGTGTCTGGAGATGAGACCTCTTCAGCCACAAACGAACACACCTTGGCGGTGACGGGACGAATGTAGTTGATTTGGACTCGGTGTTTGGTGGCTTTGGGGGCGTGGATGGAGTCTGTGGACGACACGGAGTCTCGGGTCGTGCCCTGGATCTTGTCCACGAGCTTGTTGAGCTTGGGGGTGTCCAGCGACGAATCAAACGACACCTTTCGCATCTCTCTGGCCAGATCCACGTCGATAGGCGACGGCTTCTTGTGTTTGGCAGGCGGAGATCCGGTGTTGACGGTCGCTGACGTCGACTTGATCGAGTTTCCAGACCGGTTCGGGTCATATGGCGACTTTTTTTCCGAGCCGGGAGGAGTGCCGTAGTAGTCGTCAATGTCGTAAATGTCGTCCAGATCGTCTTCTTTGTCTTCGGACCGGCCGACAGACTCGACAAAGGAGAACTCGGTGGAGTCTTCAGGGGGAGGAGAAGCCGTACCAGCCACGCCTCCACCGCTGGAAATCTCCTTGTCCTTGCCTCGAAGCAGAGAAGCCATCTGTTCACAGCCGACAATGTTCTTGAGTCGGTTGTCGTGGATGGAAAAGAGCGAAAACTCGGCCGAAATCTGGTAAATCTTGTACGTTTCGTTCATTCGGGCCATTTTGACTGTGGTGGGAAGATCCACCTCGGTAGTGGAAGCACTGGCGGGAGTTCGAGTGCTCTGACTTCGCTGCATGTGCACATTAGTTGAAGAATGGGGGTGTTCTCCGAGAGAATGGCCTGTAGTCTGGCTTCTATGCAGAGAAGAAGACGTCTGGGTGTGGTGGTTTCCTCCAAGAGTCTGAGAACGGCCCAGATTCGGGGTTCCGTTCATGTTGGGCGAGTTTCGCATGCTTGGCGAAGATCTGATACCCAGACCCACAGCTCCAGCTCCCCCGGTAGACTGTTCGTGGAGCCGTTGAGCAGCCTCCTTTTCGGCCTGCGAGACGTCAAACGTGTTTGTGTAGTTTGCTCCAAAGCCCATGGACGACCGGTTTCGGATATTGTCCTGCAGTTGCTGCTGTTTGTGTTTCATGGACTTTGAGCGGGCCAGGGACTTGCTTCTCGACACATTCTGGCTCTTGGACCGAGACAGCGACTTTGAGCGGCCCAGACCCTCGTTTTGGGCCTGTTTGCTCGTGATGGTGGCTCTGTGGAGCGAGTCCTTGATGGCGTTGAAGTAGATGTACGCCTTGTCGATTCTGTTATGGTCAGCCGACCACTTGTGTTCTTTTCCTGCTCTAGAGAGGTCAGAAACACCCGGCAGAATCTCGCCGCTGTAAATTTTCGCCATGGACTTGTTGAACATGACTTCACAGCTGTAGAGCGTGAAATTGAGGCCCAGAGGCTGGTAGTTGATCCAGGTGTTGCCTCGCATGTACTCCAGACACTTGTCCCACTCTTTGGCGGCCTCAGAGTACTTTTCCTGGTCGAAAAGACACTGGCCAAAGAGGAAGTGTGTGATACAAAGGTAGGGGTCTTTCTGGAGAGCAGTTACAAACCACTTGGTGGCCCGTTCGTGGTCATCCATCTTATAGTAAACAGCCGCGATATTATGGGCCAGCTTGCTCACTTCACCAGAGTACTCGGGCGAGTTGATGAGCTGGTTGAACTGCTTGAGAGCAGGAGCATAGTCGCCCTTGCTGTACAGCTCCACGCCCTTGAGCCACGTGACTACCTGTTGTAGTGTGAGCATGGCAGTAGGCAGATGGGTATCTCAGCTGTACTAGAGGTCTGACCTGGTGACTGTACCCACTGTGCTTGTGGAAAGGTGACTAGTCTTATACCTGAGTGCGTCTCTTGTAGGCACTTTGGGGCTGATTCAGGTGCTGATGTATCAAAGTACCGTATCGGTAGCGTGTGGTTCAAACGAGTGACGAAGGTGAGGTGAAAAAGTCGTGAGGCGGTGAGTCGGAGTCGAAAGCGCGAACGTGAACGTGAACGAGGTGTCTGGATGATCGACACTTGGTCAGGGTCTCTGGATCTTGTTGGCAATAAAGTGCAAATCTCTAAGGCTGCGAGAGAATGTGGGTGGCTAAAGTGTCTAAGTAATATATCTGCTAAGAAGCTACGCGTCTTGGTCCACATGTGGAAAGCAAGAGAGGTATGTCACGCGCACAGCTCGCTCGTTTGTGTGCGCCCTCTTGTTCCTTACAGCTGTGACAGACGGGCTCCGCAGCGCTCACAGACCAATTAAACCCCGTTTCTTGGTCTACCGTCTGGAACATGCCAAACTTCGCTTGTCTGCAACTTCTCATTCCGTGGGTAGCCCCTTTTGGATTCAGCCGTGCGTTTGGGGGGATGTGTGGGTATGTGGGGGAGACAGGAAAAGGCTGTTTAAAAGCTGAAATAGGGCAAATTGATGTCGAAAAATACGCTGGAGCTGGCGGTTTTCCTCCATCTACTCTCATCCATTCACCACCTCTCACCACCTTCCATCGCACGGCATACAAGCTCTAGGAACGAGGACTAAATCCACATTGGCTTTTATTATGTTGGGAGGAATGCAGCATGACACAATTGCAAAGGTAAAAGTGAGCTAAAAAGGGCAAGACAGAGCCCCAGACAATGACCGCCAGAAATTGGACGTGAATGGGACGTGCAAATTGACAAGAGAATTATCGACGTGATCAAGGGGTAAAGTGGCAGATGGGGTGACTTTCCTGACACTGCTGTACTTTCACTGACTTATAAGTCCACGGCAACCACCAACGCCCATTCTATTTACATTCTCATCTGTCTCAACCTGCGACTGTCTCAAGTCTACCGCACACGTTCATGCTGATACAGACGTTTCATGTAGCGCGGAAATAATACGAAAAAGTGGCTGTAGGGTGGTATCGCAGGTTGGAGCAGCCAGAGTCAGCGGAAATATTGCAATTTCAGCCCAATCGGGTAATATTCGCTTACCGCTGTAGTATCACCACTCGTACCTCCACCATCTTGTTTATCCTCGGTTAAAAGAAACGTTCGCCAACAAGCTTAGATTACCCGCCTACAATCTCCAGTGTCGATCAGGGATCTACACAGTGATACAATCATGTAGGGTAACTCTGGCAAGCACGCGACTGGTAGGATACAGTCTGTCAAAGCTGTCAATTTCCGGGTATATAATATCTGTCGTGTGCCCCATTTTGAAATTCCCAGATATATGCCCCATTTCTCCATTCCTGAGCTGAGGAATGTGCTCACAGCGTGCTCGAGTGTTTCTACGTGCTTTTTCAAATCTATCCTCATGTCCCCGTTCCTGCGTTCTCAAACTCCCACCCTGAAACATGCACCCCTATATGATCGGGTCTCGGCCTAATCTGCGACAAAAATAGGAGAATTAATATTTGACGGGGAGATGGTATTAATAGATCCAGGATGGGGTACAAGTACACCAGGTATACGACCTGTTAGTCACATCTTCTCGTATCTCTTTTACAGCCACATCTAATCCTTAGGTTAAAGATGTGGATCGTGAAAATCTGAAAATCAAAATACGCCTCCAGCAGAACTTTTCAGCTGCGAATTTTTCAACTGCAATTTTCGCACGTTTCATCGCTGCAGAAACCAGCAGGGGCAAATAATATCGCGCTGGCAAGTCAGGGCCCGCAAAAAGGTGCCGCTGAAACGCACCACCGAGATCCAGATTCACCAGTATACGGGATCTAACGCTCTGTAAGACGTTGACACAGCGTCACTGACAATATTACGTCAGCTGGACGTCAGATGGAGATTAGGTGGTAGCCGTAGCCTTACGAAGCCGTGCACGAGTATGTACAAGGCACTATCTTCTCAATTGAGCCGTTCGTGGTGTTGTAGATCAGTGAATACACTACAACCCAGACTCAGGGGTCGACGATAACATGAAACAGATGCAATGAAGGTATAGAGTAAGTGTCCAGGTGTTGTAGAGTGGTAACTCCGGCAACAAACTACAACTACAGTATGGTGCTGCTTACCCTGTGTTATCATCTCTTGCCTCACTGGCGATCCGACAATCCAATCAGATCTCCATTATGTAATCGGCGATGTAAACAGAGAAGACATATATCGTCAGTTGCTGTAGGAACAAGAGATGTACGACGAACGCGCCAGATACGTGCTGTTACTGTGACAACTGTTCCAGGCATAACAGAACCCACCTCATTCGCTCTTGTTACAGGGCCCCATCGGTAACAGCACCCACCCTGAGTGAAGCGCTTCTCTACACGCACTTGTCACCATCAAGCAGCAACCGCAGGATACATGAGCTGGGTCTCCCCGGCGACGGTCTTCTCAAGCTGTAACCATTCCACTGAAAAAGAAACGAACTAGATCTTACAATAGATGAAACGAGTTGTTAGAAGGCTATGAGGTTTAGGTGTAAACAAAGTACGAGACTTGAAGTGTACTTGTACAAGTACGACCAGAACCAGTGTGTTCTTTTTTCTCATTTTTTCACGATGTTTCGTCCACTCCCTCCCTCCTGGTCACATGACCGCTTCACGTGATCTTAACGCCTTCCATAGCCCTCTTCTATAGCCTGCAATCCAATTATCCTCGCTGCTAAGCTTGCAGCTTATTGTCTCGTTTCTTGCTTGTTCATACAGCACGCGTTGGACAAGGGCCCGTGGCGAGCGTGGTGGCTCTTTCGGGCGACGATGCGGCCTAAACAGTCTTATTGAAAGCCTGTTTGACGCTAAATTCCGCCAGATAGCCACATATTCAACCTAGACCAGCTTACAATTCATTTCGGTGCGTATAGAATGTGCTTATTTAGAGGTGATGAAGACGCTATACAAAGCGTTGCTCAAGAAGAGGTGGAAAAAGAACACGTTGCTTGGGTTGCTGTTGGAGCTTCAATTCTTGCTCATTCTTAGAGCTCTCGCAAAACCCCTCATAGTCGTACTCGTATGTTCTTCTACCGTCTCGGCTCACATTCCAACCTTTGTTTGAGGTTGCTTGTCACCCTGGATAGTCTCAAGTATACGAGGTGGGAGACGAACAAGGAGCGGGATGAGATACAAGCAAGATACTGGGAATGAAGTGAATGGCCAGAATGAAGACATGCGACGGTTAATATGACGAATACGATTAACGGAGCTGTCAGATGAAACCATTGACTGTATCAAAGCGGAGATCGTCGACTGTCAGACTGTCACATCTGCCACACGTCTATTCTATACCCTAGTTATAGCTAAAGCCCTGGTATAACCATAAGACAGGCTACTGGCTAGACCCTGGTAAGATTGTAGCTATAGGGAGCCGGAAATAAGGATCCGAACCGAGCCCACCTCGAGTCTCTCCCAGTCTTTCGCTCACATCTGGTTCACCTAACCCACCAATATATGCCGGGATCGTCATGTCAGGCTGACAACCGTCGTAAAGCTACGAGTGCTACGCGACGTCCACTGTGGGGCTAGTGTTGCTACAAGAGCAGAGAATGTGCCGGTTTAGTATCTCTTGACGTGCACGTGGCCAAGCTCTTAGGTGTGAAGTAGCAGGTGGATGAAGCATGCTCATACAGTAGACTAACTACAGCACTATGAGGCCAGGGAAGAACCAAGCAATAGCCATCGTTTTAGCCCGTCGTCTGCTCTCATCACGGCCACAAACCTTTTCCTCCATCGCCATCTCCACAAAGCCTTGTCTGGTGTTTTGAAGTCTGACTGGGTTTGATTGTTTGACCTGCTCACTGCCAATGTTTGGCGTTGTTTGTTTGTTTTACCGCTGTTGGGGCAACCGAGACGCAGCAGAGTTTGGGTCTCAGATGGAATGGGCCCAAAACGGCTCGTTCCATGCCCTATTCTCCCAGTTGGAGCCAACCTTAATGCACTCGCGAGGCGTGGGTTTTTGGCGACGCTTGTTCCAGACGTTCCGGCTAACGGCGTGTAGCATCGCGGAGAGGGGAGCTAGGGCCGCAAAAAGCCGTGGGCAGGGGCTTGGGGGCCTGGCCAGCACATATAGCCCTTTTCCCTGTTTGTCTGGGCCTCCTAAACCGGCGTACCAGCGCCTCGTGGTGTCAGGTTGCGGTCTGCAGTAGCACTGGCTGTTTGTATGTATCTTTCGACAGTGTGTGTGTGTGCTTTGCCCTGTGTGTTGTGTGTTATTTTACACTGCTTGCAAAAAAGCATCAAAACATTATTTGGCACACAAATGCAGACATACCAAAACATAAACACCACACCCTAAGCCTGCACTTATCACCACCACACACATTACGTTTGGACTCTTCATCCTGACAACTGTTGTGGTATAGGAGAGAAGGAGAAAGTCTTCCTCGTCGTCGTCACGGCACACATACACCAGTTTCAACACACAATCCCACCCCACAGTTCAACCGCTGTCTCACCACACCATTCATTACACTCAGACACACACTCTACATTCATTACCGCCATCTGACTGTATAGACGACACATCAAGAACACACCCGCAAAAGCAACCAACACATCAGGGAAACCACTCATCTGACGTCTCACTCACTTTCACTCACATACACACCTTCGCTAATCGACAGCCTATGCATTCTCTCTAGTCATTGAAGTCTTCGCCAAAACACTCTCATTTTAATCTTCATCACTAATATCTTCAGTAATAGTAATTTTCGACTTCATTTGACCTCTTCACACTTCAACATCGACACTTATCACATCCTCGACCATCTTCGACTTTCTTCAACCCATTCTTCAACTTTTTACCACATCTTTGACATTCCCACGACACAACACATGCCATAATGGACAGAGTGAGTATTGCCTTGGTGGATATGGCTCTTTCAGTAGGATGACGTTACGAAAGATATGCCATTACAGAAGGCATTTGGTCTGCTGGACATCATGAAAGACACTATGCCTCTACCTCAACCACAGACATTGTTTCCCTCCCTCAAACTAACACAGACACGAACCCACGACGAAAACTCGCTACATGAGTACAGAAAGCCCTCCGCAACCGGAGGAGCTCCCACCAAACGAGTGGCGCTCGGCACCGTGACCAACACCGCCTCCGTGGCCACCAAGGCCAAGGTGGCCATCTCCAAGCCTCCCCAGAGAGTCACCCGACAACCATTAGTGGCACAGAACCAGAACATCCCCCCATTAGCAGCACAACAACCGGCCGCGGCGTCGAGTCTCACATCTACCTCGACGTCGTCGCTTGTGCAGCCGTGCCCTGGTTCTGACGACACTGTGGACGAGGAGGTCGAGATACAGACGTGTGCCGAGGAGGGACAGCTGGAGGACGACTTTTACGAGTCCGAGGAGGAGGCCCCCAGCCAGCGGTTTGCGGTGTCGGAGTCCAACCCGCAGGCGCTGTATCCCGTGGTGGACAAGGAGTCCATGGCCGAGCTGGCGCGGGTGGCCACCTACTTCAGCACCAACAACGGCGTGGATCTGGACGAGAACGACGACGACACTTACGACATTAGCATGGTGGCAGAGTACGCGGAGGAGATCTTCACGTACATGAAGGAGCTGGAGGTGCGGTTCCAACCCAACCCGGGGTACATGGACTCGCAGACGGAGATCCACTGGGCCATGCGGTCGATTCTGGTCGACTGGCTGGTGCAGGTGCACCACCGCTTCTCGCTGCTGCCCGAGACGCTGTTTCTCACCATCAACTACATTGACCGGTTTCTGACCATCAAGACGGTCTCTCTCAGCAAACTGCAGTTGGTTGGCGCCGTGGCACTGTTTGTGGCGGCCAAGTACGAGGAAATCAACTGCCCCAGCGTGCAGGAAATCGCATACATGGTGGACAACGGCTACCATGTGGACGAGATTCTCAAGGCCGAGCGATACATGATCGACCTGCTGGACTTCAATCTGGGGTGGCCGGGCCCCATGTCGTTTCTGCGACGAACCTCCAAGGCCGACGACTACGACCTGGAGACCCGGACGCTCGCCAAGTATTTATTGGAGGTGACCATCATGGAGAAGACCTTTGTTGGCGCCCCACCATCGTGGCTTGCGGCCGCGGCACATTTTCTGTCGCGACGCATGCTTAACCGTGGCCATTGGACCGATGGCCACACCTACTACTCTGGCTACACCGAAAAGCAGCTGCTGCCCGCGGTCATGCGCATCATCCAGTGCTGCCGCGACCCACTCACCCATCACAAGGCCATTTTCGAAAAGTACAAGGACCGCAAGTTCAAGAGAGCGTCGGTCTACGTGCAGGAATGGATGGACCATGAGGAAAACAACAACTAAGATACCATATATATTCTATACTTTCGTTAATAATGTTACACATGATCGAGCGAGTGGCCGTAGGTCACGAGCGGACGACATCCCGTATTGTAGTTGAATAAGTAGTTGCATATTCATTCACTGAGCAGGTTGGAGAGACTTGATACTTATGCAGAATTGCAATATTATGTCTAGTGCTCGTATTGATGCGTCGTACGATAGATCTACATTAGTAAACAAGTGGTGCTGGGAATTGGATGATAGCTGGCCGCTATTGTATGGATGAATCCGCTGATGGCTATTCACACTGGCTCAGATCATCTCCACAATCAAGGGTCACTTCAGCTATTTGTCTCAGACACGGTGTGTATGGTTGAGGCGTGTGGAGTGAGCCCAAGATGACTGTATAGTGGAGTGGTATATATATAGGTGGTTTTTCCAGCAAGGGGCAGTGAGAAATGCAATTATGAGCAGCTGGCTTTCCACCAGGATGCCCACTGTATTACTGAAGGTCAACAGAGTGCTTGTCCATTGGCTGTGTCTAGTGGACCCACAATGGGCTGTACTTTTGGCTGTAGACTTTGCCCCTTTCTAGAATAGGAGTGATAATAGGAGAAGTGGAGGGGTTAAAGGAAGGTGTTGTTTTGGGCTATTTGTGGTGTTATTGAGCGGTTTGCGTGTTTATTGGCATTTTTTGTCTTCTCTCGTTTGAAATTCGGGTATGTCTTTCCTACACTTTTCCTCCATCTGG
This sequence comes from Yarrowia keelungensis, assembly GCA_001600195.1. Classification (NCBI taxonomy): domain Eukaryota; kingdom Fungi; phylum Ascomycota; class Dipodascomycetes; order Dipodascales; genus Yarrowia; species Yarrowia keelungensis. The sequence goes on along the minus strand of BCJD01000012.1, from coordinate 533,114 downwards.
AACATGTCTCAGGAATGCATCAAGCTAAACACTTAGTCTGAGGTTGACACTAAAGATAGTGTGGCTGGGGTAAACCGAGAGTTAGAAGAGCCGCAAATGGGGTAATGAGACGTGGTGGGGTATCAATAGTCGTTTGGGGTTATTTGGTGGTCCAGCTCTGACCCCAGTTGTGCATGTTGCTTGAGAGGTATATGGGCTGCAAGTGTATGGCGATGTTGAAGGCAAGTACTTGTACTTGTAATTACAGATACTCCAATTTCCGAATCCATCCATCTATTATCTATATCTATGTGCTAATGAGCGTATTATTTCGTTTCTTTGGTCCTGGTCCTACTGAACTGACAAGGCAAACATGTCAGAACACAACGTTGACAGAAGACCAACCCGTTCAAGATCCTGGAAAGCCTGCACCTTGGACACCTTGTCTCTCGACTCGAAACACAGCTTGGCAAACTTTTGCTGGACAAGCTGGTTCTCAGCCACGTATCCTCTGTACCAGAACAAGACCTGTTGGTGGGTAGAGTAAGCAGCCGAGTTGCAAATCTTGGACGTGCAAATGTCTTCCAGTTCAGGCAGGTCGTAGATATGAGCCAGAATCATCACTCCGGCTACTGTTTCGAGGTCCAGTTCCTCAATTGAGTCGGTGTAGAGGTAATGAACGAGTGCCTTGACCCAAGGGAAGGGTTCTTCAATGTGTAGTGTTCGAGTGGACGATTCCTGCATGCCAGAGTCGTACAAATTGGCAAAGTACTTCCATCGAGCGTACAGAACGGCTGTGTGCGCGTTCAGACTTATCGATTTCGGCTTTTCGTCACTGTCTTCCTTCTCCTCAACGATATTGTTTCCTGCACAGTCCACTCCTGAAATTGTGAAATCTGTACACTTCCCATCCTTGTAGAGATTGTAGAGTCCGCTGACTAGCGGCTGACTCTTTGCTTCTGAGCCATAATATGTCCTATTGGCCATTCTCAGCACTGTCCTGTCCACCTTGGACTTCTCGATACCGTGGTAGATACCATATTCGCCTGAATCGGCTACATAGAGCGATCCCAGCTTTTTGGGGATGTTGGAGTACTCTTTGAGCTCGTCACGCTCGATCCAGACGCGTTTGTTGAGGTCGAAAAGGTAGTACTGGGTCAGAGACGAGAACTCAGACATTGTTTTGGGCGACCTTCCTCCAAAGACAAGCACCAGCTCGTTATTCAGAGGAATGGCTGTATGTTCGGCTCTGAGACCGATACTGTGTTGTTTGGAAGCGCGGTAGGGCTCCTCCTTGCTCAAAAACGTCCATGCGGCGGTCTTCAGGTCGTAGAGATACACGTCGTCAGTGTAGCACAATTCATCGTCCTTGAGAGCCAGGCCTCCATGGTGGAAGACAATGTTTCCACAGACTGCAGCAGCTGATCTGATGAGGGTCATGTGTGTGTGTTTTTGGGCAATGTCTGGGATGAATTGGGGGACGTTGGAGCCGTTATAACGTCAGCTATTATCGCTGTCATTTAGCACCGCTGTTGTGAAACATTTTGCTAGATTTCGGCACTCCATAATTCACATGCCTGATGAGACGCATGAGACATGCAAGATAGTCGTGTGAGGGGGAAGGGGGACATGAAAGAATGGGGTGCCTTGAGAGGAAATTTGAAGAGATTCGAGGCATTATAAGACCAGGTGCATCGCTCTATACCCTCCTCTTGGCTCTATTCTTCTTCATCTGTTTATTTCATAGAACATTGCTGTTATAATAGCTTCCCACTGTGCTCAACAAGATTAGCCATCTTATGCACCAGCGCAAGTGGGGGAAGAAAGATGTGCACTTGAACTCTGATGAAATGTGGAGAGAGTAATCAAATAAACAATTTGGACATACGGCTCAGATCCTGACGAAATGTAGATTGAACGAGATTTTCAGGTAGAAATTCGAATTTTCGGCGTCGTGTTTTACCGTGCTACTCGGCTCAATCCCGTTTCCATGCTAATGACAAGCCTGTCATTCTCGGTGGCAAAACAAAGACAGAGTTGTTCCCTGACACTTGTTCTTTGGGCTTGTTCCTTACACTGCACATCGGAGAATCGCCACAATCTCCGTGGGTCGCTTTTCTTTTGTTGTGTTCCGCACCAAATGCGCTCTCCAGCTTGTCGACCCCTTGTTTTGTTTCAGATAGGCTGATAATGGGGTCCCTACCTGTACATTCGACAATGTTCATTGTCCACACGCCCATGTCTCATTCAAGGGTTCACCCAAGCCGCATCTTCAGGGTGAACTATACTCTACAACTGCCATTCTCGTATCCATCGTAGTTCTCACTAATGACGGTCACTTTTGTCTATAGTGGATGGCGCTTAATGAAGTGACAGGTGAAAGTGGCAAGTGGAGATGGCGCTTATGATCAGTCAGGGGTAATTGCGAATTTTGGTGCATTTATTTCCTGTTCAGTCCAAATATAGTCCTCTAATAAACCCCATATTGCCACTATTGTACCCCCTTTCGCCTAATCTTTCCATCCTCTCCTTTCAAGGGCCTTGTTGGGTAACCTTTCTCGTTGGGCTAAAGGGGCATCTTTACGAGCGTGTGAAAATAGGAGGAGATGATCTGAGGAATATTCAGGGGCGGAGATGGGTTATCCGCATGATAATACGGAGAGTGGAGGAGTTGCTTTTTGATACGCTATTGCATACCTGCACGGATACAGTCATCAATGACTGTGCGTGAGAGCAGTGTTGTAGGGATGATGTTGTACAAGTATCCGTAGAGACATTGAGAAAAGACAGCTATAATGCTGATGTCATTAACAGTACCTTCAAAAAGTCTACGGTCATCAACTCAACCACTTCCACCTCTTCTACACCTCCATCCACGTCTACATCTCCCATCTCATCTATAACATTCATTATTATGCATTCTATTACTCGTAACTCATTAGTATTTCTTTTTCGACCTAGACTCGTGTCTCGGATCGCTTGTCGGACTCCGTGTCCAACTCGAGCTTCTGCTCGTAGGCGTTCTTCTCGATATCGTGCTGGCCATCGTACTCGGGAGAGAAGGCAGCGACGGGTTCAGTGCCAAAACCACCAACGGGGTTTCCTCCAAAGTCGCCAACGGGATTCTCGTCGGCCTGGTTGGCCTTCTTGGACTTGCCAAAGACCACGCCCTTGACCTGCTGCTCGATCTCGTCGAGATTGATGTCAGGCAGAGTCAGGGCAATGACAATCATGGCTCCAGCAACAATCAGAGGGCCGTAGAGCATGTGTCTGTAGACCTTGTTGAAGGCGGTGACAATCTGCGTTCGCTCGGGAGATCCCCAGGTGTACTTGAGAGGCTCGTTGATGTTGTTGATGATGGTGTCGATCTCAGTCTCGTTGAGGAACGAGGCATACTCTCGAAGTCGCTTGGGGTACATCTGTCGGTACATGGCTCCAGAGATGGCGTCTCCTACAACGTTTCCGATTGAAGTGGACGACAGGTAGACGGCAGTAGCAGCAGCGACCTGGTTATGAGACACAACAGCCTGGACCATGACCTGGGTGGGAGATCCAAGCATACCTGCTCCAACACCCTCGACGGCTTGAGAAACAATGAACTGAGCCAGAGAGTGGTAGGGCTGTCGGTAGTTGTAAGACAGACCGAGTCCAAGCAGGTAGATGCAGGCTCCGACCACAATGAAGGGCTTGATTCGCTTGGTGTATCTGATAGCAATGGCAGTGAAGAGTCCTCCGGCTGTTGAAGACACAGTGGTGGTCACTGAGGTGTTGGTGGCAGCAGTGACGCTCAGGTTCTTGCATACCAGCAGCCAGGCGTAGTAGTAGGGCTGGTAGAGGTAGAAGGCCAGGAAGTAGAGGGCGATGAAGAAGCAGCAGGTGAGCAGCACTCGGTTCTTCAGCACTCGGAAGGGCAGGAAGGGGTACTTGGGGAAGATTTCCCAGATGGGGAACAGGGTCAGACAGATGGGTCCCACAATGATCATTCCCAGAACGTGGGGCTTGTTCCAGTCGGCAGAGGTCTTGACCAGAGTGGCTGCCAGGAACAGAGTGACAAGACCGGCTGTCAGCAGGATCAGACCGATGAAGTCAAAGTGCTGGACGGTCTTCTTGAAGTTCTTGACTGCCAGACCAGCCTGGAGACCCAGACGTCTTGCCTTGAGCTTGTTGACAAACATGGTGGTCAGCACAGGGATGGAGACCACGGGAACAATGATACACCACATTCCGTAGCCCCACTGCCAGGTGGTGTGTTTGAGAACGGCGTTGGTGATGGGAGCAGCACACCAGGGCACAAAGAGATAGCACAGGTTGGGCAGGATGACGAAGAAGGTACGGTTCTTGAGATCCGAAGTATCGGCGGCAAACACCTGCTGCATGAACTGGATACCCACCTGGCCAAAGACGTAGAAGATCTGGGCAGCAAAGTAGGTGCCAATGTTGGGGGAGGCAGCCAGCATGATGAAACCGACCGTCAGAATGACAATCGAGAGCAGAAGGCCCTCAAATCGACCGAGAACATCGGCAATCTTGGCCATGACGGGCCGGGTAGCAATGTACATGACAGACTGGACAACTCCCAGAGCCGAAAGCAGCGACATCTGGTTGAATGACGAGGTAGCAAAGGTCGAGTAGACAAAGACTGTCTGAGCATCCAAAGCAATGGCAACAGCCAGCAGCAGCATGGAGCCCCACGCGATCCACAGACCCTTCTTGGACCAGATGGACGTCACGTTCTCAATCTCTTTGACTCCCTCAGGGCCATCGAGATCAGGAGCATCTTGGGCGATGGTCACCTCTGGGTTGAAGATGGTTTTCCAGATGGCTTTCCACTCGGGCATTGTGATGATGAGATTGATCTTTGATGCGAGACATCCCCATCTCTATATATAATCCATTATCTGATCCCCTAAAACGCTTGTGCATCGAGGCTGCAAAGAGGAAGACAAGCGGATCGGCAACGGAGAAATACTGTGCAGAAGGTTGTCAAACGAAAAAGAGTGAAAACTTTTATCGTTATTTATAACTTGGGGTAGTGGTGAACTGCCAGAGGGTCTGTCTGTGGTCTTTGGGTTATGTCGTATTTCCTTAGTTCTTTTCCTCCTCTTGTTCTTGTCTTGTTTCCCACCTCTTTGTTCTTTCATTTGAAGATCTGATAACTCGCTTGATCAGATTAGCGCCAGACAATGAAAGTTGGGTGGGTCTCTTTGACGTCCGGTTCGGGCACAATACGAGACCAGACAGCTGCCGTTAATCTGATGTACCAGCCCGAAGAGGCAGAAAAACAGAAGTCTTCACCTCAGGTCGGTGTTTGAAGCATGGAAGAGACTGATTGTTGATCAAGAAGACCGGTTACTTCGAGTTCACCGATCTGACACTTGAAGTCGATTTTCAAACTACATTTACACTAGTAGCTACTATTAGCATCTATGATAGGTCTTAGCACCAACTATAGTACATCTGATAATACAGCCGCTTGAAAAGCACGCTAAGACGTCTGCTAGTATTCCCCACACCGAACCCCGGTTGAGAGTCTCAGGCAGAAGATTTCATTTCATTGACGATCATTTCAGACCGCGGAAAAACTCCGCAGACGAGAAGCTGTAGCTTTCTGTGCAGTGGACTAATCCAGAAGTACCGGCGATTGAACACTACAGGTAGCTCAGCGACCACTGCTCCTCAATTATTGAATTTCCCCGATAATTGCTTTTCCTGTGTCTTTTCCACATCAACTGATTCTCATCTCAGGCAGAGTGCATTTCTCGCATGACCATTCTTTGTATGCTGTGGCAGCACCATGCATCTTCAAGACACTTCAACGTTGCTCTTATCAGATGGAGAAATGGAGGTTCGTAAAAATTGCTAGAGAAGGGCAATTAAAGGTGTGGTGGCGGAAATCAATTCTCCGTAGTTCCCAGGGTATGTTTCCGTTTTCACCTTGTCTATATGACCCCAACAACCCGGAACTATCTCCATCTTCATTCTACCACCTCCTTGAACCCTGTTTATAATATAACTGCAGAGTGAGCCAAACGCAGATGAAAACTTTGGCGATGCAACCCTGAAATGTGCGCTTGATCGCTTAGATTAATAGATGATCTAGATGAGATCGAGGGCAGATGGGTCTGATGATGAAGGTGGTGTACTGACTCGCTTACTACTCTTGCGCATACACACTACTTGAACGTTAGTATCCAGACTTTGTGTACAGTGCCATGCCCTCTTTTAGACCCTGACCACTGCAAAGATCCAACCCCCGGCTGGGCTTGGCCCTGAGATATGCGCGGTAGGCTTCATCTTCCCCGGCAACTCTTTCCTCCGATTTTGAACCGTTTGACGTCATGGCTACTTTAGGCGTTTGCAAGGGATAGAATTCGAGGAGACGGTGAAAAATATGGGGGTGAAGAATTGTGCCCAAGTTTAACGTGTATTTCAAAGATGATGAAACATGGCTACGGAGGACTGAACCAGAAAATTTCTGTGTACCAGATCACATTATAACACTCATGTCACTCTCCTGCGTGCTGTCTACTCGCCTAATCCGATTCCAGCGCATTTCTGGCAGTGCAGCAAACCCTACAATCTCTTGGGTTGCTCTGAATAGAACGCTGGGCGAAGACATCGCGAAAAAAAGAGAGGAAAAAAAAATTGATGAAAATTTGACCGAAAATCGCTCTGATAATCGCGATGGTGAAGATCAAAAGCCGCGCCAGCGCTAACTTACGTGCCCGAAGATGGTGGTACGCCATGATGTCGACTCCTTCATCTCGCTTCTGCGCGCATTGCTCTTGACCTCGAGGACCGTGTTAACAGCCTTGTTTTCTTGTCCTCCTTTCCTTGGCACTTGAAGACACCTCTAAGTATACTTAATAAACGTCCGACACTTGGCTTGGCAACATCTCCATCTTCGAAGCGCCTACCCTCCCTCTTACCACTTCCGTCACCAATAATTACGTAAACGGGCCGAAAAGACGCGTGTAGTGATCGCGACAGAGTTCCGCAGAGCATACACTTTCATTGTCAGTGCAACAATGTGAACCCAACATGAAATCTTTCTCACAAAGTTGGTGGGTATATGCATGCTTTTCTTCATTCGCAACAGGGTTGGAGATCAACAGCTGATAACACAACGAGTTTTTGTCCGATAACAGATCGGAAAGCACAGGAGTAATGCTGACACCCTCGGCTACGCTATGACGCCAAAAAATTGAAAAAATCGCAATTATGATCCACCGGGCCAGATTTCCAAATCCGGTAAAATCCGGTTGTGTAGTGTAGTGGTTATCACTCCAGATTTTGATTCAATTTAGAGTTCTGGGAACCCCGGTTCGAGCCCGGGCACGACCTTTTTAAAAGCCACCGTGAAAAATTGCTTTTTGCTGGATGAAATGACAAATGTATACTTGCCTGTGCTACTCCAGTATGGCACATTTTTTTGCCACTAGTTTAACCCCTCCCAACGTTTAGATATGGACACCTCGCTTAGGCATGTATCCGAGCCGAAGATGCAACATTGTGCCATTCTTTTGTGTCTATCCTTCTCTACCTCAAGGTTCGACCGTTGAAGAAAATCTTTGCAATATAGGCGTTTGTCTTTTCTCAACGGTCTCAGTTGCGTCGTGTGAGCACATAGTGACTGCACTGACACCAACCATTGCAAAGAAGCTGGTGCAGATGAAACCGATTAGGAAGAGGCGTGGGGGTCAAGGGACGTATGAAACCGATCAGGAGGTGGTATACGTGTCAACAGCTGATGCCCTTGGCCTCTGCTACGTGTTTGTACCTTTGCTTTTGTTGCTTCTTGCATCTCTATTTCACTTTTAATTAGCCTCTCTCTTTCTCATACGTTAGTCTCACTTTAGGTCCCGCGGATGAGATCTAAGAGCCGGTCCGAAGGCTTCTTTTTCAGAGATATGAGTCATAGCACAGTAGACGGGATCTCAGACCGCCAAGACACGCCTCCAAGACTAGCGATGGGTCCAAAGAGCTTGGCAAGGGGTAGAGTAGATTGAGCTATACGAATATCAATACGGGGAGCTATACGGTCAGAAGGTGAACTACTCACCAATAGCCGCTACAGAACACGTGTGGATTCCTCAGTTAACGTCCTTACATATATTAACAATCATCGAGCCTTGGACCTACTCCAATGGCTTCAAATCTCTCTTCCACCAGGGAATGGTGACATTAGTTTTTGCCTCCTGGAACCGGTTGTTGGCGAGCACATTGGCCGCTCCATACAACTCTCCTCTCACGTAGTTCGGGACAGCTGTGACCAGATCCTCAAGTTCTTCGGGAGACAGAGGAGTGTCAATGACAGACTGGAAGTATGCCATGAGACCAGCAACATGGGGAACAGCCATAGATGTTCCCGAGCTACTGAAAGTCGCATTGTCGTCGGCATTATAAGTCGAGTCAATGTACGCTCCAGGAGCAAACACATTGACACACTTGCCCCAGTTTGAACCCCACCATGTAGGGAACACGGCAATGTTGTCCCACATGTCTGTAGCTCCAACCACAACCAGTCCCTTGACCGATTCTCCGTTGTTGGCAGGTCCGAAAGTACAGGCGTCTCGCATTCCGTTTCCGGCTGCTACAGCAACAGCCAGTCCTGATTTGACGGCATGTTGAAAGACTCGATCGTAAGCTGCAATTCGAGGTCCTCCAGCTGAAAAGTTGAGAACAGCTCTTTGTCCAGGGTTCTCAAGATGGTCCTGAACCACCCAGGCAACTGAGGCTGCGATATTCGACACTGGAGCAGCTCCATTCTTGCCAAACACCTTGACCACCTTGAGAGTCGAGTGGGTCTTTGAAACACCGTATCGAGACCCAATCAGTGTACCAGCCACGTGAGTTCCATGACCGTTGTGATCCTCGTCATCTTCTGAGGGGTTGAAGTTTTTGACACGGATAGCTTTTCCTCCAAACTGCTCATGGGACACTCTGACGCCAGTATCGACAATGTAAATGACTGTCTGATGCTTGGACTTGAGTCTCTGGTAACTTCTGCCCTCGCAGTTCTCCAAACACGTTCGGTTGACCTGGTTGTCTCTATGGGAGATACGAGACAGACCCCATTCGTAGGTAGGATTCGTCTCAGGTTCTCCAGAGTAACTGATATTGGCAGGAATAGGCCCAGCAGCAGTAATGTGGCTTTCAAAGTCCTTTTCCACGGCCTTTATACGGCTGTCTGAGCGCAACAGATTCACAGTAGAGTCGTCAAATAGTCCATGGTATCCTATGAGACCTGCTCCTTGGTAAGCAGGGATATCTAGAGGTTGCAAATCAGCTGTAGTCAGGTCCACAGCCGATTCCAGGCTTTCCAGCTGATCAGCACTTTCAGCGATTCGCTGTTCGTGAAAAGTGATAATGTAGCGGTCGTTGAGGGTCGACGACTGCACAAACGACGATTTCGCCCGCGAAAAAACGCCCTTGGCCCTCTCATAGTCCGAGGGCAGAGCCAGCGCTCCTGCTAGCAGAAAAATGGTGAATTTCATGGTGGTGGGGTGTGATTGAGCAACACTCGGGCATCGTTAGTATTTACATGGCTTCAGGTTTATGCCTTGGCGGTGGAAGAAGGGTAAGTAGGAGGTTTAGGTAGGTATTGGGTGTTTGGTCAAGTATATGGGTGTGGTGGTGTGTGAGATAATGCATGTAACTTATGGTGGTGACAAAAAAGGGGGGACATATAATAGGAGTGATTATAAAGTAGATCGTGAAGTAGATTATGAAGTGACGATATGGACAAGAACTGTCTACATTACAAACTACAGTGTACCGTACTGATACGACACGCTCAACAATATGTATTAATTAAGGTAAGTCTCACACTGATGTGAGTGGTATAGGGTATCAAGTGGAGGTGTAAGGAGTGATTTAGACAGTATTGAATCACCTCTTTGCTGTAAAGTGACGTCACTCACGATTCCAAGACATCTGGCTGACACCAGCTACCCTTCCTCTATCTAGTGGAGCTCTTTTCACGCTTGCCAGTAACTGCAACCATAGCTTGCCTCTCTTCCGTCACTCGGATCCCTTTGTCGAGACACGTGTAATATTCGTCGTCATCGCAGTCGTTCATGTGTTTTTCCCACTGAGGAGGCTTGAACCAGTCCTTGCACACAGGGCATTGTAGGAGTGTGGGGGGCATGTGTTTGGTATCAAGTATGGTATTTGAGGGGGGTATTTATATACTCAAGTAGTGGGGTATGAACCACTACTCTCCAAGAGTAAGCACAAGACCCAGAAGGTCCAAATGGGCTAATTGGGTAATAAATGGTCCTATGGGGACAGTGTATGATGAGGACAATTGATGGGTCGTGAGGGGTTGTTGAGAAGAGATAGAAGTGTGTTATTAAGCAGGCTGAAGCTCATCAGATGGTATATGTAAGGAGAAGGACGTTATATGCCACATGAGGCTTTGGTATCCTTGACATAATCTATAATATCATGTCGTTCGTATCATCTTTGACTGATATCTCTGAGGTTGCATGTGAGGTATCAAGTGGGGATATGTCGACATCGGTAATGGTAAAATATAGCCCAGTTTGGTGCATGAGTGATGACAGAGAGGTTGAGTAGCTAATAGTGATCATTATTGTCGAGTTCTCAAGTCGTCATTGTATTCGTGTGTCGTTTCTCGTGTTTGTCGCAAGTTATGTTGTCGAGCGCTATTGTTGAAGTCTTCTCATCTCTCGTCTTCCAGAAAAACCTCAGTTGACTCGTGTTTAAAGCCCAGCTTTGACTCGTGTTTAAAGTGTCATTTAGAGGAGGTTCTTATTGTTGTCGACGTCTCATAAATCATCTTGATGCTGTAATCCCCTGTCGCTGAGAAGGATCGAAGAGTTGGTTAAGTAAAAGACGATCGATTTGAATGGCTCAACAAGAAACCATTCAGAGACTCAAATCTCAAACACGTGCTTATTATCGTCAACTTCAGGCTTGCTATTGGAGAAACCCAAAGCTGACTCGGCTCCTTAGCTTAGTAAGATGAGAGGGGTCAAAACAACACAACCGGATGGTTGAAGGGATATAAAAGAAGAAGCAGCTGTTGTAGAGTCGATTACTGCTCTCCATAAAAGAAAATACGTCTATTCACCTCTTCTATAGCCCACAATCACCTCTTTTTGGCAACATGGGTTCGGGCAAAGTGATAACCTTGGAATGAGTCATAGCTCAACGACATGAAATGAGGGCAGTGAGGTCCATGAATATTAGCTGGATTTCAATGAAGAAAGACCAGAGGGGGTATATCGACGACGTAGAACACGAATATGAACAGTACGGACGAGTATCTCGACACCACCAAGGTATGACTCATACCCAGCACGTGCAAGATAACTGTTGAGAAGAGAGCACGCAGGGACTCACACGGCTGACCAAAGGGGATGGGTGCGCCGGTACATGGAAAAGCCGTTATACTAGAGATTAGGCGAACTAGTTTATCCGACCCCGGATCTTTGCACGCTTCCTTTTTGTGAATTCTGTTTTATCAGGGCTCATCGCTCCTGCTGCAGACGTGCATTGATAGTGTATGAGCGAAGGGAGGTGACCAGAAGGGTAATTATGGGTATGTGGGTGGGAGAAGATAAAGTAGATGATAGTGCCGTATTGATTAGAGCGTTATGGCTCTAGATTTGTGCACGTGGTCTGATTTGGTGTATTTTGAATTCTGTTGTTTTTGGCGATAATTGTCCAGAAGTCCAAGAGGCCAAATTAGAGCACTGTTAGTAGCAAGTTTATTTAGAGCACTCTTAGTCAAGCCTATTTGGGCTTCTCCCAACTGAGTGGTGGCTGAAATATACCATAGTGTAAACAGTCTACAAGCGGCTGAAACGTGAACACCATCCTTCCCATCGAACGCCGATAGCCACCACCCTTCCCCCGATAACGCACCGATAAGACGAGGTTGCACCGAGATGCGTCTGTGGTTGCATGCGGTAAAGCGGGGAAATCGCCGGGTGTGGGGATCTCTCTTGTCTTTGGTCTGAACCTAGACATATCTCTCTAACGGCAGCTGTCGGCGACATTGTTTCATGGGGAAGTTCCCCACATTTGATTTACGACGCTAACCGATGAGGAGAGCGGGGAGGAGGGTGTGGAGTGGTGTGGAGAGGCGGAAGATATCTCCAGTTGAAGAGTCGCGTAGGTGTGTCAACTGGCCAATCAGAGGTTATACTCGAAGCTTGGGTACTCGTAAATTAACGTGTGGTGGACGTCATAGAGTGAAAGTTGGAATGAGTAGGTCAGAGTGGAATGTACGAAATAGGAGTAAACAATATAGGGGTGTAGTGAAATGATAGCAGTGCGAAATGAGCGTGCAAATAGGCATCATCAAACGAGATTGTCGCTAAAAATTCCATCTCCAGCCCCTTAGGAACGCACCCCACATGGATAAGACTATCTTCTCGGATGTGTATGTATACTGCACTGAGCGACAGCCAATGACATGAATCCCCGAGAGATAACGCACTCCACCTGGATGTGCTGGATATGAGCTGGGGGCTTGTCTTTGTCAAATATACGAGACCTATAGGGCAAGAGGAGTCTCACCACTTTTCTGATAACCGTTGGTAGCCGATAGCCACTAGACCGATCTTCAACGTTGTGAAAAGTTTTACCACTGATAAGCAAAAGTCTCTCTGCCTCGAGATAATGAAGGCCCGATAGTCTCTACCAAGCTCAAAGTGAGACCGTTCACTGAGTTAAAGCTGACGGGCCCCGACTCGGGCTTTTTTACTTTTCACTTTATGCTCCAACGGAATAAAAGACATGGTGCCAGGCCCGAGGACAAGAGGGTTGTGGCTGAGACATCTAAACGACAGGGTGTGTAGAAGTGGAGGCTAGTGGGTGTGATAGTTGGTTCTAGGTACACGATAAAACGGTACGGTAACTATGAATAGATGTAGTGATACGAGCACTCATAGGAGTAGGTAGCAATCTCGCTCTAATCTCACACTCCCTCTCCCCTTTCTCCCTCTTATCTAATCTCGTCCAATTACCAAAGACTGCAAAGTTTGCTGCCAAGAAAGGGCGTCCAGCCTGGTGGTTCTCAGATGGAGGCTGCATAATCGTCCTGGTGGCATATGTAAAATCAGTAAGAGATCCCAGCACTTGTGGTATCGTATCCTACCAAGGCTTTGAACATCATTGTACCGTTTTTTTCTTGTCTCCGTGTTCACTTCGGACCCACTCTAACTCAACCTCGAGCAATAGCCCCATGAACCATAGAATAGAATAGATTAGAGGGCACGGCGCTGGTTCCCCACCTGTCGATATCCGCGCGCGCCCGCAAATATTATTGCAACCGCTTTTTCCTGTCTCATTTTCGCTCGCTACGCTCCAAGTCCCTTGTGTATCCACCTTCAAAGGCAACTGGGCCTTGTTCCAGCGAGTCGTGTGAACAATGTAATATTAGGCTATTGGCTTTTTTCCCACCTTTTTAGCGCCAAACCCAAAGCGACTTTCGCCCCCACTGCAGCCCGATGGAAGGCACATATGGCAAGGGAAAAGTCTTCAGGTAGTACATGCCTCCTGCAAGTATATGTACTCTGACTCATTCCCTCAGACGTGGGTCATAGAGCAGCCTTAAGCCCCCGTGTTTTTCCATCGCTGTCCCCTCGGTATTTCTCCTTCTGACCCGTCCAAGTCTGGTTGCCACATCGGACCCATCAAAGTTTTTTCAGCCTAACTTCAATCTTAAACGGCATCTCACAACAAGCGGAATTGGCCAAAGAAAAAAAAGCGTCTATCAATCCACCTAAGATACAGAGACACTAAGACAGTACTAAAGGACGACGCATCCCCCAATTTCAACCCTGACGAAAGCGCCCGCGACCACACACAGTCTTTGACCATGGAAAAGACATTTTCTAACGATTATCCCCCCTCTGGGACTGAGGCCCACATCCACATCAACCACACTGCTCATTCGGATGACTCAGAGATCCCTTCGCACAAGGAAAACTACAACACCAGCGGCCATGACCTGGAGGAGTCGGACCCCGACAACCACGTCGGCGAGACCCTGGAGGTCAAGCGAGGTCTCAAGATGCGACACATCTCCATGATTTCGCTTGGAGGAACCATTGGTACCGGTCTGTTCATTGGTACTGGCGGTGCTCTCCAGCAGGCTGGTCCCTGTGGTGCTCTGGTCGCCTACGTGTTCATGGCCACCATTGTCTACTCCGTTGCCGAGTCTCTTGGAGAGCTGGCTACTTACATCCCCATTACCGGTTCTTTTGCCGTCTTCACTACCCGATACCTGTCTCAGTCCTTTGGAGCTTCCATGGGCTGGCTGTACTGGTTCTCCTGGGCCATCACCTTTGCCATCGAGCTGAACACCATTGGACCTGTCATTGAGTACTGGACCGACGCGGTTCCCACGGCCGGTTGGATCGCCATTTTCTTCGTCATTCTCACCACCATCAACTTCTTCCCCGTGGGCTTCTACGGAGAAGTCGAGTTTTGGGTTGCATCCGTCAAGGTCATTGCCATTATTGGATGGCTCATCTACGCTCTCTGCATGACCTGTGGAGCGGGAGTAACCGGACCTGTCGGATTCCGATACTGGAACCACCCCGGACCCATGGGCGACGGTATCTGGACCGATGGCGTGCCCATTGTGCAGAACAAGCCCGGTCGACGGTTCATGGGCTGGCTCAACTCGCTGGTCAACGCCGCCTTCACCTACCAGGGCTGTGAGCTGGTCGGTGTGACTGCCGGAGAGGCCCAGAACCCCCGAAAGTCCGTTCCTCGAGCCATCAACCGAGTCTTTGCTCGAATCTGCATCTTCTACATTGGATCCATCTTCTTCATGGGAATGCTGGTCCCCTTCAACGACCCCAAGCTGACCGATGACTCCTCCGTCATTGCTTCTTCTCCCTTTGTCATTGCCATTCTCAACTCCGGCACCAAGGTCCTGCCCCACATTTTCAACGCCGTCATTCTCATCACCCTGATTTCGGCCGGAAACTCCAACGTCTACATTGGTTCGCGAGTCGTCTACGCCCTGGCTGACTCTGGAACCGCCCCCAAGTTCTTCAAGCGAACCACCAAGCGAGGAGTCCCCTACGTGGCCGTCTGCTTCACCTCGGCGTTCGGTCTGCTGGCGTTCATGTCCGTGTCCGAGTCGTCGTCCACCGTGTTCGACTGGTTCATCAACATCTCCGCCGTGGCTGGTCTCATCTGTTGGGCCTTCATCTCTGCTTCGCACATTCGATTCATGCAGGTGCTCAAGCAGCGAGGCATCTCCAGAGACACTCTGCCCTTCAAGGCCCGATGGCAGCCTTTCTACGCGTGGTACGCCCTGATTTCCATCATCTTCATCACTCTGATCCAGGGCTTCACCTCCTTCTGGCACTTTACCGCCGCCAAGTTCATGACTGCATACATTTCCGTCATTGTCTGGGTCGGTCTTTACATCATCTTCCAGTGTCTGTTCCGATGCAAGTTCCTCATCCCCATTGAGGAGGTCGACATTGACACTGGCCGACGAGAGATTGAGGACAATGTGTGGGAGGAGAAGATCCCCACAAAGTGGTACGAGAAGTTTTGGAATATTATTGCATAAGAGCCTGGGAAAAGCCCCGGTTCCTGTCACCAAGCATATAGCATTTATAATAACGTATTGAATTTATTAACTGATTAACGAGAGCTGAGTATGACATGAATTATAAAGGTAGGGGCAGTCTGATGAGCAACGAAAGACTTCAAACCAATCGTATGAACATTGATCCCGGTACACCCGAAATCACGCTACTTGAACAACTTCTACAGCCGACATGTCACCGACAGTCTCTGACAGTCACACCACTTAACGCCGAAACCATTGAAAAATCATCGTCAAGCTACTGCAACCTGTAACGGTGCAACGTCTGGAGGCTGAGCCACTAGTTGAGTGCATTAGCCAATTGCTAGTGTGTGCCAATTGGCGCTATCCTGACGGTCTAGTTATCCCTCAAAACCTGTCTCATTACGTCATGTTTCTTCGGATCACTCTCCCGTATGTGTCCGCCAATATCCGTTCAGGCTGCTATCATACTATAAGCTCAACCCATAAGCTTAGATGTATTTTTCCGGCATGACATCAGGTTGCAGGGTGGAGGAGGTGGGGAAACGTATCATAAATGGGGTAGTAATGGTGCTAGAGCGGTGATATTTTGAGCGGGGGTTATTGGGTGTGATATAAACAAGCTGACGGAATTCTGGACACTTCAGACGGCTGACTAACGAGATTGAAAGACTCCATCTCAAAATGTCAAAAGCAACTTCATGAAACCTTAACTCCCAACCCAATCAGTGGAACACTCATCGAACTTTTGTTCACTTTGGTCATCACCAATCGTGCTTGAATCGTGTGCGTGGAATACATCGAGCGATTAAACCGAATGAAACGCGTGAAATACAGATATGAGTGCATACAACAGTGCGCTGGAACTCTGCTTTTGCAGTTCTCACAACGTGTCCGTTTCGTGCTTACTAATCTTTCCCTCCTCTTATATAGCTAAAAATTTCTCTCCATGAGAAGAGATGTCGAACCGTAAATAGTCCTCGAGTTCAGTGAGATCTAACTTGAACGTAAGGGTGGAATAGTCCGTGATTTTTCTGATCCACGCCTAGAGCTGACCAATAACATCTTGTTGAAATCGTTAGGTCAGGTCAGCAGGATGTTTTCTTGATAGAGAGCAAAAGTGGGCGCGGTAATGCTTTTATGCTTGGGAGCGGCTGCCGGGTAACCCAACTTTAAGAGGCGATTTTTACAGTCCGCCCAGTAGGGTAATTTAGCCCTTCCAGTTTCAAGAGTCGTGTGTTCGAACAAGGCTGACTCCATAATAATACCGGGCTTTTGACCTATAGCCTCGCTTAAGCTGCAGTAATACAAGAGAGGAAAATTCATAGATTGCTGAGATAAGCCTTGAGAGGAAGTCGTGTGTAGATCACGTGGCTAGCCATCACACAGACTGATCTCCGTCTCCACCTCAACGGTTCGTTGCTACACGGCAAGCCAATTGATAATTAAATTACATCTGACCCACATCCTATGACTGCAAGTCCCCCACACAGCCGCATGGCTCGCTTAAGATATATACGCAGCCTAGCGTCATCATCTCCGTTATAGGCAAGTCGCTCAAAATACACCAACATGACCGGCGAACTACCTACTTACAAGGACGTCAAACAGGCACACAAGCGATTGGACAAGGTCGCTGTCAAGACCCCCGTTCTGTCCATTCAGCTCGATGATACTCAGTATTTCCTCAAATGCGAGAATATCCAGAGAACCGGAGCTTTCAAGTTCCGTGGAGCCTACAATGCTCTGTCACAGTTCTCATCCAAACAGAAGGCAGGCGGAGTGTTGACTTATTCGTCTGGTAACCACGCCCAAGCCATTGCTCATGCTGCTGCCATGCTGGGTATCAAGGCCACCATCATTATGCCTACAGATGCTCCTAAGACCAAGCTGCAAGGAACCAAGGATCTGGGAGCTACCATTGTGCCCTATGACAGATACAAGCAGGATCGAGACGATGTTGCCAATGCTATTTTGCGAGAACATCCCGATATGACCTTGATTCCACCATATGATCATCCAGATATCATTGCAGGCCAGGGGACTGTGGTGAAAGAGCTTCTGGAGGAAACTGGACCTCTGGACGATATCTTTGTGCCTCTGGGAGGAGGAGGACTGCTGGCAGGCTCTCTTTTGGCTGCTGAAAAGCTCGCTCCCAAGTGTAAAGTGTGGGGAGTGGAGCCTGAGACTGGCAATGATGGTAAACTGTCTCTTCAGAGAGGCCAGATTGTGCATATTGACACTCCAGTAACCATTGCTGATGGAGCCCAGACCCAGCATCTTGGAGAACTCACTTTTCCTATTATTCAGAAACTGGTTACGGACATTAAGACTGTCAACGAAGGAGAGATCATTGCCATGTGCCAATGGTACGCTCGAAAGATGAAGCTGGTAGTTGAGCCCACTGGATGCATGGCTCTGGCAGCAGCATTCTCTTGCTGTGGCGGAACCCACAAGAAGCGAGTGGGCGTCATTATCAGTGGAGGAAACGTGGATCTCGACAAGTACGCCACATACCTGACCACCCCAGTTGTTCAGCATTAGGGAAGGGAGGTACAAGATATTATATAAGTAAGCATTCTAACGTTCAGAGGAGGTGTTTTGTACCATCTATGAGTCTTGCTGTAGTTACTGTTTTATCAGATCAAGGCAGATCAACCACACCAATTTAACCCCAATTGGGACTGTCTTAATGTTAGACTCAGTCAACAGATTGAGCATCAAAAATAGGCAGTCATAGTGAGCGAATAAGAACAATTTCTGTAGCACAAGGTGAGTGCAGTCCAACATATCGTCAGCTCAAAAATCTAAACAATCTGACCATTTCTGACTGAGTTGAGGTCCATCCTTCCCTGTTGTCCTGTTGAGTGAGGCTATATTAGTTGACTCTGTAGTTGAGTTCTTAGTTGAGAGCTTGCTCACCCAAAATTTCTGCCCCAAAACCACCCAAACCCCAAATAGGCAACTGAAATACATACTGTGAAGGGCTCCAACCAATCCCTCCCTATTCGAAACGCGTCAAGAGCTGCCCTTACCTGATTTTACTGCACTGTTGTTGTCTCTTTCTGCTTGGCAAATATTCTCTACAAGCCTCGGTTGACGATCACCCGAAATGCCGCACTTGAACCGAAAGAGTCTTCAAGTACCAGAAGAAGCTGTATTTGAATTACTAAGCAAAGTACACGTTCAACTGTTCAACTAACTGCACCCCAATATTGCACTAACGACCCTGCCCTTTCCCGTGTTGGGTTCCGGCTGTCCTTTTCTCAATCTCAACCGTTGGTCAACGTTGGGAGGAAAATAGGGTTTGCAAACAAAGGACGCAGGACAAAAAAGTTGGACTATCAGTTGGGGACAGAGAAGTAGGGGAGATGAATATGGTGGTGATTGGGGGAATATTCTGGTGAAGAGAGTAGTGAAAACAAAATATAAAGCTCCATTTTATACGAGCACGTTTTTTTCGCCTTTCCAAACACCCCAAAGCACCTATTTCTGACCTCCCTCCTACACTCAACAAAGTTGGATCCTCTCTCAACGTATGCCACCGCATGCATGATACGGGGTCGCGATTTTAAATAAAACGACTGTCGTGCCTCCATTGTAACGTCACGAGAAATCTTGGAACTACACCCACCTGAAGAAGTTCACAAAGAGTGAGTAAGAGAAAAAGAGGAACCACAATGGCACATACATTGAGCGGTATTCTATACTGGAATAACTGCTCAAGGACTACAGAGAGATACGAGGTCTTACATACCATACAACAGATCACCGCCACTGGATGTAATGACATGGAGGGAGTGATTTTTGCTGGAATTTCAACTGCAATTGTGTTGCCAGTACAAAGTGAGAAGCGAGACTCACTTCCAGTGCTTCTACCTTCAATTTTGCCGTTACCTGGTCCTTTATCACCACCCATTACTAACCCAGTGCACCCCGAAGTCGAACAAGAACTTGCCCATGTGCTCCTGACGGAGCTGCTGGCCTACCAATTTGCGTCGCCCGTGCGATGGATCGAGACCCAGGACGTGCTCTTCAAGCAGTTCAACGTCGAGCGAGTGGTTGAGGTCGGTCCCTCTCCCACCCTGGCTGGAATGGCCCAGCGAACCCTCAAGTCCAAGTACGAGTCCTACGACGCTGCTCTGTCCCTGCAGCGAGAGATTCTGTGCTACTCCAAGGACCAGAAGGATATCTACTACCTTGCTGACGAGACTGAGGAGGCCCCTGCTGCTCCTGCTGGAGATGCCGCTGCTGCCTCTACTCCTGCCGCTGCTGCTCCCGCTGCCGCTGCCCCTGTTGCCGCTGCTGCTCCTTCTGGACCTGCTGCCAAGGTCGAGGATGCTCCCGTCAAGGCCCAGGAGATTCTGCACGCTCTGGTTGCCCACAAGCTCAAGAAGACCCCCGAGCAGGTGCCCCTGTCCAAGGCCATCAAGGATCTCGTTGGTGGAAAGTCTACCATCCAGAACGAGATTCTCGGAGACCTCGGCAAGGAGTTTGGTGCTACCCCCGAGAAGCCCGAAGACACTCCTCTTGGCGAGCTGGCCGAGTCTTTCCAGGCCTCTTTTGACGGCAAGCTTGGTAAGCAGTCCTCTTCTCTGATTGCCCGACTCATGTCCTCCAAGATGCCCGGAGGATTCTCTCTTACTTCTGCTCGATCCTACCTTGACACCCGATGGGGTCTGGCTGCTGGCCGACAGGACTCCGTTCTTCTCGTTGCTCTCATGAACGAGCCCAAGAACCGTCTGGGTTCCGAGGCCGAGGCCAAAGCTTACCTCGATGAGCAGACCCAGAAGTACGCCGCTTCTGCCGGTCTCAACCTCTCTGCTCCCGCTGGAGGTGCTGAGGGAGGCAACGGTGGTGGAGCTGTGATCGACTCTGCTGCTTTCGACGCTCTCACCAAGGACCAGCGATACCTGGTTCAGCAGCAGCTCGAGCTGTTTGCCAACTACCTCAAGCAGGATCTGCGACAGGGCTCCAAGGTGGCTGCTGCCCAGAAGGAGGCCATGGACATTCTGCAGGCCGAGCTGGACCTGTGGAACTCCGAGCACGGCGAGATCTACGCCGAGGGTATCAAGCCCGCCTTCTCTGCCCTCAAGGCCCGTGTTTACGACTCATACTGGAACTGGGCTCGACAGGACTCGCTCTCCATGTACTTTGACATTGTTTTCGGCCGTCTGTCCACCGTTGACCGAGAGATCATGGCCAAGTGTATCCACCTGATGAACCGAACCAACCACAACCTGATTGACTACATGCAGTACCACATGGACCACGTCCCCGTCCACAAGGGTGCCACCTACGAGCTCGCCAAGCAGCTGGGTCTGCAGCTCCTCGAGAACTGTAAGGAGACCCTCACCGAGTCCCCCGTCTACAAGGATGTCTCTTACCCGACCGGTCCCCAGACCACCATTGACGTCAAGGGTAACATTGTCTACAACGAGGTTCCTCGACCCAACGTCCGAAAGCTCGAGCAGTACGTTGCCGAGATGGCTGCTGGTGGTGAGCTGACCAAGGACCCCTCCTACGTTGGTGAGGGTGTCCAGGGCGAGCTCAAGAAGCTGTACTCCCAGATCTCTGCTCTTGCCAAGACCCAGACCGGCTCTTCTCTCGACATTGAGGCTCTCTACTCTGATCTCGTTGCCAAGATCTCCAAGGTCGAGGACGCCACCAAGCCCGTCTCCAAGTCCAAGTCTGTTTCTGCCCAGATCACCCCCGGAACTCTGCCCTTCCTCCACATCAAGAAGAAGACCGAGCTCGGTGCCTGGAACTACGACAGCGAGACCACCGCCACCTACCTCGATGGTCTTGAGGTTGCTGCTCGAGACGGTCTTACTTTTGCCGGCAAGACTGCTCTTATCACCGGTGCTGGTGCTGGCTCTATCGGTGCTTCCATCCTCCAGGGTCTCATTTCTGGAGGTTGCAAGGTCATTGTTACCACCTCTCGATACTCCCGAAAGGTCACCGAGTACTACCAGTCTCTGTACACCAAGTTTGGTGCCAAGGGCTCTACTCTGATTGTTGTCCCCTTCAACCAGGGCTCCAAGAAGGACGTTGACGAGCTGGTGTCGTTCATCTACAACGACCCCAAGAACGGCGGTCTCGGCTGGGATCTTGACTTTGTTGTGCCCTTCGCTGCTCTGCCTGAGAACGGTATTGAGCTTGAGCACATTGACTCCAAGTCTGAGCTTGCCCACCGAATCATGCTCACCAACCTGCTGCGACTTCTCGGTAACGTCAAGAAGCAGAAGGTCGCCCACTCCTACGAGACTCGACCTGCTCAGGTCATGCTGCCTCTGTCGCCCAACCACGGTAACTTTGGTTCCGACGGTCTGTACTCCGAGTCCAAGATCTCTCTCGAGACTCTGTTCAACCGATGGCACACCGAGTCCTGGGGCTCTTACCTCACCATTGTCGGTGTGGTGATTGGCTGGACCCGAGGTACCGGTCTCATGAGCGCCAACAACATCACTGCCGAGGGTCTCGAGCAGCTTGGTGTCCGAACCTTCTCCCAGACCGAGATGGCCTTCTCCATCATGGGTCTCATGACCAAGGACATTGTTCGACTTGCCCAGAACTCTCCCGTGTGGGCCGATCTCAACGGTGGCTTCCAGTACATTCCTGACCTCAAGGATGTCGTTTCTAAGATCCGACGAGACATTGTCGAGACCTCCGAGATCCGACGAGCTGTCGCCCAGGAGACTGCCATTGAGCAGAAGGTTGTCAACGGTCCCCACGCCGACCTGCCTTACCAGAAGGTCGAGGTCAAGCCCCGAGCCAACCTCAAGTTCGACTTCCCCACTCTCAAGTCCTACGCCGAGGTCAAGGAGCTGTCCCCTGCTGGTGATGCTCTCGAGGGTCTTCTCGATCTGTCTTCCGTCATCGTCGTCACCGGTTTCGCCGAGGTTGGTCCTTGGGGTAACGCCCGAACTCGATGGGATATGGAGGCCAACGGTGTCTTCTCTCTCGAGGGTGCTATTGAGATGGCCTGGATCATGGGTCTGATCAAGCACCACAACGGCCCTCTGCCCGGTATGCCCCAGTACTCTGGCTGGATCGATACCAAGACCAAGCAGCCCGTTGATGACCGAGACATCAAGACCAAGTACGAGGACTACCTGCTCGAGCACGCCGGTATCCGACTCATTGAGCCCGAGCTCTTCCACGGCTACAACCCCAAGAAGAAGACCTTCCTGCAGGAGGTTATCGTCGAGCACGATCTCGAGCCCTTTGAGGCTTCCAAGGAGTCTGCCGAGCAGTTTGCTCTCGAGCAGGGTGCCAACGTTGAGATCTTCGCCGTCCCCGAGTCTGACCAGTGGACTGTCCGACTCCTCAAGGGCGCCAAGCTGCTCATCCCCAAGGCTCTCAAGTTTGACCGTCTTGTGGCTGGCCAGATCCCTACTGGATGGGACGCTCGACGATACGGTATTCCCGAGGACATTTGCGACCAGGTTGACCCCATCACTCTGTACTGCCTTGTGTCTACCGTTGAGGCTCTGCTTGCTTCTGGTATCACTGACCCCTACGAGTTCTACAAGTACGTTCACGTCTCCGAGGTCGGTAACTGTTCCGGTTCCGGTATGGGTGGTATCACTGCTCTGCGAGGTATGTTCAAGGACCGATTCATGGACAAGCCCGTTCAGAACGATATTCTGCAGGAGTCTTTCATCAACACCATGTCTGCCTGGGTTAACATGCTGCTGCTCTCCTCCTCCGGTCCCATCAAGACCCCCGTTGGAGCTTGTGCCACCGCTGTTGAGTCCGTGGATATCGGTTGCGAGACCATTCTGTCTGGCAAGGCTCGAATCTGTCTGGTCGGTGGTTACGACGATTTCCAGGAGGAGTCTTCTCAGGAGTTCGCCAACATGAACGCCACCTCCAACGCCGAGACCGAGATTTCTCACGGCCGAACCCCCGCCGAGATGTCTCGACCCATCACCTCCACTCGATCTGGTTTCATGGAGGCCCAGGGTGCCGGTACTCAGGTTCTGATGGCTGCTGACCTCGCCATTGCCATGGGTGTGCCCATCTACTGTATTGTTGGTTACGTCAACACTGCCACCGACAAGATTGGTCGATCTGTGCCTGCTCCCGGTAAGGGTATTCTCACCACTGCTCGAGAGCACCAGACCCTCAAGCACGCCAACCCCCTGCTCAACGTCAAGTACCGAAAGCGACAGCTTGACTCTCGACTGCGAGACATCAAGCGATGGGCCGAGGGTGAGATGGAGGCCATCGACATTGAGCTCGAGGACGTTTCCGAGGCTGACCGAGAGTCTTTCATCCAGGAGCGATCTGCCCACATTCAGTCCCAGTCCGACCGAATGGTCCGAGAGGCCAAGAACTCTTGGGGTAACTCCTTCTACCGACAGGATGCTCGAATCTCCCCCATCCGAGGAGCTCTGGCCACCTACGGTCTCACCATTGACGACATTTCCGTCGCCTCCTTCCACGGTACCTCCACCAAGGCCAACGAGAAGAACGAGACCACCACCGTCAACGCCATGCTTGAGCACCTTGGCCGAACTCGAGGTAACCCCGTCTACGGTATCTTCCAGAAGTACCTCACTGGTCACCCCAAGGGAGCTGCTGGTGCTTGGATGCTCAACGGTGCTATCCAGTGCCTCAACTCTGGTATCATCCCCGGTAACCGAAACGCCGATAACGTGGATGCCTACTTTGAGCAGTGCCAGCACGTGGTTTTCCCCTCTCGATCCATGCAGACCGATGGTCTCAAGGCTGCTTCCGTGACCTCTTTCGGTTTCGGTCAGAAGGGTGCCCAGGCTATTGTCATCCACCCCGACTACCTGTACGCCGCCCTTACTCCCTCCGAGTACTCTGAGTACGCCAACCGAGTTGGCCAGCGATACAAGAAGGCCTACCGATACTACCACAACGCCATTGCCGAGGAGTCCATGTTCCAGGCCAAGGACAAGGCTCCTTACGCCGCTGAGCTCGAGCAGGAGGTCTACCTCGACCCTCTGGTCCGAGTCCACCAGAACGAGGACACTGAGCAGTACTCTTTCAACGCCAAGGATCTGGCTGCTTCTGCCTTTGTCAAGGACTCCCACAAGGACACTGCCAAGGTGCTGGCCAACCTCACCTCTCAGGTGTCTGGCTCTGGCAAGAACGTTGGTGTCGACGTTGAGGCTATCTCTGCCATCAACATTGACAACGACACCTTCCTGGACCGAAACTTCACTGCCAACGAGCAGGCCTACTGCTTCAAGGCCCCCTCTCCCCAGTCTTCTTTCGCTGGCACTTGGTCTGCCAAGGAGGCTGTCTTCAAGTCTCTGGGCGTCAAGTCCCAGGGTGGAGGAGCCGAGCTCAAGTCCATTGAGATCACTCGAGACGGCAACGGAGCTCCTGTTGTTGTTCTTCACGGCGCTGCCAAGGAGGCTGCTGCTTCCAAGGGTATCTCTACCGTGAAGGTGTCCATCTCTCACGATGATTCTCAGGCCGTGGCTGTTGCCGTTGCTGAGTAAATCAGTGGGGTATTGTTGAGGTGAATTGAGGAGGATTTTTGTATGTGTTTTAATGTATTGATTGATTGATGTTTGATTATTGTACTGTAGAGTAGCCTGATGTAATTGTAGTCAACTGATCAGTAACAGCAAGATATAGTGACATGAAGTGCAGTGCATGATGTTATCAAAGAGTGTCTTCAGGACCATTATCAGTATCAAATTGAACAAGGAAGGACAAACAGTCAACAGCTTGATGGTCTCTAATCTCCAATGTGACAGACAGGCTTTAGCGTCTCTCTTTCGAGTCCAGGAGTCAAGCTCCTGATAAGCAAAATTAAAGTGTAGACTAGCAACTGAATTTTTAGACGCAATAGAGTGCACATACAGTAGAGTGCAAAAATGATCTGTATGACAAAAATGCATTCAAGTGACAAAACATAAGGCAAAAAGAATGGTCCCTAGCAGGATCGAACTGCTGATCTTCGCGTTGCAAAGAGGCTAACTTCTTATTAGCACGACGCCTTAACCAACTGGGCCAAGGGACCGGCGAATTTTTTCGAAAAATGGAACGCTGATATCCGAATTTTGTGGATTTTTTTCGCGAAACACCTTGAAAACGCCTTGAAATTGGTATCATCAGACTCCAGAGCATCTCCTGATGCTAAATATTTAATTTTCACTTCATTTGACACCCTTGAATTTTCTGTTCCTGATTCGTATGTCTCGTGACATCAAATCCGGAATAATAGCTCTTTCGAATGTAATTTTGTGAGGTATTTACGGAGGGGAAATCTGATCCGATCATGTGACTACACGTGACACGAATATCCCTTTCTGACACCTCATTTTCCGCCCTTCAATCCTCCCCTCCTGTATGTCCATCTTATCACTTATCGAGGTGTTAGGGTTGTGCAGTTGCATGGTGCAAGTGCTAAAAAATATTTGCCGTAGTGAGAGCATATACAGTCGCTAACTACAACTATACCACAGCCAAACGACACACAGACATGAGCTACACGTTGACGGCAGCAGCTGTGTATTCTGCAACGATATATCAGCTTTTTCTTCGTGACACGAGTCGCCAGAGCCTTGAACGCAGCGAGATTTTGGCTGCCAGAGAAGCTACAAACTACAGCATCAGTAACACGACGATTTTCTCCGGCGTGACTGCCAAAAGTTACCAGTTCAATGCGCATTATCGAGGGGTTCCCGCCACGTATTGGTCGTGGCTGTTACTGATCCAGGGTCTGTTTGTTCTGACCATGTTCCATCTGGAATGGCGAACAGTAGGATATGGAGGACTGTTGGTGTGGAGTTTCTATGCTTATGCCACTGAGCAGTGCGACAAACAGGGTCGATTGAGCGGCATCAAGATCAATAGCATGTTTTCCCCTGTCAAGACGTTTGCTGGAAGAGACAAGTTCCACTGGTATGAAGTTGTCAACACTGGAACTTCTCTTGATCTGTTGCCCGAGTCTTCAGATGAAGAGAGTGAAGAAGAGGAGGACGATGGTGTGATGGACATTGATGGAGACATGAACATGGAGGAAACGTACCGGACTCTGAGACAGAACATGCATAGTTTCGAGGAGATTATGGGAGAAGGAGAGGAGGTGGTGTTTGAGGTGGACGAGCCTGTGGAAGAGGAAGATTATGATTTTGAGGTTGACGGAGAAGAGGAGGAGCCCAAATTCGAGGGATTTTCACCAGTTCTGTCTCCTCATGATCCTTCTGACTCTGGTGAACAGCATGAAGAGACTCGAATGCTGGACGAATGGGACAGAGAGAGTTATGCACCTTCTGTGGGAGGACGAGCACGAGAGGACCAGAACGAGGATGATTTTGAAGAGTACATGAGTGCTGAGTCTCCCGGTTCGATTCAGCTGATTCTAAAGCAAGCAAACCTCCCTCTGCCTCCCGTTCACCATTTCCAGGGCTACATTGGAGTGTATAGACACACCAAGCTCAATAGATCGACTGTGGTGCACACGTGCCTGAACCCTATGGACTACGAGGCCATGGAGACAGTTGTTCTATAGACGGGTCATCTGCATGGAGCCCTGGAATTTGCATGTGTTACAGGATAGGCAAGAGAAAACGCGAGAGGGGACATATCGAGATCCACAAGCAGGAAGATATGCGCTCATAGTTTGTGGGTGATCATGGTTTGGGCGGTATCTCCGTTGGGGCAAAAGATGAGGGATATGTGGGTAAGAAGTGGGTCTTTCTCATCTCTTGTTCAAGAGCCGCTGAAGAGGGAAGAGGAGAAGAGGAGAAGAGGAGAAGGGCAGAAGTGGGGTTGTTGAGCAGCACCACCGATCCCTACTCCTACTGTGGCAACACTGCTCTGAAACCCAGTCTTATCACTTGGCGTCTGTCTCAGTCGGAGAATCCTCAGCCACTCCCCAGGTAGGGTTTTGAACTCGCTGATTCGCGTGAAAGCGTTTTTTATGCAATAGTCGGTATTTAAATACAGGTTGGATTGAATGGGTCTTTAGACTATAGACCTGAGGAGTTGTACTTGTAGTGAGGTTGCTCTATCACCAAACAAGGTGGTGAGAATATCCATAGTTGTCCGCACTTGTACCGCTCGTAATAAAACAAGTAATCTCGGCAAGGAGGTTCCACCGGCAAGTGAGTCAAACGGAGGATTCTCGGAATTCTATTTGATCAGGGACAATGATCCCATCACGCGGTATGCAGCTCCCTCAGCGGCAAAAATCGCCCATCCCAGAGAGCTATGCAGGCTTCCCCAACATTGTGAAAAATAAGCAAGGCTGAATAAGTTAACCTAGAAGATAGGGTAGAGATAGGGTGTGAGGCTGATGGCATCTATGGTGCCACCAGCGACACTATATCTGATAAGCGTCTGTTATCATTTTGCCTTCAAACTAGTGGTTGCTGATAGCGGGCTTGGCGTATTTTTCACGCTGCCAACGCACACAAGTGGGTTGTTGTACACAACTGTGTGCCACAAGAGCTCCCGTCACCCGGCTCCGCTCCGCAATAAAGCGTACCTTTCGGCTCTCACACCATTCAGACGACAAACAAGAAACAGACTCCAATTACAGTTCATGCACTTTCCCCACACCGACAAGCTCCTAATGAACCTAATCAGCCTGGAAGGATTCGAGATAGTCTATGAGAAGATGTGGTGCACTTGTATATATATCAAGTATTCTGCCCCCCGATATAATTCTTTCTGATTGTATACACAACATCAACACTTGTACAAACACCATGCCCATCACAGTCTCACAAGAAGTGACGGAAACAGCCCCGGAAATCTCTTGGGCCACCACCAAGGCCTACCTGGGCTCCCGTGTCTCGACCCTCAAACCGCCCAAGCTGTCTCCGCAGGAAAAGAAATGCCTCAACCCCATCTACGTGCTGCGCCAGCTCGGCAAGAAGCAGTGGCTCTTTTTCTGCGTGGCCATCCTGGGCTGGATCTGGGACGCCTTCGACTACTTCTCTGTGTCTCAGACTGCTACCGAGATCGCCGCCGACCTCAACATGTCCGTTGCTGACATTACCTGGGGCCTGTCTATTGTGCTTATGCTGCGTTCGGTCGGAGCCATCATCTTTGGTCTGGCTTCCGATCGATTTGGCCGAAAGTGGCCTTTCATTGTCAACATTGCCATCTTCTCCATTCTCGAGCTGGGAACCGGTTTCGTTCAGACCTACACCCAGTTCCTGGCTCTTCGAGCAATGTTTGGAATCGCCATGGGTGGAATGTTTGGTAACGCAGCAGCTACAGCCCTGGAAGACTGTCCCCCTGAGGCTCGAGGCCTGATCTCCGGATTCCTGCAGGCAGGTTACGATATTGGTAACCTGCTCTGTGTCATTTTTACCCGAGCCATTGTGCCCAACTCCAAGCACGGCTGGAGAGCTCTCTTCTGGTTCGGAGCTGGACCCCCAGTGCTCATCATGGTCTTCCGAGCCTTCCTGCCCGAGACTGATACCTACCTGGCTTCTCGAATCAACAAGGAGGATAACAGCGCTACAGAGATTGATCCCGAGACCGGCCTGCACCGAGAGGGTGTCCAGAAGGTTGGAACCTGGGCCTCCATTGTCATTTTCGTCAAGGGAGTCGGAAAGACCCTCAAGGTCCACTGGCTCATGTTCACCTACCTCGTTGTCATGATGGCCGGCTTCAACTTCATGGCTCACGGATCTCAGGATCTGTACCCCACCATGCTCAAGAACCAGCTCAACTTCTCCATTGACCAGTCCACCGTGACCAACTCCGTTGCTACTCTCGGTGCTCTCGCTGGCCAGATCTCCATTGGACATCTCTCCAACGTTTTTGGACGACGACTCTCCGTGCTCATCTCTTGTGTCGCTGGAGGCGCTCTCATCTACCCCTGGGCCTTCTCTGGAGGAGGAGCCGGTATCAATGCCTCTGTCTTCTTCCTGCAGTACTTTGTTGGCTGCTGGGGTATTGTTCCCATCCATCTCTCCGAGCTGACTCCCCCTGCTCTGCGAACCTCGCTGGTCGGTGTCGCTTACCAGCTTGGTAACCTGGCTTCTGCTGCCTCTGCCACCATTGAGGCCAAGATTGGAGAGCGATTCCCTATTCTCGACGAGAATGGAGTCCACCAGCCCGAGGACTACGATTACGGCAAGGTCATGGCCATTTTCATGGGCTGTGTGTTCGCCTTCACCATGGTTGTCATGTTCCTGGGTCCCGAGAAGCGAAACTCCGACCTCTGTGCTCCCCAGTACG
This sequence comes from Yarrowia keelungensis, assembly GCA_001600195.1. Lineage (NCBI taxonomy): Eukaryota > Fungi > Ascomycota > Dipodascomycetes > Dipodascales > Yarrowia > Yarrowia keelungensis. Next base: position 503,374 of record BCJD01000012.1, on the reverse strand, counting down.
AGGTCACCGACGCTCAGGCCGCGGCTGTCGACGACAAGTACGAAGACAAGGAGAAGTTCGAGGAGGTCACCATCGAGCGACTCGACACCAACCGCACCCGTTAATTAGTTATATATTTGCATTAATTTGTTTGAAGCTGAAGTAATATGTGTTGTAGATATAAAGTAGTCAGATCTCATCAGTGAGAGTTGAAGAGAAGAGCCTTACACACGGATCTGAGCTCCACTGTAGTGCTACAGTGTGGTACCACTTACCAAGACTTTTGATATCTGTGTTGTTATCACCTCGTGTGATAATAGTAGACAAGTTGAACATCTCCAAAGCAGCATCAGACTAACACGCCTGTAGACTCTTCCACCTTCCTTTTACGAACACCTCGCTAAGGTCGTTTCAACATCAAAATACGACCTTATCAGAGCTTATCTAATATCCATGGCCGCTTTATGCTATGGCAAAATTTGAGGTTGTCTATGGCAGTCTGTCAGAGCTGAAAATTGTATGGAAGAGTCATGTGTCTCAGTAGCTCGGTCAGAAATTATAACGATGACGCTCACTTCTGTCTCACTTGGACGATCTTTTCTTATCAGGAAACGCATGGCGATCTCTTATCTTATCTGCACCAGTCCCAAAGAAGTAAATCTCGTTCCCATCGCGATATCGTATCTGAAAACAACCAAGAAGATACCCCACGATAAAACTAAGAGTCATCAAGTCAATTCTTGTACAACCGTCATAAATCAAACATGCAGCCTCACATATCCCACAGTCATGTGTCACTCCATATCTCCGTTAGCGCGTTGTTGTATCTTAGTGGTGTAGAGTCTGTTAGCCTCACTCCCTGCTTATCCAGCCAATGGTCTGAAATATACCTGTTATCTGAAATCCGGGGTGCCAAGAGACTAGTGTCGAGGCTCATCTGCCCCGACGATCTCGAGACGGACTCAGTGACAGTCGTTGGTGCGTCACTGAGTCAAGGCGGACAAAAGAAGAGAAGCGAAAGAAGAGTTGCCAACGGTCTAGCTATTGTCTATTATTTTAAGCACGGTGCTAAAATCAAGGCTAAAATGGGCCTTAATTCTAATAGTGTCGCAGTGACTGGGTGACAACCGTGCTGGGAGGGGAGATAAGACATCTCCAAAGAGAATTGTGGGCATCAAGTGAGACCAGAACAGTAACTAACAGCGGCTAATTGAGATGAGGCAAGGAAAAGAAAATGTTGTTGAGCAAAGAGCGGGGTATATCTGGTAAGCGGGTAAAACTGGGCACTAGTACGAATCATAGGTAAGACTGTTTCCCAGCAACTGTACTGACAGTACCAAGATAGTTGTCGCCTGACATGCGTTGGATACGGAAGTCAGAGGGCAGTGTAAATTGAAATAAAGGGCTTTGATTGGCTACACAGTCTCTCTTGGCTCTCAGCTTGACTCCCTGATTGACGTCATCTGCCTCGGTTTCCTCGGTATATCTAACCGCGTTCTGCCCCTTGTTCCCGGGGCTTGTTTCGTTATGTGGAGCAGTGTATACAAAGGAGGGAAATACGAGGTCTCACTTTTCACCTCTTGTTCATATTTCATGCAAAAGGGAAAGTGGAACCACTGTGGGGCATGAGGATGTGTGGAACAATGTCTCGGCCGCCTGCCATTGGTCCAGCCAGCTACATAATCTGGCGTGGTAGGTGTAGGCCTTGCTTTGCGTAATCAGCCAAGAGTGAGCATTTAATCAACATAAGACATGTTCCCAATACCTCGAATCAGGCTTGGGAGACATGTGACTGTGTCTCACAGAGGACATGGAGATGGAGACATGGCGTCACCCGAAACTGTCTCAGTTCAAGACCCAGTCTGGATCCAACGCGTCCCCCTAGCATCCCCTCATTTGCCACATATTATTCCGTTCATCCTCATCAGCCACAATCGTACCAGTGTTATGGTCCCCACCGTGCGTGGAGTCCACTACACTACAATTTCCAAGGTTACTGCGAGGTGGAAGTCAATACCGTACGGCTCTACTCTTTGAGTTTACCCCAGGAAATATCCTGAAGAGTGAAAAATAGAAGAGTGAAAAATAAGGAGATGCTGTGTAAATGAAGACGCGACCAAAACACGCAACGTACTCTCGAATTCAACACCAAGACCGCGAAATTACACCTCTAAGCCACTGCCAATACCCCCACTCTCGCCACAGCCTGCCCTCTTCGTCACCTGCCAAAGTGGCCGAATCCATCCAAAACAAAAGTCTGCAATACAACTACTGAAAAGTTTGAGTTTATCCCCGCTCGAGGTTATTTTAGTAGAAACGAACAAGACGGTATAATAGCACCATTTGAAGGCGGTCATAAAACACACGCGAACATCTGATGTAGCCAGCGAGCTATAGAGCGCTCTAGTCTCACAGTAGAGCGAGTCATCCCTTAGTAATGCCTGGCACGTCCCACATGTGGGCCCGTTATGTAGCCGCCAAGCCATGCAAAGCTCCTTGTCAAGTCATGGCCACGTACAGCAAAGGAGAAAAGCAGAGGCAGCAAAGCGATAAGCGAGAGGAGCAGGAGGGGCGTCCTCGGAGAATTGAGACCGAGACAGCTCCAAATTGTCTTCGCTTTCACCTGTACGTGCTGTATATGGGCTCACTGGTAATAATTGCGTGCATCAATTAAGGACCTCGATTAAGGACAGATTGGGATTTCAGCCGTGCAACCACAGTAAGGTACAACACACCTTAGCTGAGAAGACGATGAAACTCATGAGCAGACACTCCACGTACACCCCACACAACTCTGAAACGGCTATCGAAGATGATAAAGCTCACCCTGGGCCACAAAGCTCACCCTTAATCCTCCGCTTGTTTGATTTGTTCATCTCCTATTTGCATCCCCACATGTCCAACCCCTCTTTAGAGAAAGACAAGGTCGGACATGAAACCTTGCTCTTGTGTATTTGTCTCTGTTCTAAGGTGTAAGCTGGACCCGAGGCTTATCTGGGCGACACACACTAGTCTTGTGCCTGCTTCGGGGGCTTGTTTCTTGGCTGTCATCGTCATCATGTATATATAAAGAGCTGGTCCAAGGGTGACATTTTTTTCCTTCCGTCAGCTGTTTCAACAACAACAACTAGCTAACAAAAAAACATCCCGTTTTTCCTTATGGAACCAGAAAAAACACTTACAACGGTCACGGTGGACTCCGATCCGGACTCCCACGGAGAGGTGGTGGTCAACACCAAGAAGATGAACGCGTGGCAGCGCTTCAAAGACGGTTTTGGACCCGCAGATGTCTCCCATATCGACACTGAGGGCCTTACTCCCATGGAGATTGCCGCTCTGAAGACTGCCAATGCACCTCTGAATAGAGGTCTCAAGGGTCGTCATCTTCAAATGATCGCCATTGGAGGCTCGATTGGAACCGGTCTTTTCGTCGGTTCCGGAGCCTCTCTTGCCACCGGAGGTCCCGCAGCTCTTCTCATCGCCTACGGTATCATTGGATGCATGCTTCTGTGCACCGTCCATGCCCTTGGAGAGCTGGCTGTGGCCTTCCCCGTTTCCGGAGCCTTCTCCACCTACTTTACCCGATTCATTGATCCCGCTTGGGGCTTTGCCATGGGCTGGAACTACACTCTTCTGTGGTTCGCCATCTTGCCTCTTGAACTTGTAGCAGCCTCCATCACTGTAGAGTACTGGAACGAGCAGAACGGCACGAATATTAACCCTGCCGCGTGGATCTGTCTGTTCTGGGCGCTCATTGCAGGCATCAATCTCTTTGGAGTCAAGGGATACGGAGAAGCCGAGTTCATCTTCTCCATCATCAAGGTGGCCGCCGTCATCGGCTTCATCATCATGGGTATCGTCTTTGTGTGTGGAGGAGGCCCCAAGGGCTACGACTACGACCATTACATTGGAGGCACCATGTGGAAGAACCCTGGAGCGTTCGCACATGGCTTCAAGGGAGTCTGCTCTGTCTTTGTCACCGCCGCCTTTGCCTTTGCCGGCACTGAGCTCGTCGGTCTTGCTGCTGCCGAGACCGAGGACCCTCGAAAAATGCTTCCCACCGCCACCAAGCAGGTCTTCTGGCGAATCTGTCTCTTCTACCTCATTTCTCTGACTCTGGTCGGCCTTCTGGTGCGATTCGACGACCCCCGACTCCTCAACGGATCCTCCAACGTCGACATCAAGGCCTCGCCCTTTGTCATTGCCATTCTCAATGCCGGAGTTAAGGGTCTTCCGTCGGTCATGAACGTCGTCATCATGATTGCCGTGCTGTCTGTCGGAAACGCCTCTGTCTATGGTTTCTCTCGAACCATTGCCGCCATGGCTCTGCGAGGAGAAGCCCCCGCCTTTTGGGGATACATTGACAAGAACGGCCGACCCATTTACGGCATTTTCGCTGTTCTGGCGTTTGGTCTCTTCGCCTTTATTGCCGCAGCCTCGGCCGACATCCGAAACAAGGTCTTCATGTGGCTGCTGGCTCTCTCGGGTCTGTCTTCGATTCTGGTCTGGGGCTCCATTAACCTTGCCCACATCCGGTTCCGACAGGCTCTCAAATTCCGAGGCCGAGACACCTCTGAGCTGACCTTTGTGGCCGGCTTTGGCGTCTGGGGCTCCGTCTTTGGCCTCACTCTCAACTGCCTGGTCCTGGTGGCCCAGTTCTGGATCGCCCTCTACCCTATTGGAGGCGAGCCCAACGCCGAGGCCTTCTTTGCCGCCTACCTGGCCGCTCCCATTGTCATTGTCTTCTGGGTCTTCTGGAAGGTGTGGAAGCGACCTCCCTTCCTCAAGGTGTCCGATCTGGACATTGACACTGGCCGTCGAGACACTGATCTCGACCGGGTGCGAGCCGAAACCACCGCCGAGCGGGAGTTCATTGCTTCCAAGAACTTCTTCTACCGAGTTTACAAGTTCTGGTGTTAGAAGGCACCGTACACTACAAGTACAGGGGGTGTTGATGATGTAATTAATAGTAATGTTTTAATGTGAAGAAGAAGTGAAGTGATTTGAATAATTCAGGTACCGGTAGCTTACAAACAACCATACCACTGGCTTGTATTCCCCTAGTTCCCGTATGTCTCAGAAATAGCTCGCCCTGCCTACGGCTAAAGTGCCCTGCTTCCGCTTACACTATCTACTCTTGGACACGTGCTTAACTGCTAAGACCGTCAGAGCCGCAACAGCCGCTGAAACAGCCCCTGCTCGGATCGACTGCCGTCGAAATTGCTTTTCTTACCATCCAATTGCTTTTTCCACAGCTCAAATCGGACTTTGCTTTTGTGATAGCCCAATATGTGCATCACTGGTTGCTTTTGACAATTCCAGCATACAGTCGGAAGGATGAGCACGCTGCTCTCTCTACTCTTAGCCCGCCGCTGCTCTCTTGAGTCAATCTTGAAAGTCAGAGCCCAAGAAACACAACGTTTGATTACACAGTCGTTTCTTGTTCTCGTTCCTTTGACCATGTATGCTCTGTAGAAATAATACGATGAGCGCGCTATTAAAAGGAATCAGACGGAAGAAGAAATACGCTGACAATCCAATTGTTTACGAGCATGTGATTTATGGCCCCATCGCATATGGACCTTGCAGTGAGCCAACCTTGGTTTTCCATCCAGAATTGACTCATGGAGGTTCACTTTGCGTTTTGAGATAAGAGACAGCCAAAAAGGGTCACGTGATCGCCGGCATAGGGCGATATATTTGAGGTCAAAACGCTTCAGACCCCCCTACAGACAAGCATCGCGGCCCGATGGTTTAGTGGTATAATTCTCGCTTAGGGTGTCCTAGGCAATTTGCGAGAGGTCCCGGGTTCAATTCCCGGTTGGGCCCACTTTTTTCTTTGAGAATAAAGCCATATTTTTTATTCTAGGACCGTATTGGAACTTTTTTCTATCTTGTTACCCCAGTTCTATTTTTTTTAATATCCTCACCGTTCTGTAGTTCTCAGGTCACCATTCTACAAACATCAAATAATAATCAATCTATCTTACATATCCTTACTCCTTATTCGGAGACACTGTGTTCAAAGTGTTCCCGAATTTTCACCATCTACCACTCGGGGTTCTCCTTTCGTCGGAAACATGCAACAAACTTATCTCCCTCGTTTCGGGCCACCTTCTTTCCCTCCTCGGTCTCAACCAGCATGGTGGCCACACAGGGATCGGCGTCCTCCTCCTCCTTGGTCAGACGCTCAAACAGAGGATGAGCGGTCAGATGCTTGACCATCCACTCGTGCAGGTCCTTGACGTCAGTGATGGTGTAGACGATTCCTCCAGGTCGCACAACGTAGGCGTACTCGGAGCACAGAGTAGTGGTGACGATTCTGGCCTTGTGTTTTCGCTGCTTGAAGTGGGGATCGGGGAAACAGAAGAAAATCTTAGACAGCTGGCCCTTCTCGAAGAAGTTGGGCAGAAACTTCATGGCGTTTCCTCGCAGCACACTGATGTTCTGGTAGCCATCGGTGTCCTTGTTCTGCTGTCGCAGAGCCACAATTCGGTCCTCGACGTAGTTAGTAACCTGGACTCGGATCTCCATTCCCAGGATCAGCTGGTTGGGCAGCTGGGGAGACAGGGCAACCAGCAGACCGCCAAATCCACAGCCAATATCGGCAACCTCGACCTTCTGGCCAGGTTTTCGGTTAGGGTATAGAACGTCCCAGTCCATATCAGCGGGAGACTCGGGGTACTCGAGCTGATGGTCGGAGAAGGGATTCGAGTGGGCTCGCTGTCTGTAGTATCTCTTCTTGGGGAGCTTGATCTCGCCGTCTTCGGGCTGATCAAAGGAGACTCCCTTCTTGGCGGCCAGCCGCTTCTCCTCCTGCTCCTGTCGGTACTTTTGTCGCTTGTGCACGAAGGACTCCTTCTCCTGCTTGGTCATGTTAGCAGTTTCCGCCTCGATCTCCTCCATTTCGCTCTGATCTCGTTTCGACATGTTGATATGGAGAGCCAAAAATTATTTTAACCCAGATTAAAACTCTGCATGGTGGATGTAGACGAGGGTCTAAGAACGGGACATTGAGAGGGGGAAGTAGAAGCTATGAGAGATAAGCAAAGGTGAAAAATAAAGATATAATGCCAGCCACATCAATATTTCACCAAGAAAAAACAATACTTCTTTCAGATTATGACTTAGTAATCCTTTTAGCGAAACCCAATCATGAATCTGCAACTTTCGGAATCCGAAGCCAACCAAGAGTAAGGCCATGCTAAAGGACAGGTGGAAAAGAAAACATCATAGCTATTTGGTTTGAAAAAAGGAAACAGAGTGAAAAAAACGGCTACTGGGTTATGTCCACGGACATATCTGAGTTATAAATCGAAAGGTTTCGGCTTTCTATCGTCTATTCCTACTGCAGAGATCTCGACTCGGCTATAGATTTGCCTCAAAGTCAGGTCACGTCACGTAATTTCAAGACAAGGAAGTTAGCCCCAAGAATAAGTGAAACAGAGGAAATGGTTGACTCCATAAGAACTACAGTAGAGTGACAAATCATCGTTTTCATTGACCAATCAACTAGTGCCGGCATCATAGCTACTACCACCTCACGCACGGCATCATGCAAGTGTCTGAGGTGTGCCGTTTACTGTGACTTCTCATAGAGAGACAGTCGCGATAGGCACGTCCACATCATGGATTGGGATATAAGGTTGAGAAGGGTGGAGCAAGAGTGGGTAATATGATGACTAATAGAGCTCAAATGGCGCTGGAATTCACGCATTTCGTCAATTGACGGTACTCCCACTGTTTTACCCCATTTTCCACCTCTTTTCTGCACCTCCCACTCGCTCAGTTCATTTCCTCTCAATTCCATTTCATCAACCCCACTGAACTTAAACTTGCCTCCCACACTATGCTTCGCCGCTTGAGTAGTGCCGTGCCCCATCGTCTAGGACAAGTACAAAAGCACCTGACCCCCTTCAACCGTCTTCTTTCCTCCTCCGCATCCACCAACATGTCTCTCAACGACACCAAAGCCCCTCACATCCAGCTGGCCATCAAGGACCACTTTGATGCTCTGTCCGACACTGAGAAGAAGTACGCTCACCACTTCTCTCGAGCCTCTCATCTGGGAACCAGAGTTGTTCTGCGACAGGTGTCCCCCGAGTCCGAGGACATCTACAACCTGATCCTGGCCATTGCCGAGGCCGTCAACCAGGACTACTCCAAGCTGGAGTCCGAGTCTGTCTCCAAGGACGACGTTCGATCCTTCCTCGAGTACTCGTCCCAGTTCCTGTCCAACCTCGGCAACTTCAAGTCCTTTGGAGACGCCAAGTTTGTGCCTCGACTGGAGCGAGCCAAGTTTGCCGCCATTGCCGCCACAGCTGATCAGACCGCCAACTTCGACAAGGTCGCCGACGCCATCTACTCCACCGACAAGACCCTGCTGGGCTTCCTGGACAAGGGCCACGTGACCGCCTACTACGGAGGAGATATCACCGAGGACGAAATCACCAAGATCAACGACTTCTGCGCCTCCAAAACCATTTACCCCGAGAACACCCGAGTGTGGAAGACCGGCCCCAAGCAGTTTGAGCTCAGAATCGCCTCTGCCGATACCGGAATCGCCCAGGATACCCAGTTCGACGCCTCGTACGAGATTCCCGATGTCGGAACCCTGAAGCTGGCCTACGGAGACTCCAAGGACGAGTTTGCCAAGATTTCCGAGGAGATGGCTGCCGCCGGAAAGAACGCTGCCAACCACATCCAGGAGCAGATGATCGCCGCCTACGTGGACTCCTTCAAGACCGGATCCATGGCTGCCCACCGAGAGTCGCAAAAGTTCTGGGTCAAGGACCTGGGTCCTGCTGTCGAGACCAACATTGGTTTCATCGAGACCTACCGAGATCCCGCCGGAGTGCGAGGAGAATGGGAGGGTCTTGTGGCTGTCGTCAACAAGGAGCGAACCAAGAAGTTTGGCGCTCTGGTTGAGGGAGCCAAGGAGTACGTTTCTCAGCTTCCCTGGGACGCCGAGTTCGAGAAGGATGTCTTCACTCCTCCTGATTTCCTCTCCCTCGAGGTTCTCACCTTTGCTGGATCCGGTATCCCTGCTGGAATCAACATCCCCAACTACGACGATATCCGTCTGACTGTTGGTTTCAAGAACGTCTCCCTGGGCAACATTCTGTCGTCCAAGTCCTCCAACGAGAAGATCACCTTCCTCAAGGAGGAGGACCTGCCTCTCTTTGAGCAGCTCAAGGGTCCCGCCTTTGAGGTCCAGGTCGGCATCCACGAGCTTCTGGGCCACGGAACCGGAAAGCTTCTGTCTCAGGAGCGAGACGGATCCTTCAACTACGACAACGCCAACCCTCCCATTGACCCCAACACCGGAGAGAAGGTCACCACCTACTACAAGGCCGGCGAGACCTGGGGCTCCGTTTTCGGCGCCATGGCTGGCTCCTACGAGGAGTGCCGAGCCGAGTGTGTCGCCATGTACCTGCTGACCAACAAGAAGCTGCTGGAGATCTTTGGCCACACCGGCCAGGAGGCTGATGACGTCATCTACATCGGCTACCTTCTCATGGCCCGAGCTGGTCTGCTCGCCCTCGAGTTCTGGGACCCTGCCACCCGAAAGTGGGGCCAGCCTCACATGCAGGCTCGATACTCCATCATGCGATCCTTCGTTGACTGCGGTGCCGTCGAGCTCAAGTCCACCAAGCCTGATTTCTCCGATCTGACCATCCACCTGGACCGATCCAAGATCCCCGATGCTCAGAAGGCCGTCGGCGAGTACCTCAACAAGCTGCATATCTACAAGTGCTCTGCCGACTTTGAGAAGGGCTCTGCTCTGTACAACGCCACCACCAACGTGTCTGAGGAGATGGCCGCTTACCGAGAGGTTGTCATGGACTCCAAGCAGCCCCGACGAATCTTCGTGCAGCCCAACACTGTTCTGAAGGACGGCAAGGTCGAGCTGATCGAGTACGAGGCTTCCGAGGAGGGAAACATCAAGTCTTTCCTTGAGCGACAGGTTTAAGAGGTGAAACCTTGAAGGTGTCTACAGTTGACTGAATATGTCAGCTGTAGTCAGCCAGAGTCAACTAGGCTTTTCGGCCGAGTTTGCATTGTTTATAGTCAACTGTATGAGTATGGTAACGGTGCTTCTTTGAAGTATTGTTTGTATGTATACCGCTTCTTTGGAGTGCTGTTTCTTTTGTACACCGCTTGTATGTTCGGAGTTTGTCGTAGGTTGGAACCTGATGCACTCCTGGGTGTTTCTTTTCTGCGTGGAATGCTAAGAATTGGTTTTTATCGTCGGCTGTATCCAATATGTTTTGTTATTCTCTCCCCTGTTCCTTTGTGTTCTCTCTCACGAAGTTCTTTTTGCCCTTATTCTCATTCTCGTGCTTGTGATTCTGCACAGAAGAATGTTTGATTGAATTCAAGAGCACAGTATTTGTTTTTTCCACACAGAGAAATTGGCATGGAAATATTATTGCCCCTTACATTTGTATTGCTTACAATTTATTTTGCCAAATTTGTTTTGCCTAGGAATGTTTGATTGTTTGTCGTCGATACTGTTTGATTGTTTGAGTCTCCTTCACCCCTGTCAGGAACTGTGTGGAAAATGAATTATGGAAGACATTGAAACATTCCTTGCTTATTTCCCCCTTGATTTCAATAAACCCCTGATTTATTTTTCATCAATTAGGGGTTATTCGAATTGGTGCTCCTTGATAACGAGAAAAATCACTCATCCACTCATCTCGCTCGTCAATTCGGCATTATAATCTCTACCAACCGGTTATACGTATAAATCCGATGATACAACCTCGGCTAATGCTCACCAGTCTTGCTATGCTGTATCTTCAGCTATGATCTTCTGGAGCCGTGTATAGAAGAGTGCACCTGGGACGCGAGAGACATGTGTCTGTGAATAATAAATGGCCCTGTACACCAACTCTGGCTCGCAATCCGTCCTCTAGACACCTTGGTTGGCCGATATGCCTCTTTTCGGCCCGTTGTTTGGCGTCCCCTTTTTCGCTTTTCACAAGATTGGACGATCTTCGACAGTTGACACACAGACGCCGATCTCCTGTGCAAGCTTGAGCAGATTCCATGCAGCGGAAGTGACTGAGATGGGTGCGCAGTGGAGCGAATACGAAGAAAAGTTGGGTGCCCAAAGTTAAGCGGCAAACGCTACTGCACTCTGGGTTGCCCACCGTCTTTTGTATATCCAAGTAGGTTGGCAACGTTGGGCTCAGTCTTTGTCGCCAGTGTTTCACCGAGTCAGTGGGCTAACCAGCAGACAAGAGGGACTGGTAAAAGGGAGAGAGGGTGGAGTGGCTTTGGAGCCAAAAGAGACGCCCTCTCCGATCATCATCAAACGCAGTATAGCTGGACAAATGTATAGATGGGGTCCTTGGCCATGCAAGCAATGCTTCTTTTGCTGGTGGTGGTGCCGTGCCCAGGGCTTAGCACTCCGCAGCCAGCTCTTCACCGCTCGCACAAGCCAGGCACGGCACGCAAACAATGGCTATCGCAGTCCGTGCTTTTTCCGCCCAACCGCCAAGCTAAGCACAAAACCACCGGGACTGTCCCTAGCGAAGATCGTTGCAGGGGCGATCCACCGCTTGCAAAACCGTAAGTGCCGGAATCACCGACCGATGACCTGTTCAGGGACACTGAGCACATGACTGACTCGTCTGCTTCTCCAGGAACGTCGGAGGTGTTCCGTTTCTGTCTGCCATGGCATCTCTTAAGCAAGTTCAAAGATAGCGCGGTTAAACAGCATCTCAAAGGACAATAATACACCGCCCGAATCTGGCCCGAGAACTTTCTTACCAAAACAAATTCCAGTCGGAAATTACCTGATGGCAATCGTAGCAGTTGGCTTACTCCAGATACCTGTACATCGAACTTGTATTTTGGTGTGTATACCCGCCGAAAAGAGCAAAAATATGAGATTGACAAAGACTCCTGATTGATAAAGAAACTGATAGACAAGTCGCCACTACAATGCCACTATAATACCACCTACTACTTCCACATTGACTGTCACTCTGCAGTGGAAAGACCCTGCTTCAACGTCCTTCGGCTTGTTCGGCGAGCCAAAAAGCCAGGGGTGACCGCAATCGCCTAGAGTCGTCCTCCATACGCCTATTCCTGCCCTACCGTTTATACGGCCGATAGATGATCATGTGACAAAAGCCGACCATCTGCGCTGCGATATTGCTATTTTCTGTGAGATGGTGCTGCTTTCCGTCCAATAAGCTCATAAGGTTAACTTTCTCGTCTATACAAGCTGCAAACCGTGTCTTTGTGTTAATCTATCTCGATTTTGTGAATCTAAACGCCGAGTACGAGGTGAACGATGAGGGGAAGAAGAAGAGGTGATAGAAGTGGCCAGATCAAGTGGGTCGATATAGCAGAACATCTCTATGACAGCTGTCACAGCCACGCAACGGCAGGTGTTATAACTGCATGTGGTTTTTCTGGGCACTTTGCACCTCAGAGGCGATGTCTTCCAAATAAGGTCCACCCTAGAAGCTTAAGCCAAACGGGCAGCCCTAATTGTGCTATCAAAACCACAGGAACAAAAAGTTGCAATGATGACATAAATACCCTCCAAAGAGGTAACCAAATATCCCTGTCAGAAGCATGTGTCTATAGAAAGAAGTTTTTGAAGCACCTAGGGTCTTTTGCCTGATATACGACGTCTTAGCTTGCCTTGTTTGGACCCTCACTGTCTCTGAAACGGCTAAAAGTAAATCACAAGGATGGAGAGCTATATTGCCTGACACAATCTAATCAGGCTGGTGGGGGAGAGTCAATAGTGTCTTAATCATACATGCGCTTGGTCAGGTGTGCGAATCACGGAGAGTGAGATTCGGAGGTTGCGGCACAGTATAGGTGTGTTTAGCGAATTTTCGTTAATCGAGACAATCGGGCGATTTTCGGCAGATTCGAACGGGAAAAAGTCTGCTCTACATCTTGCGTGTGCTCTGGCAATGCAAAGCACAAGTCTCCAGACCTCCAAAGTGCATCAGTGATGAGCACCGAGCTTGGTCAGCATTAGCGAAGTAGCGCGACTCAAAAAGCAAGGTGTGGGAATTCAGGGACCACACATTTCTTGTTTGATCAATAGCCGGCTAAAGGTGGAGGCTGGCCACTTTGGAAGCAGGTTTTGCATTCTCCGTTCGCCACTCAAAACCTCAGTGTGTGTGAGATGCTGCTGCTTGTATCATGCTGCAAGTGAAGATGTAAATACAGAACCACGCCATTTGGGTGGGTGCAAGCAGATCATAGCGTGCATCAGTTATTCCTGTACTCTTGACTACGGTGGTTCCAACTGTCAAGTCTAGGCTGGTCTGATATGACTCACTAATCATTTACAGACTTGGGCTGATAGGGCAACTTTCTTCCGGCACTAAAGAACGGAGTAAAAAGAGGTCTGTGTGGTAAATTACACAAGCTGCACACATCGGAGAACTTCTCCGGACTGTACAAAAGACTGTAAGGGTCGCAAGTCTTGCAATAACAAACTATTTGCCGCGAATTAATTCCTTTTTCGAGCTATATCGCTCGAGAGTCGAGACATTGGCGGGCAATATTATTGCTGCGGGCGTACATTCCCGCTGTCGCTTCCCCTCGCTGTTTTTGATTCCCGCAGTCCCTGATTTTTTTTATTCATTCCGCTCTCACTGTACAACAATGCTGCGGGCACCCCCAGCCTACAGCTGTCTCACTTGTGGTATGTGAGCTGTGCAGCGTCGAGATTCAGCGGAGATTAATGTGGTGCAGAGAATGTAAAATTATTAAGTGGGTACAGTACCAACCAAGGCCATTGTACGAGCCCTGGCGTGCGTGCGTGTGAAAAATTTGAGAACCGGTCTCTATAATACAACTAAATACATATTTATGAACCAGTGCGAGAAGTGAAGCCTGAAGTGTCTTGTGGAGGAGTCTCTCAAGTGAATAGACTCGGTGTACGATTAACTACCGTAGTTTCCGGGGGTTCCATAATGCGGTGGAGGCGGCAACTGCTGCTGAGGAGGCAATTGCTGCTGCTGATGCTGCTGCGGCTGCTGTTGATGCTGCTGCTGCTGCGGCTGGGGAGTCTGTCCGGGCTGAGGCTGGTGAAGGCGCAAGGGCGGGGGCAGAGACTGGTCGGAAGGGTAGCCGTATTGTTGGTGATAGTACATTTGGGCGTGGCGCATGTTGTTTTCGTGTGTCGACGGAAGCGACGGGAGAGGGTAGGGGTCTCCGGTGGTGATGGGCTGGCCAATGGCTCCAGGCTGCTGTTGCTGCAACTGCTGCTGCTGCTGCTGCGACGACTGGTACTGTCCCATGGTCATCTGGGACTGAGGGGGGGTTTGATACTGGGTATAAGGAGTGGTAGCCGAGGGGGTGATCTGAGGTTGGCCTGCGACCTGAGCACCTCCTCCTTGCTGCTGCTGCTGAGCTCCGGGCTGAGCCACCACTCCCTGGGTCAATAGCTGGGTGTCCATGCCGGCGTGGATCTCCTGCAATTGTTGGAGGCGTTGTTGTTCGATTTTGCGTCGCTCGGCAACGGCCAGAACCAGGGCTGTTCGCGAGTAGTTGACGGGGTGGTAGAGCAGCTCCTTAATGTCCGAGACAAACAGCGGGTACAGCACGTCGACGATCCGTTCCCGTTGAGCAAACGCCAGCGCTCGCTCGTACGGAATCCACACGCCCTTGAGATGCATGGCGCCAATCTTGACCACGTGTCTGATTTTCTCCGTCTTGAGAATGCCGTCCCGCCGGCCTCGAGTCATGCCCACCACGTTGAGCAGCTTGGTGCCGTTGATCATGTTATTGTCTTCCCGGCGAGCTACGCACACGCCTCGTGCTTCAACCTGGAAGCACAGCGTTCCTTCGTCTTCCCACAGAGTCGTGGTTATTCGTGCTCGGAACGGAGCGTACTGCGCTGCTGCTGCCGCTGCTGCCGCGGAATGGGCCACTCCTCCAGATGATCCGGGCTGGTTCTCGGAAGAACTCGAGGACGAGTGTCTCGAGGGAGGCGCCAGGGGCTGTGCCGAGGGATGGGGGAGGCCCTGGGACAGCTGGGGCTGAGACGGAGGCATCAGAGAAGGGTTCTGGGAGCCAGAGGGAGGC
Organism: Yarrowia keelungensis; assembly: GCA_001600195.1. Lineage (NCBI taxonomy): Eukaryota > Fungi > Ascomycota > Dipodascomycetes > Dipodascales > Yarrowia > Yarrowia keelungensis. The sequence goes on along the minus strand of BCJD01000012.1, from coordinate 488,320 downwards.
AGGGGAGGCTGCTGCTGGGCATGTTGGGCATGCTGGGTCTGGCCTGGCTGCTGCTGCGGCTGCTGTGGCTGCGCGGAGTCTTCTTCATAGTACCATATGTCTCTCTGCCCCTCTTCCATCTTGTCATGGGGGCTTGTGGTCAGGCTGGGGGGACTGGGATAGTGCTGAGGATAGTGCGGACCCGGGTTGTTGGCTTGATGGTGATGCTTGAGGGAGTTGTAGGAGGTTTGGTAGGTGGGGAGATGGGGGTAAGCTACGGGTGTTTTGGGAGACATCCAGTTAGAGCATCTGTGTCGGCAGGGCAGATTTGCAAGAGAGAAAACAGGTGGGTTGGTCCTTTACTTTTATATGAGGTGAAGCGCGAGAGCGTTGTGTGGTCTCTTGTCTTTTTCGATTTCCCCTTTTTTGTGCTTTTCCAAACCTTCCACTTTTCGCTTTCTCCCAACCCTTTTGCATTTTCAGGAGCCTAACCCAATGCATCCCCCCAAGGTTAGCCTCTGCAAATTCACTTGTCTCAATTACGTCTACACGTCTTCCGCATTTCATTTTTCTCCCAAATAAACCTCTGAAGAAACCTCGAAAGAAACCCTCCAAATAAACCCTCTGCTCTTGTTTTCTGCTTCAGGGAGACTGAGAGAGCAAAAACAAGGTCATGTGACGTGAGAGAGCACCCGCATCATGTCTGCCCCCTGTCCTAAAAACGACCTTGTGAAACCACCTTAAACTCCCCCCCATCATCGCGCTACCGTTAGTTTTTTTTCTCCTAAAAACCGTTCCCCTAGATATTATACGTCACGTGGCTCCAGAAACCTGTGCCTGTGCCGTTGCTGTCACGTCTCCGCCAAGCTGCATTCTCTGTTTCACGTTTGCATACGGCTCAGAAGGCAAGCTGTACCCCGGGAACAACTACCTCAGGAACCAGCCGGCCATAGTACAGTACACCTCCAGGTTTTTTCCGCCCAAAACACTCTTCTGATACAGGGGTACACGGCTACGCATTCTCTGTGGGTCTCTCAGGTGCCTGGAGACAGCTGTTTAGGCGCCTTTGAGCCCCAGGTGTCTCCTGTCAGGGGTGCAACCTGTGCTAGTTTCCGCACTAGTTTGCCCATTGTAAAAAGTGTCAAAAATGCTGGCTGGCGTCTTTTCGCTCTCTCTAGCGTTGATGTACTGTTGCGATCTTCACAGCATAACCGTCATGTAGGTACGAAGCCAGCAGCGCTGTTTACTTGTTCTCTACGTGTGGTCTGCACCAGTAACAGGCAAGCAAACAACAAAAATCCAGCTTCTGCACCTAGCGACTTCTGGAAGAATGTTGCTAGCAACTCTTTCTGTCTTTATCGGACCATACAGCGAGCTGTACGAGGTACGGTACCGGTAGTCAGAATGAGTAAGAAGGGGATGCCGAAGAGAATTCACTTGTGCGTATCAAATAGCAACCCTGAAGATCTCCATGGCTGATATGGGCGGTTGTGGGGCGGTCAATTGAATTGGTATTTGGCAACCAGATCTACAAGTACTCCACCTAATGAAGATCGCCAGCCGCCAGACCCTTCCCCTTCCTCCACTCTGCCAGCACCCACCCAGAGTTGCTGAGTGGTGGGTGTCTCCAGTGCGCAGACGGCTCCCCTGTGTCACCCTCTAGCAAAGCAGAGATGTACCCCTGGCGCTGTGCAAGCGGTTTTCGGCATTTGAAGCGTCGCATCTGACGGAGGGTGCACTCAGTGTGGGCCTGCTGCTGCCCCATCCCTCCCCTACAGTACAGGTTACAAGAGTTGTACATTGTGTTTCAGCTTGGAGGAGCTCGTTTCAGGTTGCGTAGGATCAGGAACACCCGTTTTGGAGCGAGAGATGCACTCCAAGGCTGTCTTAGTCCACGTCGTTTCTTTTTGGTCTGCAGAATCACGCCAAAAGACTGCCCATGCAGCAACCACACGATACATGAGGCATTAGTGGCCAGTGTGTGTGTGAGATGGCCAGACTGAGGTAGAAAACACGAACAGGGACACGAACAAGTCACGTCTGCAAAAGAGGGGTACGCATTGAGTCTGCTCCGATTGCATGTGTCTATGTCTCGTGTGGGTCTCTGTTTCTTGTTGCTGGACTGTAACCCACCTTGGCTGATACACATTTTCGATTGTTCATCTTCAGGGAGATCTCTGCCAAATCTCCCAATACACATGAGAGCGGTGTAGAAAAGCACAGTGGTCTTTGCACAGCTACAGCAAGAGTAGAAGGCACAGAGGGACATGTACAGGCGCTATGTGTGCACTGGAGTCTTTGCTCTTGCGCTTGGATATCCCACAATGGCAATCCTACGGCACTCGGGTCGACCTGCTTGCAAAAGTATTATGAACAGCGCCGGTCACAAATGCGCTTTGCCAGCCAAACAGACACTATTGTCCACATTCAGTCCTGGGCTTCCTGCATGCCGACTCACACTTTGCTCTGCAGATCAGATAACACCCACGCCAGTCGTATTTTTCCCCATTGGCTCTGTTATTAATGGCTGAAACGACGCCGTTGTTGTTTGTTGCCCGGCTACGTGCCGGATCTGCCGCCCTCTCGCTTTCTTTGTGGGGACTCGGAGCCTGTACCCTGGCCCTGCTCCCTGCCTAATTTTGCTCCCCGTTGCAGCCTGGCGTTGCATTCCAGGCCCCGATTCGGGACTATTTGGGCGGCTTGAAGAACGAGCTTCTTGCGTCGGCACGCTCGCTAATGCGTTGCTTGCAAAAAGGGAGTTGATCTCAATTTCCTACATCTCGTTTCCGTTTTCCTGTCCAGATGTGCATCTTTTTGACACTCTGATACCCCCCCTTCTCACCACAGCAAAGAGCAAGGTTTGAGCCTCCACTAAAGTGAATGGAGAGAGACTTTAGACACCGACTCTACTTTTACTTGTATGGGTCTATAGATGTTAACCTTATCGACGCTGATCCTCTGATTGTCATGTTGTCCCACACGTCTCTCAGGGCCGAAGGTCGCATAGCCAATGCTGGACCCCCGTTCGCAAAAGGCTTCCTCGCGCCTCCTGTTTCCGGTTGACAGAGACGTCTCTTCTTCCGCAGACGCCAAGTCAACGACGGGGCCGGAGAGCTGTAGCCAAGCCCTCCGGCTTGCCCTGGCACCGTCTGTAAGACTTAGTAATAGGGGCTTCGCTTCTTCTCCAAGATGGGATGATACGCGAACCTAGACCACGGCTTCAGGGAGATGAAAAAGCGAAAAGGCAAACAAAGGCTGTTTGCGACAAGGTGGGAGCTGGTACCCCTAAATGTGCGTAAATACGAGCTGCAAACTCTTTCGGGCTAAGAATTTTCGCCCTCCAGCTCGCTTGCTGAGGTTTAGACAAGCCCCACAGCGCGGGTCCGCGTTCTTCTTGTGCCAGGGGAAGAACCCCCTTATTTTCAAACAAGACAAAAGAAAAGAAGCTCTGTGCGTCTTTATGTGCCTTCTCTCATTTTACATTGTTTGGGCAACTCTGATTTTATTTTGTAACTGCCGATCTTTCCTGTCTTACGTTCCCGTACAACAAGCGCTGGCACTGTTAGGAGCCATTGTACAGCTCGCTCTGGTAGGCTGATTTTCAGGCTCTCGGGGAATGACAGCCGTATTTCGTCCCAAGCAGGTAAATCCATGGAGATAGAGCCTCCCTATGCGCGCATTCCCAAAAATTATCAATGCTCCGAGCCGTTATGCGTTAGTTGCTCAAAGCTCCCTACTTTTCTCCTCTTCCAGCATCGGGGGTGCAAGCGCTCGGAGGCACTGCACGGATTAGGAACCGCACACCAGATTCTCTCGAGATTCCCTCCGATTCTCGCTTTGTGTTTTTCCGGGTAAAAGACGATTCTCTCCAGATATAGTACGATTGCACGATTCGATTGCCGCGGCTCGAAAAAAGTGGATCTGCCCTACATGGAAAAAAAACAACACGCAGCCGTGGGTTGTTCTCAAACAGGTGCCTGTATCAGACTACAGTGCGTGCCTGTATCAGGAATGCTCTGGCTGCCTACAATCCCCACAGTCGTATATACTGTATTTAGAGGTGGCTTGACTGACGGGACGGCCAAAGTTGGAACCATAAGCCAAGGGCTTGTTTAAACCTCGCCTTCCAGAGGGTTAGACCTCGTACTTTAGTGGGGGCAGAGTTTCAAGTGAAACACTCTGAAACACTCAACATGACTGACGCACTGGGGGTGTGACCATCGGTGTGTTTAATCTTGCTGGGATGAGACATTGCGTCTTGGCCTTTGGAGAGGTACACCTCATCCCCTTCAAACCCATGTTTCATAATGAGACAGGGGGACGACTCAGATGAGGCTACTGTTCGGAGCCGAGCCTTCTCTGAAACAGGACCCCACTGTTCGCTTAGGAGAATAGAGGTCGTTTATCCGTACGTGTACCCGCATCCGTCAAAGCGGGTGTCACCTATGGTGAACGCTACATTCTGTATTTCCTTCCTCTTTAGGACCACCCCTCAGAAAGCCAGGGACGCAATTAACATATGGCTCACGTGGATGTGTCATATTGTTCCGTGGAAGAGCCACACTGGATCTTCGCGTACCTGTTTCATCATTGTTGGACCACAACGGCCCAAAGCTAAGTCTATCTTCTTGGTGAAGAGAAGAGGTGTGAGAGAATGGGTGTTCGGAGCGTCTGACCGCATGGTGTTTCTCGCTCTACCAGCATCGACTCACACTCTAGATCCACTTGCTACAGGAACAAAGCCGCCAATCGTAAATCGAACTGCTGCTTGGCTTTCCACCATGTCTCGTATTCCTGTATGTGTCAAACTGAATCTTTGTGATGCTGGTGGCTAAAATGTGCCGCTACAGTGCAAACTGATACACTAGAGGAATGAAACAAAAGGAAAGAAGCTTGTGGCTAAAGCTCGTTTGGATTCAGGGCCTCTCTCGCCACACACACCTAAACCCTACAATCCCCTCAATGGAATGTTTCGCTAGCTTGTTCTACAGACCGGGGTCACCCAGTCAAAGCGGCAACACATCTACACCATGCATGGAACATTGGTTATCTTTATTTGTAACTATATCATGGCCAGGGTATGTTTCCATCTTCAGACGATTGTATCATCACATCTCTTGCACAGTCAACCATGTCAGGTACGCGAAAACGACGGGAGGTTGAGACAAGGACAGCTTTTTCGCTTAGTGCCCCTACAATGCACATGGCAAGATGGACATGATACATGATGAGAGACCTACAAAAGCAACCCGCTGGTAATATTCGGGCATGGGGGCACAGCAGTGTCTCATATACGTTTGAGCCACCCGTGTGCCTGGCCATTGTAGTCCAAGCATAACAGTGATAGACTTTGTAGGGCTATTAATTACTTGTCTATTGTTGTTCAAAGCTGCTGTAAATCACGGCGCACAGCCCATTGTACTCTGCAACGCTGTTGATCGCGTCAACGTAGGGGTTGGGCTGGGCATGCGAGATCACAGAGGACTGACGGGTCGCCACAGACAGCAGAGACGCCAGCTTCACCTTCTTGGGGCCTCCGGAGATGATGGGGGGTTGGAGAGCACCCACAGCGATTCGCTTGCCTCCCGCGGGCGGTGGGTTCACATACTGGCTCTCATTGACCTTTTCCAGGAACACCTTAAAGCTCTGGTCGATGATGGCTCTGAAGGAAGACATGCCCTGCGGCGACTGGATGTGTAGAGCCGACTCCGCCACTAGATCCTTGAGAGGCGAGCCGTACGTGTAGTTGGGCGACAGACTCTGTTTTTCTTTTTCGAGTCTCAGCTGCTCCAGCTCTCTAGGAGGAAGGAGAGAGGTGAGGAACGTGTTGGGGGTGGTGGAGTACGGAGGAGAGTTTACCAGCGTCTGGACCCGTTTGAGAAGTGTAGCAAACTCGTCGAGAGACAAGTTCTGTCGGGGGTTGACTCCAGTAAACACCTGCTGTACTGACCGTCTGACATTGTCCACCACAGACTTCCAGCCTCGCGTGAGAAGCCACGTGTAACATTGTTCCAGGGACATGTCGTATGTGGCTCCCGCAGGTCCAGCCTCGTTCTGATACCGTTTTCGGCCCACAATATTGGTTTGCAGCCGAATCAGGTAGTTGAGCAGAGACACGCAGTAGATGAGGGTGACGATTCGGGTAAGCGACTCAATCTTGAGTTCGTCCCACAGCTGAATCTTGCTCATCTTCTGGCCGTCCGCCATGCTGGCCGTGGTCTCTGTGCCTAGCGACAATACGGAGTGTTTGTCATCGTCCAGGTTCTGTTTCTTTCGCTTCTCGGCTCGCATGTTTTGCAACTGTTCAGCAATCTTCTCGACAGCCACAAATTCCATGATTTGCTCACATAGCTGGGGAAGAACGGATGCTGTGTGGAACGCCGCCTCGTTCTGTGTCTGTGCAAACAATTGCTTGAGTCTGTGTTAGTCAATACGTGGTGCTAGCCATACCCCACATAACATGTGTATGCATGTGTGGTGATTTTAGCATCTTGAGATAGGTAAGCAGGTCTTTGGCACGCGACAATTGTCCGTAGCTGCCTGTCAATCCGCCATATCAGCGCAAAAGTCGTCTTCTCCACCCCTTTCTCAAGTCTTGTGACTGTCTAGACTCACCTCTCTTTAGCACGCTCCTCCTCGAGCTTCTGTTCCTGCTTCTCAATGAGCCGCTTGGTGGTGTAGCTGATGACCACGTAGGCCACGGCAATCAGGCCGGTCGACACGGCCAGCCGTTTCTTGTTTCGGTTGAGTGACTGGAGCATGGTAAAGGACAAGTCGGTGTCGTGTGGAAGGTCTAGAGATTTATCATCACCCCGCTAAACTCAAACTGAACGTGACGTGACCATGTCATAGGGCCGAGGTTTGATGAGCAGTGGAGTAAACAGCGTTATAGGTAAGTAATAGATACAGAATACGAGAGTAGTGGTGTGGCTTGTTGCGTGCCCTTGTTGTGACCCTCGTTTGGGTCGTTTTCAGGTCTGTTTATTATTCCACGTGAAATCGTCCCCTATACGATGCCGTTGTACCACTCCCAACCTAAGATCATGTCATCTCTAATTAGTGATCGGCAAAGAGTACAAGTAGAGTGGGTTGACTGGAGGCGGAAGAGCGTTTTGTAGAAATAGCGAACACACGTTGCCCTCATTATACCCAGAACCAGGTCCCATTGCAATATCCCCTATTGTCACAATATTCCCCCACCCGCTTACTAAGCACTACAATAAATCAACATCAATCCCACCCACCCCGGAATCGAACTCCCGACCACGGGCACATTTTCAGATCATCTCGAGGCCTATCACCGAGCCCTGCTTTAATTACACCACAAATGATCCACACAATGGCCTCCAGACGGCTGGTGGCCCGGCCGTTCACCATGGCCGGCCATCTGCGAGCCTCCTACGCCCCCGTGCGATTTGCATCCAACAACGCCCCCAGCACCCAGCGTCTCGAGCTCAAGCACATTGGTATCATGAACGAGCCCATCATTCCTCTGTCCAAGGCCCCCTGGACCAATCCCAAGGGTCTGGTGAAGCACTTTTACCGACGAATGTACGCCTTTGTGGTCAACACCTTCAACGTGGCCCAGTACCGACTCAAGACCAAGAAGAAGCCTCGATTCACCGAGTGGAAGAACGACGCCATTCTCAACTACATTGCCGTCAACAAGGCCTTTGCTGCCCGAGAACTGGGCTCTGTTGAGGACAAGATGAACACCTGGGTCAAGAAGGCCCTCGTGGAGCGATCCAAGACCCTCCCCGAGGACGTCAAGTTCCAGTACGGACCCATTGAGTTCGCCAAGGTCCCCAAGGTGGTCAACTTCACCTACCTGCCCCTTCCCAACCATGCTCCTGGTATCACTCTCATCATCTACCGATTCGACATGACCCAGAAGATCCTGCGGTCTCAGCGACGGTCCGACGAGGTCAAGACCACCACCAAGAAGTCCACCGAGTACATTGGCTGCGTCTACGACAACTCGTTCTCGCCCCCCAAGTGTCTGCTGGCCGGCACCGTGTTCGAGTCCCCCATCGACCTGCCTCTGCCCGACCCCGACATGTCCGACGAGCGAGTCGTCATCCAGTCCATGCACGACAAGGGAGACATCTTCCGAGAACCCAAGGCTATCAAGGCTTAAATGTACATACGAGTAGCAGCGGAGCGCCAGCAAAGCCGTGAACAATAAAGATTAATAAGACAAGTGTAGAGAGAAGTGGATTAGAAGGAGAATTGAGCCTTAATCTCGAGTAGTATGTGTTGTTGTGTGGGTATGGAGTCCAAGTTGGGAAGGTTGTACGAGTAATGTAGAGGTTTTAGAAAATGCCCACAGTGACGCGTTGACAGATGAATACGAGTATATTAGTGCAGTCAAACACTATACCTTCCTATTCCATACCATTTATGCCTTCTTGCTGTGAATGAGGTGGACCATTTGGGGGTTTGAATCCGAAGGGCCAAAGCTTAACAAGTTTACTTGATGATTCTTCTCTTACCTAAGTAGGCTCAAGTGGGAAGACCTCAGGATGTGAACTTCATCATATACACAGAATCGAGCACCCAAAGGACACGGTAAACATATCTAAAGAGTCGCCATAACGTGAAAAATTACCTGAAATTATTTTTTACTCCATTTTGTGGCTACTTCGAAAAACTCCAGGTTAGCCAGAATAAGAATGTCAAGTAAAAGTCAAGTATTCCAAGCTCTCCTAGTGAGCAATGTTAACAAAACAGTAGAAATCAGCTCTCAACCATTGAAAAGCATCCACAACGCGTCAAACACCATCGAATAGATCCCAAACCAAGGCAACGCTCAAAGCGCTACCAAAAAGGTCCATTCAAACATTTTATTGGGCTATTCTATCGTGGCTTAAGCTTACGTCATTCTGCTGAGCTTACACCAATTGCCCACTTATTTTTAGTCAATGGGCCAAAAAAAGCCCACAATCCAGCCAATTGAATGTAATACAGTATCATTATTTCGACATGTGAGCTATTGGCTGCCGCAGAGTCCCTACCGCTTACTCAGCGGTATATGGAAGGGTTGAGATATCTTGAATGCCTGATTCAACTACGGGCTAAACCATTGCTACACTTACACTTGACTTAGTGTCCAGTCTATAATCCTTTGGCTATTTCGGTTTAGTGAGCAACACCGGTGGAGTGACCCTGAGGAATGTGGTTCTCAGCGGCGTTGACGGCAGACTGGGCCTGGGCCTTGAGAGAGTCAGAAGGACCAGCAGAGGGGTGGATGTTGACAAGCTTCTGGGCGAGGGGCTTGACAACGGCCTTGTAGACAAGCTCGGCACCTCCGTACTGGGGGAGACCAATGTACAGGAGGAAGGCGGTCTTGAAGAGGTAGTAGAAGGGCACCCAGTAGAGGATGGCCTTGGACCAGAACTCAAAGACGTTGAGGGTGGCAAAGACAACCCAGTAGGTCAGGTACTGGGTGTCATCGGCCTTGCCGGGGGTCTCCAGGGCCAGCAGGGAGTAGTAGCCGGGGATGACCAGACCAGCAATGTTGGACAGCAGCTGGCCGATTCCTCCAATGTTAAGGAAGATGAGGATGAAGTAGAATCCGACAAAGCCCAGCAGGAGGTAGGACTTGGGGACGGCTGGGTTAGTGGGAGTCAGGAGGATTGAGCAGTTACAACAGCTCTAATGCCTTAGCTGCAATTGGATGGTAGACACAGAGTGATGGAAACACAACAATCATAACAGAACAGTTGTTACAGGACAGTTGTATCGAGGTGGCCACGACAACGCCAAGATCGGTTGCACTGACTGCGCTGGATGCAATCATCACCTGAATCTTGCATCACTAGTGACACCTGTTCGGTCTGTTTGTCTGACCTCATCGCAGTGATGTAACACTGATTCATCCATTCGATACTCACGAATCTGCTTCTCGAGCTGCTTGAGAGCAGGGTACTTCTCGAGCTCCTTGTCAATGTTCTGAAGAGCGGCCTGAACCTGGTCAATGATTTGAGACATGTTGAATATCGTCGGTGGTTACGTGGAAAATGAAAGTTGCAGACTGGTCAGAAGAAGGTCGACGCACATGGCGGCCGGTAGGGTAACTGGGCGGTGGAAGCCTCCAGGGAGGTGAGCCGGACAAAGAAAGGGGGACGTTCCAGAAACCCAATTTGGCAGGACAATGAGATGCGATTAGTCGGTTAGAGATGCAGCCGAGGTCGTGTGAGTGTGTGCAGGAGGAGCACAGGGGGGCAAGTGTGACATGTGAATCACGTGACGAGAGGTGTCGGTAAGCGGTCACGTGATATCCCTGCATCTGCTGAATATTTTGGTACCTTGTAGGGTCCCTAGGCAGGTGTTGTGTGCGTTATTATGACCCTGGTGAGTGGTGTGGAATTTACAGTGGTCAAGAAATGTGTGGACTTTTCAGTGAGGAAAATATCGACCCTTCGTATTATGGTAACGGTTGAGGAATCACGTATTTTCAAGACACTCCCTACATGAAAATACCGCGGTTGGGTCGTAATAATTGCCCACAGCTGTTCCTATACGTCAAGACGCACCCACATCGTATAAAACTGCCACCTGTTCTTGCTCACAGTATCTCACGCAGCTTGTACACAATCTATTTCTGGAACAGATTCACTTTGGTGCGGCTATGATGGCGACAGAAGAGCCAACAATAGCAAGACATCAAAGGGCCAAGTACTTGTAGCAAGAGACTGTATAACAGCAATGTTAGCAATACTGGAAGAAGAGAGCAACGAGTGTTTTGAACGGGCTCTGGATGCTCTCCCAAGCATCTGCTGGCTACTCGTACGCACCCCTGTCTCCTAAATCGTCTCTAACCTGCTGTTGATACTCTCAAAGCGCTCACTTTCTCCAAATTCAGCACACAACTGCAAGTTGAACGTTGGTTCCGTGGATCCTAAAATAGCAACTTTTGCGAACCTGAAGAATCCAGCAAAGGACCTTTCCAGAATTAGAACTGGGCGGTTTGAAGTCGGAGTACGGCTCGATCTTTGACAGTCGTATCACAAACACCACTGCACTAAGACTGATCACGTGACTCGCCACAAAACACGTACACGTTCCCCCCTATACAGCGGACCCACTGGATCAACGGTTCCTAAATGTGTATTAGCTTAAGGTGGGAATCACGAGACATAAAGAGAGAGCTGTGGAGCACGATGTGGAGGTCCTATGAGAACGGCGAAAAGCGCTATTGAAAGCTCTCACTCGCCATACCAATTTTTCACCTGCCAGTAATCCCCTCCACCGACCCCTCTCTCCACCACAAAGTGTCCACGAACTCTGATAGTCATAGAATTTGCAATCATCTGATATGGTTGCAGCACGTCCAGTGGAATTGGGACATTAGGTCCAAACAAACGGCTCTAAAATGGAAGGAGAATATAGCGCCGATCCATGGTGTGAAAATAGAGCAAGGTACACGGAGGAAAAGTAGCGGAAAACGGGACCTAGAAGCACTGGTAAGACAAACAACGGGACGGGAGAACACTTTATACACACCTATCCATCCATACAATCAAAGTTGCAATGCAGATTCGCTTACATCGTACCTCGCAACCTAACTCTGTTTCCCCACCCCACTTGCCTCAAGTTTTTGGACATGACAGGGGGGTGCTTGAGCCTACAGATCTGAGCAGATACCACCTAATATACATTAATTACTTTGTGAGCTTCATGATTTCCGTGAGGAACTGCTCAAACGACAGGTTGACGTAGCCCGTATGTTCCGTGTCGTACTGCACAAACGAGTCTGTCATTCTCTTTAGAGAGATACAGCTCTGGACAAACAAATCAAAGCCAATGACCCGTTCTCCAGAGCTGCTGATGGACGAGTACTTGCCGTACATGAACTGGATGAACTTGTTGGACAGCCGGTATCCAAACGCCTCCAGGGCTCGAACATACTCGTCGTAGGAGATGGACCCACTCTTGTCCAGATCAAACTTGTCAAACAGCTTGCGCCAGTCGCCCAGGTACCGCCAGAGGTTGCAAAACTCCTTGAACTCGATGGTTCCGTTTCCAGACCGGTCAAACATCTTGATCATGACCCGTACCGTCTCCATGTTGAACTTGGTGAAGTCCCCATTGACCAGCGCGTTTCCCAGCTCTTTTTCCGACAGTCGGCCGTTTCCGTTCTTATCGACGCCGTTAAACAGCATCTTGAGGTTCACATCAGGCAGAGGGGCGTAAGGAATAGGCGACTGAGTGCCTGCACTGTTACTATTGTTGTTGTTGTTGTTGTTGTTGTTGTGGCGACTGGGAGGAGGTCTGTTCTGTCCACTGGGTCCTCCAGGCTGGTGCATGGGTGGAGGCTGCTGGAGCTGCTGGTTGTGCGTTCGTGGACTGGGTCTCAGAGGCTGGCCCTGGGGAGGAGGAGGAGGGGCAAAGTTGTTGTTGTAGCCACCGGGGCCGTTGTTGCCTTGATTGTAGTTGTTGTTCTGATTGTAGTTGTTGTTGTAGCCCTGGTTGCCCTGGTTCCCGCCCGAGGGCTTTCTGGGGGCCTGGTGGCGGTTGTGACTACCGCTGGAAGGAGGAGGTCGGCCATACTGCTGCTGCTGCTGAGGGGGAGGAGGAGGCACCTCGGAAAAGGTCTCTCCAGGCGTGGGAAAGTGGGGCAAGTCGTCGTTGCCGCCCCGGGGGTTGTTGTAGCCGGTGTACATCTGCTGCTTGTGGTGCTGCTGTGGTGGTGGAGGCCCGTGTCTATAACTAGGAGGGGGTTGTGGGACCGAGCTGAAGGTCTCCTGAGGGGTGGGAAAGTGCTGTGTTAGGGAAAATGGGGAGGAGTATGGGGGAGGTTGTCGGTCGTGCACACTCACGGGAAGCTGGTCGAATCCCATGGCATTAGCTGGTGTAGAGAGCGGTTTGGTTTTTTTTTGCAAAAAGAGAGAAAAAAAGTGTGCAAGAAAGAGAGTGCCAAGGATCGTGGGGGAGAGTGTATGTATGTCTTGCAACTGTGGAGTATGGAATAGAGTCAGGGCCACATCCCCAATATACACTTTAGCTTTTATAAGTCTAACAATTTTGCACAACAAAGCTCTCTTTAGTTCGTTTGGGACTTTGCCAAAGCACCCTTTTAGCAAGACCCCCCCATGTTCTAACCCTAACCGGGGTGTCGGATAGAATTCAATCTGACATGCAAGTAAATTGTATCGATAATCATTCAATTAGATTTATATATTTGACACTCAAGCAGGGCAAATGAACGAGGCGCTACGCAAACAGCAATTTAGCCAACTCCAGCCATTGACGGTGGCGCTGTCAAAGGACGTTCTATTACCGCCAAAACAACGCCTACAGAAACAAGATGCCATATACGCTCGCCTGAAAGACCTGAGGGCGTTCCTACAGCAACAAGACCTGATTTGGTCGAAAAACCTCGCCGATTACACATTTTTCCCCATCATGCATCTTCTCCAGGGAATCACAAACATCCTGGATTTGAGAGATGGTATTCGGGAGTGTATATTGGCCATTTTGGATGTTCTGATCCATAAGGTGTGGAGTCTGGACATGAATCAGACCTTGGCGAAGGAATTGCTGTCTTTATCTGCAAATTTGTCGTCAGGCGATAACGACAAGACAAGTGATGAAACGAGGTTACTGGCAGCTAAATGTTTTGGAGGCATTTTCCCTTCAAAACCAGCTCTTAATGATGTAGGACCCATCATTATGCTGCTGTTGCAGTGGGGAGAAAAAGGAGGATCTGTGGAGCTACGTGAACAGTCATGGATGTCTCTACTTGCATTATTTGAGGGACTGGGCAGCAAGGAAACGGCCCAGATCCTTCCTGGAGTCGTATCGGGCGTTTCAAAGGTGGTTAACGGACACTATAAGGTGGCAGTGGCAGCTTTGAAGGTACTACGACAGGTTACTGTCACTGCACTACACAATGGATGCAAGGAGGATGAAAAGTGGCTGGAATATACCCGGAAACAGTACTTGGTTACCCTCAAGACGATATCCACGAGGAAACATGACCAGACTAATACCCAGCTGATCCTGTTGTGTTCAGATATCGTCGGAAAGTGCAATGAGAGTCTCGAGAATTGTCTGCCTGTTTGTGTAGACATTCTGCTAAGTCTGGATGCTACGGAGGAGTTTCTAAAGTACCAATCGAAACTTGAAACCGTTCTTGACGAAAGAATGTATGTCTGGTTGGATAACTTGCCATCACTGTTAACGAGAAACGACGATACTGAGCCACTGGCAGTGCTCAAGTGTCTCAAGGTGGGAATGCAGCTACAAAAAGAAGACGGGTCAAGAAGTCTTTTGGTTGAGAAACTAGTTGAAGCTGTCAACAGTATCAATCAGCATGCGATTGTACCGAAGAACAAGAAACCGTCAGCAGATACTCCAGTCAACTTTGTCAAGCACGAGGGAATCAACACAAGAGCTATCCAGGTCGATCACAATGCCAAACACGTCATGCCTTTCCGAGGGTTCGGGATCACTACTCTTTTCAGTGACGAAGTTCAGACAGCTCTGGAAGAAGTGGTGGTAGCTGCAGATGTCTCTTTCGAAGACATTCAATCTTCTGATGAAGTTTCTCAGCTGTGGATGTCAAACCTCATGCTCAAGTCAGACGACTGGCTTGTCGGTATGTCAGGAGACAAGTTTGATGCCTACGAACTAGAGAACTACTACATTGACGCACTGAAGACCCCCGTCCACCAGTACCAGTACCTTGCTCTCCAAGGAATTGGTCTCATGGCCAACCAAACTCCTCTCAACGAGTCTCTCATGGACATTCTCTACCCCATTCTCGCTCTGGTCCCCTCAGATCACGGATTAGTCAGCGACATGGCTCGAGAAACCCTTCTACAGCTCTCGTCCACCTGTGGCTACTCATCTGTTCAGAACATGATGGTGGAAAACGCCGATTATCTTGTCGATTCAATCTCTCTAGCCATCCAAACAATGGACGTTTCCCCTGGCACGTTTCAGATCTTGACAGTTCTTATCAAGCTAGCTGGCTCTGACATTGTGGGGTACCTGGATGACGTTGTAAAAACGCTGTTTAGGTTACTTGACAGTTACCACGGCTACCCTCAGCTGGTGGAGAGTGTCATTGGAGTGTTTACTGCCCTAATTGAGGTGATGGAAGCTTCTGTCAAGGTGAAGCGGGTGGAGGACGTCAAAAAGCCGAAATTGACGTTGGAGGGGGTGCTTGAGGAGCTACGGGAGAGACAGAAGAAGCCTGTAGAGGAGGATCACGAGTTCGAACCTCACCCCAACAAGCCTTTTGGAGAGACAGATGATAAAATGGATGAGGAGGAGGATAAAGCTCAGCTTCAGGAGCCTCAGGAGCCTGAAAAGTGGACGGGAACTCTTGCCAAACCTACATACATGCTTGTCAAGCAAATCTTTGGCTACGTTCAAAACCTCATCACCTCAGACTCCCCCAAATTGGTCGTCTCTCTATGTCGACTGGTCTCAATCTGTGCACCTCTACTTGCAGGCATTGACGAGGAACAGCAGAGCGAGTACTTGCCCAGCATCAATGACCTCTATCCCTTGCTTGAAAACGGCGCCTTCTCGGACGATATTCTTGTCGCCGAGTCGTGTTTGAGCACCATCAGTCTGCTGTTGCAGTCGGTCGATGCCTCGTTCATGCGCTCGAGGATGGTAGATCTCTTCCCCCGTCTGCAGAGCGCGTTCGACCGGCTGTTGGGAGCAGCCTCCTCGGCTGTTGATCACAAGACCCGCCGCGCAGCAGCTCTTCTGTCTACAATGACAGTGGTTGTGGAGTCTGTCACTCTCCCCACCATCGTTTTGACACAGGCGTGTTTTACGTGTCGGGCCCATTTGGCCGGCAGTTCGTCCAGGGAGGCTGTTTCATACCGGCGGTCTCTTGAAACCGCCAACCCGGACATGTATCAGCTGTTTCTATCCGGGTAGGAACAAGCAATTCGAACTACAGACACGCGTTGCCCATAATAGCACCCTCAATAGCTCCAATAGACAATGTGTCACGTCTTGGCACCCCCTGTTTCCCTGGTGTACCTTACCTGACAAACAGCGGTCTTTGTAAGAGAATGACGAATGGCTTTTTCATACTGGAATGTGCATGTGTTTGCAGCAGTAGCGAATGGGATTGTACTGCACTTGTAGCTGACCACCAGAGGCGCAACCTGGAGAACTCATCACCAAATAACGCGTAGTAACGATCGACAAAGACCCCTTGGGTATCCCTGGATCGTCGGATTTTCACGCGCACGAAGCCTTTGCACGCTTTTTCGCAGACTTTTGGAACCGTCCGTGCAGCTATTAGCCTTTGATGTGCAGAAGTCCTACCGTTTGGGGAAATGTGTCTACGGGCGGGGTAGGTGGAGGTTAAAGTCGAGGGAAGAAGAGAAAACGGCAGGAGATGTTAAAGTCGAAGAAGACTCGGGCCTAGCGCCAAATACAAGCTCGACGCCTTGAACTTAGGCTCGAGGAGGATTCCGTATTCCCTCGGAGAGTGTGCAATTGTGCAATACCCCTCACACACACCCCCTGGCACTTTTTCTATGGACCCTACACATTGGGTTTCGACAGGCGCTTTGAAAGCTTGACCGAGGTAGGCGTTTGTAAGACTATTTGCGTTGTTCATGTAGGAGGTGGGAGTACGAGCTGAAGCGAGACATTAGCGAGCTGAAGCGACTTGGTCTGTCGAAGGCGAAAGAATATGGATCAAGAGACGCAGAAAAACGCGTAGAAACGCACCACGAGCTCCTGGACCCCCTCTCCCGCCCCCACATGGAACTAGCACCCTTCCCATCATCCACTAGACACAGCCGAAGCGTGGAGCTAAACCAAAAAGTCTAACCGAAACCAGAAACGATCTCCGTACACGAGGAGAAGGGAGGGAGAACAAAAAAAAAAAGAGAGGTGGTCCATATATATACTTCCGCAGGCCCTCCATCTTCACCTTCTTTTTTTCTCCTCATCTACCACGGTCCTTCCTTCACACAACACACTCCTTAATAATGTCTTCCTCCATTGATCTGGCCACCGTCTCTCTGCCCGCCGCTGGCGATATCGGATTCGGCACCTCCGCCTCTTTCCCCACCGATATCTCTGCTCTGCTCACCATGACCGAGACCTCTTACGACCCCGCTGCCGTCTCTTCTGCCGCCGCTGCTCTGATCCAGAACGGCGAGCAGCAGGCCTCCATTGACGCCGCTCTCTCTGGTCTCGCTGAGAACGGAACCTCCATCACCGACTCCGCCGCTCTGGCCATTCTCGCTTCTGCCTCTGCTCTGCAGTCCCAGAACGGAACCGCCGCTGCTGCCGAGGCCACCTCCTCTTCCAACGGCACTGCCGTTGCTGGCGGTGCTGCTGGTGACTCCATCTCCGTTGCCTCTGCTCCCTCCGGCGCTTCCGGCGTTCTCACCAACTCCGTCCCCGCCTCCGACTCTGGCTCTGCTCTGGTCACCGCCTCCGGTTCTGGCCGAGCTTCCGGCTCTGCTCGATCCTCTGCCTCTGGCTCTGCCCGAGCTTCTGGATCCGGCTCTGCTTCTGCTGCTGCCGCCTCTGCCTCCAGCTCCACCGACAAGTCCAACACTGCTGCCCACATGGTCATCCCCGCCATTCTTCTTGCCGCCCCCCTGGCTGCTCTTCTCTAAGCGTCGAGTTAGATAGATATTTATTCAGTAATTGATCGTTAGAACTACAAATCGTACAAGTAATCATTCATCATTTAACAATTGGTCGCGTTTTCATCTCCTCTTCCCCTTCATATCTCGTTCAAACTCAATGTGAAACATAAACATGGATACAAGCATACAAAGGTGGGATGTTGGAATGTGCAGGGGTGTGGCTGACTGGAAGACTCAAGTTAAAGACGTGATTCAGGCGTGTGTTAGACATACGACGACAGTGGGACAGTGCGGCTGGATATTCGCAAGGGTCCAGCAGAACAGCTATATTAGCAGTACACTTACACGGCTGACTGACTACACCTTACAGGAGTGCCATACTAGCGATAGGGGCTAGAACGATGGTGTGTGCTAGCACCACGATCGCTGCTATGGGTTTGGGGACGTCACAGTTGCTTGCTGTATGTAAGAGCGCTGGTCGGATATTATTTACCCCGAAACACGCGAGACGCTTGATATCCCACCTCTTCAGACACGCTCGTGTTTATATACGTGAACAAGGTTGACCTGATTTTCAGATGTAAACATTGGACAAAGCTTAAATTTGTGGCAGTGATTATGTAAGCGGGGATGAGGAGAGGGAGAAGTGGGGCAAGAAAAGGAGGTATTTGTGCGTGCTTAGTAAGTGAGAAGAGGAGGAAGGGTGGCAGAAGCGGGAGTTGCGGTCTATCTGATGCTGTAATGATAGAGATTTGAGCAGCTATAGCAATACCCAAAGGGTTCCGTGGCGTGTTGTCATTTATAGTGAGGTATAATAGCCTGAACTAGTGGAGGGGTATACCAATATCGACTAAATGGAACAATTGACAAAGGAACTCTTCCTCAGTGCACTCAGATTATGTCCCTCGCCACGGCTGTCCAGTCGATCTCCCACATCATCTCCATCTCATGCAATTGAGCCGTTGAGAAGTAGGACAGATTGCGAGTGGTAGGTTTCAGCACGAGTAAGAGATGGTTTTTGTTGAGCCTCTGATGAGTCCATCTAAAAGGCATCAGCTGAAAACCAAGTCATAAATCAAATAATTGAAGGTCGAAGATTTAATCTTCGTAATCACCTCAGCCCCACCCCGTGCTCTCACCCTTCAAGGTGTTTCTCTAATTTTCACACAGGGTTAACCAATCTCACGGCTGCAGATGTAAGAAGATGTATCAAAGGAAGAGGTCAGTGGGTGAAATGGAATCAAAATGAATGCGGTCACTCTAGTGACCCTACAGAATGGCCATGATCTCTTAGATCTGCCCAAATCACTATACTTCCACCTACTACCCCATTTCTGATTACTTGACCCCTTTACTCATAGTTGACTTCAACCTCAACCTTGTTAAGCGAAGTTGATACGACAGTAACAGAGGACGTTGCAACCGGTTCAATATATACAGCAGAGTATCCAGACTCTTACAGCCGCTTCGCACCGTTGTTCTACAGCCCCAGCAATATAAATCACACCCACAAGATCGACTGTACCCTCTCTCACCTCTTTTACCCCTTCCTCATCTATGCACTCACAAGAGCAGTAGACTTACCCTTGCCCTGGGACGGTTACTCGGACCGATCGTCCAATTAGAAGGGTCTCGTTGCAAGCTGTAACTAATTTAGTGCTGGGATATGTCCGTGAAACATGGAGAAGCAGTGATGAGGGGACACAAAGACCATCACGCAATAATAATTGGCTGCTTTTTGTCGATACCTTCCGTAGCAATTATACCACCATTTGCTCGATATCCTGTTAGCCATGCACATTTAACTCAATCTGCTTTTCAGGTGCCTCCTTTTCCCCCAATGATAGACGTTTAAACTTGAGCCTTTTGAGTGTGCACTAATAGCATGAGCGACTGTATTAACTACGGTAGGCGAATTTTAATGCCGCCAGGACGACGTAAACAAACAGCTGGACGCCGTTTTCTGTCATACCCCATTGTGTTGCTGACAAAGAGCCGCTGTCGTAAAATGCCGCAGGGCATCGCTTGGCGGCCTTTTCGCACATGACGCCGCATCATCGGGGCAAACGACATTAATATCCCGCTGCTCACACAAGAGCTCTTTGCCCGAAAAGGAAGGCGGTCTTTGTTGGTGTGTATGCACATGTCTCTTTTGGGCCGTCTTATGCCGTTTATACACCTCCAAACAAAATGTAAATACTAACTCCGAGTGCCCGAAAATTTGAAGATAGCTAAGAAGAGCTTTGGAGGACTCCATTAATAGATGGAAACGACCGATTCAACATCTTTCCCGATTTTTTTCCTCCTCAATTTCCCCTTCTTCACCCCCTATAACCCCATTAAGTTGCACACACCCGTCTGTAGACACTTTCTCGGAATCCTAATTGCGCGATTTGGCTCGCTTTGGCTCGCAGCTTTCTCATATATACTCTCTAGACCCATCTCACTTCACCCTCCTCACACACACATACCATAATGCTCGCCCTCGCTCTCCTCCCCGCCGTTGCCCTGGCCGCTTACGTGCCCTCTGACGCCGAGTTCGCCACTGCCACCATTGCTACCCACCACGGTGCCAAGGAGGCTCCCTACAGCGCTGTTGGCCCCGATGCCACCTGGACCGCCAACACCTCTGTGATCGCTACCACCTCTTCCAACCTGGTGTTCGCTCCCCAGGACGCTGATGCTACTGGATCCGGCTCTCAGCCCGCATACTTCCCCAAGGCTGCCACCCACCACAAGAAGAACGCTGGTGCCATGAAGACCGCTGCTCCCATCGCTCTTGCTGCCGTTGGCCTGCCCCTTCTCTTTTAGATTCGAAAAGCGCATATAGACTCAGTAATATTTATCTAATGACGAGGGCTGCCATCAGAATGGCTGCCCGAAATGCCCGTAGAGCAATTGTAGGTGTCCAGGGAGTCTGAGAACCGTTTTATAGCGTTCCTGGAAAACTTGTCGTCAACTCTGGATCTTTGTAAACATTGCAGATCGATTGAAACCTCTTCTTGAGTTTCACATGCTGAAAACAAGAATTGCGGTAACCATGAACTACTGAAGATGGACAGAGCAATGGGGAGTTCTCATCTCATTCACAATCCCATGGTGAAACATGAATTTCAACTCCCTGAATCATTTGCGCCTCGCAATGTTTATTTACATACGCTAACCCGATGTAGAGTTGGTGTCATGGTGGTGTTTGGAGCTAAACGAGGGAGATATCCACAGATGATGGATTGAAGAGCTGTTTGGTGAAGAATTGGGCTCTAAGATTATATCAGTCGACTCGGCAGCTCTTCAACGTTTCTTCACTCATGTTGTATTTCTTTCCCCCAGGGTGAACTGGGGTCCTTCACTTTAACGACACACCCCTCTTGATAACAGAAGTTGCTGCTATGGTATCAAATGTAGGGTGTTTATTGATGAAAATACGTCACTGTCAGCCATTAAGCCCAATGTATTACTTCTGGGGACCTTTTCTTCTTCCTACACTCGTTTAATTCTCCCCTTACTGTCAAATTTTTCACCCCTGAATTTATGATTTCGCACAACGTTTCTCGGACTTGAAGGGCACGGCTGACGCTGTCTGAGGCTCAGGTTGCAAATATCTCAGATACCAAACTCAGTGAGACTACTGGTGCGGATTTACTGTGCGCCGTTTACGAGCTCGTTAATGGATGCAGCCAAGAGATGGAGTGCAGCACGGAGTTAAGCAAACGCGGAGATAGTGAGAATTATTGCGGGATAATAGCAATGACAGAGGCGGAGCAGTGGCATTATAGGCCTTGGAATAGCTGGTGACTTTTGATGTAGTCGTTGATAATGGAAATCAGCCTGTTTAAAGCCTTTCTTTCTTGTATGTCATCATCGTGCAGTTGATCTCAGCAAATGGGACAAGTTTGATTGAAAAAAGTGAGAAGTGAGACTAACACCTTCAGATTGCTAAGATAAGAGTGGACCGACTATTTTGTGATAGTGCTATTATATGTCTGATTAGTCCCTTCTCTTGCAGTAGTGTTATCCTGACGTATGCCAAGATCATGGCTGCTCATTATAGCGTCGTGCACCCCAGATATCGGTGAGATGTCGGAGCCATTCGTATTTTTCAGCCTTGACACGCGTTTTCCATGCAATACATCTTCATTTTTACTTGTTCTACGGGTTCTAATTTTTTCAAACGTCATTAATTAATAAATAAGGGCAAGACCTTCCAGAGATAAAGGTGTTTAACACCAGGTCTTGTAGATTCGGTAGTACCAGGGTCGCTGGGCAAGCTCGTATCGCTCCTGCTCGAGCTCGGCCTCCAGCTTGACCAAGTCGGTGTCTCGTCGACCAGTGTCAATGTCGAGCTGGTCGATAGAGAGCCAGGGGTCTCGCTTCCAGACAAGCCAGACGAAAGCGAAGAAGAGGACAACGGGGGCAGCCAGGTAGGCGTTGAAGAAGGCCTCAGCAGTGGGCTTGGGAGCTCCAATGGGGAACAGAGCGATCCAGAACTGGGCCATCAGGACCAGACAGTTAAGGGTGAGACCAATAACAGATCCCCAGATACCCAGAGCGGCAGTGAAAACCAGCTCTCGGGTAGTTCGTCCCTGTTTCTTGAGGGCAAGTCGGAATCGAATGTGGCACAGGTTGATGGAGCCCCAGGTGAAGATGGAGGCGAGACCAGAGAGGGCCATGAGCCAGCCGAAGACAGCGTTCTGGGTAGCAACGGGAGCAGCACAGATGAAGGCGAAGAGACCCCAAACGGAGACAACGAGAATACCAACAATGGGTCGACCCTGTCGGTCAATGTAGGCGAACTGCTTGGGAGCATGGCCCATGGCAGCGAGACCAGCAATGGTTCGGGAGAAACCGTAGACGGCAGAGTTACCAACGGACAGAACAGCGATCATGATGACAACGTTCATAACGGAGGGCAGACCAGAGATACCGGCGTTTCGAATAGCAATGACGAAGGGAGAGGCAGTGGCATCGACGGAAGAAGAACCCTTGAGAAGATGGGGCTCATCGAAGGGAACCAGCAGACCGACCAGGGTAAGAGAGACAATGTAGAAGATGAGAATTCGCCAGAAGACCTGCTTGGTGGCGGAGGGAAGCATCTTTCGGGGGTTCTCAGTCTCGGCGGCAGCCAGACCAACCAGCTCAGTACCAGTGAAGGCGAAGGCAGCAGAAACGAAGGTGGCGCAGACACCCTTGAAGGCGTGGGCAAAAGCTCCTCCTCGAGGTCCAACAGTGCCCTCGGGGAGTCGATGCCACCACTTTCCTCCAATGTAGCCCTGGTGAGGACCTCCACCGGCAACCAGCACGATTCCGAGAATGCAGAAACCGAGAATGGCAATGACCTTGGTCAGAGAGAAGACAAACTCAGCCTCTCCGTATCCCTTGACTCCAAACAGGTTGATGCAGACAATCAGAGTCCAGAAGATGGCGATCCAGGCGGCGTTGTTGATATTCGTGTGGTTCATGTCCTGCCAGAAGTTGACGGTAATGGATGCAGCGACAAGTTCGAGAGGAAGCACAACAAACCAGGACATGGTGTAGTTCCAGCCCATGGCGAAACCCCAGGCGGGGTGGATGAATCGAGTGGAGTAGGTAGCGAAAGAACCGGCAACAGGGAAAGTACAAGCAAGCTCACCAAGAGCATGGACAGTGCAGAACAACATGACACCGATGATACCGTAGGCAATCAGAAGAGCAGCGGGTCCACCAGTGGCCAGAGAGGTTCCGGAACCGACGAAAAGACCGGTTCCAATAGAGCCACCGATAGCAATCATCTGCAGATGTCGGGGCTTGAGGCCTCGAGACAGAGGGGAGTTGGCAGTAGCCAGAGCAGCCTTCTCGACCTCAGTCATGCCGGTGGTGTCGTATTGCGACAGATCGGCGGGCTTGAAGGAGTCCTTGAAGTTCTGCCATCTGCCATTCTTGTGCTCGTGAACGGAGCCGATGGCAGAGGGCTCTTCATCGTAGGCCGGAGCCTCCTGCTTGGAGTAGGAGGCCACAGACGCGGCGTCTTGGTTCTTCTCAATGTCGTTCATTGCAGACGGAAAGGGGTGATTGGGGTCTCATCTGGAGGATGGCTATAGCTCTATATATACGGGATGAGTTCCCCACAGCAGGTTGGACCAGGTAGTGTGAGAAATGTGAGTTAATTGTCTTCATACGTCAGAGTGAAGCTTAGCACCGATCAAGCTTCCAACTCAAATGTGTTTGGAACGCTAATATAGATAGCTCTAAAGAAGGAAGTCCAGAGCCGTGCTATTTAGATAAGGCTTGAGATAAGGGAGGGGACGACATTGAACGAGATAGGGGCTGTATTATCACGGAAACGAGGGCTTTTTTCTGCCCCGGCTTCTGAGCAAATGCCGACATATGCCTCGTACTGCACCCCATCGTTATTTTACAACAACGCAAAGTAAAAAGACCCCGGTGGGCTCGGCATAAAGTTGGGTGGTTCTGCAACTGACCCTTCGCTTGTTGGACGCATGGTTCCTTGATAAAGAGGCTGGGCTGTGATTGGCCGAGGGCTAGATAAGTTGACGCTCCAGAAGCATGGATCCAGCGTTAGCAGCGATATCGGGGAGTGATAAGGCTGTTGTGTGTGGCTGTAGACCGTGGCTGGAGGCGTGGTTGTGTGTGTGAGACTGCTGCCTACCGGGTATTGCCCTGTCTCACCCGGTTGCCTGACATACCCGACTATAACTAAAGCCAACCCTGTTGACCTCGGCCAGCTTCCTTGTCTGTGATGAGCACCAGTCTGCTATCTGTTGTTGTTCTCCTTTTGGCCGTCAGGAGCTTATAGTGCTGCTAAAGGTGATAATGAAAAGCAAAGTCTAGCGAGAGCCAGAAAGACAAAAACATAGCCACGCGAGACAACGATAGAGTTGCTGAACAAGCCCAAAGTCGGTTGCAGAAATCGAAAAGTCGACTTTGTGGTGTGAGAATGGACCTCCTGGGCAATAGAACGAAGACGAAACAGAGAGATACCAGCTGCGATTCGCCCCCACATGGTAGCTCAGAGTTCGGCCATTGATTTCAGACACCGCAAGTTTCACACTAATCCACCGACTAACCCAAGCAATGTGGGGAAGAGTTTGTGAGGAGAAGGGCTGGCACGAAGAGCTTCGTCGCGAAAGAGGATTTGCCTCAGCATCACGGACGGCATCGCCGCGGGCTGTCTTTGCCTCCACCTCTCTCTGCTCTTGGGATCACGTTATCGATTTTGCCAAGATCGTGTCTTACTCTGGCGAGCAGCCTTCGTTTCAAGCTCCAGTTAAAACAATCACACTCTGACCAACCGTCCAAACAGCAGCATCTACGCAGGTGTGGTATCTCGTGGACCGCCATAGTTTTGATTTAGTGTGGCACTAGCTGTTCTAGATTGGTAAGGCTCGAATAAAGAATATGGAGGAGGGGAACATGGCAAGAACACAAATCAATTACCGTGAGACTCCATGAGGGGAATATTGGTAAGCCACAGCGACTGTCAGAACCACAGATGCCGAAATCTCTGCCTTCAAGTCACGGTGGATCTCTTCCCCTCGTTAGTTGCAGCATGGAACATTCAGGAGTAACTATCGCCCAACGCACTACGCACATGGAGGTACATACTGGAACAGGTACATTCTCCGATCTGACCCGATCTCAAAGTCGTTTCCTCAACTCCTATTTCTTTGATATTATCTTGGCGATGACGTGACGGGTAACGTTCGTATCCCCTCATTCGAGGACGGTGCCTGGTATAGCCTGGGCTTTTTGCCAGGTGGCGCTGGAAAAGACAAACGAGACAGGGTTAAGTTTGGCCCACAAAGTTGCAGAGCGTTCATTTGTCAGTCGGGCCACTTGCTCTGGGGCACCCGACCGATATCATGCTGTCTCAGAAGTGTATGCATTTTTAGACTCCAAAGTGTGGAGCGCCCGGCAGAGGGGCAGTCAATATTTCGTATTTGGACAAGGACAGCGAGACAAGGGCACTCCGATCCGGGAAATTTCAAATGTGAGTGGTTAATAATGCCAGTCTTGTGCAATCGTGACCCTTGTACCCCCACGTTGTTTACGATGTTTGACCCCTCGTCTTCGTCCCCTATATTCATACTCGTACTCATACTCCATTTGGCTACATTCCCACGCGATACAAACGTTGCCAGGAGCTAAAGACAAGAGGCGAGTCTAAGCGACGAGTGTCTCACTACAAGCAACTCTCTGAGCTCATCGAACTCTGTCATTTTATCCGCCCATGGCTCGAATATAGACGCTCCAGTAGGGCGTGAACTCGATCTAGCCCAGAATAATAGCACGTCCAGACTAACGCCAATAAAGGGTAGCCAAATAGAAACACGCCAAGGTCAGCTGAAGTGTGGGGAGCGCCGTCCTCGATTTAACCGCTTGCCTAATGGTTAATTTGGATTCAAGACTGTCAAAATTTTCACTCCTCGTATTGAGTCACGTGCAAAGGCCCGGTTCGAGGACGACTGAGTTTTCCTCGGTCCGAAAAAACTGTTGTTATCAACCAGAGATTGCCCAAGTTTGTGTTCCTCGGATAAATTTGCCTCTCCTCTTATCTATAGTTACGCTCGTCACCTGGGAGAAGGATCAGGACCGATAGATAGACATAGTGTCTTGCCCGACGACCTAGAAAAGATTTTCACAGCTACCCCAATGCTGCTACGTCATTGGCAAATATCGTCATTGTCGTTTTAGAATCCCCAACAGGAATGAGCGGGGAAATCACCTGGTCTTAGGACTATAGATGACAAATGAAGACAAGGCAGGCTGTGGGTCTTGGGAGGATAAATCAGTAGATCCCTGATAGAAGAGAGCTATGGACATCGTGGGCAGGGTAAGTTGAGTTGAGAGACGGTTTGAGAAAAGTAATATGAAAACTATCACGGAGAGTTCGCTGACGAAATGTTGCTGATTAAGATAAGTCTGAGCTCTGAGCGAGTTATGCTTGTACAAGAGCTGGGAGGTTTAGATAAGTGTATTCCATGATAGGGAATTATTCATAACCAGTACCTGCCTATCTCTGGGAGTGAATACGAGCCTCAGAACTCAGACATCCGATTGTATGTCGGACATATGTTTCAGGGGAGAACAAAGGGAGGCTTCATGGAATGAGAACTACAAGTAGCTGTGCTTCATTTACTAAATCTTCAAAATCTGTATTAATGATATCTCTTGGTTGTATATTCCTTGATCTGCACCTCTGGTTACAGATCTACCCTCGCGACTGCCTCTTCATCGAAGACCTCATTCTTCCACATATCGCACAAGACATCGAAATTGTAAAGGTATGCGCAAATCTCTCCGTCAGTAATTCCCACCAGTAGCCGATCACTCATTATCACACTACAGTCCCAGGTGATGATTTTCTTCTCCCGCATATCCAGCACGTATCTCGCGTTGTAGACGCCGTAAATCACCACATACCGGTAGTTCTGGCACGGATCATGCACGGCCCACCAGTGGAAGTCCATGGTAATGTTTGAGTCCTTCCATTTATGAGGACTCTCGTAACAGAAGGTCATAGCGGGTAGGTTGAAAAAGATGTCTTGAATGACCATTTGTTTCTGTTCAAAGTCGTCATACACCTCCCAGATGGTTCCATCGTAGATGAAATAGTAGACCCGTCTATACGGAGGTCTCTTTCGAATGTGCAATTGGGTAGCTCCGTCGCCCCTGAGAATGTAAAACTGTTCACTGAGGTCTTCAGATACAGTTCTAAAGACAGCCACAGATCCTGCTGCGAACACGAATGTATCAGAGTTGAACTCTGCCTTGTAATCAGAGATCACAAACGTCTTTTCGTGACTATCTCGGTACTTGATCAAGATCAACGGCTGTTTGGCTTTCAGAAGCACTACCTGGATCTCAGGAGTAGTGGCTACCATATGAAAGTCTCTCTGGATGTCTTCATATGGAATTGTGAGCCCGTATCGGCCAGTATAAACGCCACTTGTGAGCTCACTATCCATCCACCACTGAGCTCCATGGAGATTTGTCGTCAATGCGGCTACTCTACAGCGCTTCCAGTCATGCAGACCGTAATTGTGGGTATCTAAACAGGCGACGGAACAGACGTTCTCAATCTCGTGCGCTCGAAACTTGCCCAAGCAGTAAAAGTCCCACGGGAGCTTTTTGTTGAACTTGTAGTTGCAAAAGCTCCATTCGAGACTAATATGGTTTGAGGAGGAGGTGCGCTCACGCTTCATTCTAGCTCTATGAAGCAGGGCACACTCCCAGTAGGACTTTCGTGACGTGAGATTTTTCCGAATTAGCGGATTCGTCTCAATAATCGCACTCTGAAAGTGTCTATCGGTAATAACTGATCGCCAGTCTCTACAGACCCACGTCATTGTGATCAAAGATTCGCTGTCAGCATGTGTAGCGACCTGAGCAATGATATCGTTTGGTAGAGTGGTAGTTATGTATATGGAATTGTCCTTGGTGGTGTTGTTCATGGTGCTGAAGGTGTTTTGGTAGAGGATGTGATCGTGCCCTGGTCCACAGCTCCACATATATTTGTATTGGGGCTGATTTGGGTTTGTCAGACAAGGGACTGAGATGTGTCAAATGGAGTGTCTAATAAACGAGAGTGAAGAGATGGTTACGTAGCAAAGGAAGAAAGACCACGGTGTATGATTTGACATTTTTCAGTATTTTTTCGCATTTTTTTTTGTTATTTGTTAATTTTTCTCATGTGGTTCAAGCACACCACCTTCACCTCCCCCATGAGGCTGTAGCAGATACAGTCTGATTATGCAGGTCAGATATGTACCACTCTCATATTTATATCTAGGAGACTGGTGGCATGTGGTCGCCATCATTATTATTACGAAATGAACAGTATTGTGGACTTGCCCCATATCACCGAAAACATGATTGTCGAAGAGTACCTGGCCAAAAGACAGGCGTGGATCCAGGCCTACATGAAGGAGACTAAGGAGGCACAAGATTACCTTCATGCTTTGAGGGAGGAGATTGATAGAGCATTCTGGGGGAGAAAGAGAGTGAACGATTGGTTGAAGTAGGTAATGGACATTAGACGGGCTTGCATGTACTACGTCCGTACTTTACAATGTTTTGGTATGTTACTGATTTGGCTTGGTATGTAGACCGCTTCATCATCTCAGCCTCAATTTGGGAGGTTAGCCTGAAGAAGCTTAAGAGTGGCAGATCCCAATGTTAACTAAGATGTCAACTAAGTTCATGATGACAGTTGGTGAACTGGATAACCAACTACGAGTCAACTAAGATGAAATACCACAATAGATCTGTAAAAGATCAAGTGGAATCAAAAGGCTCTCCGAGATAGTTTCAACATGTCTAAGTACGTACCAACTCAGTTTATCCTGTGACTCCTGAAATAGCACCCTTGAGGCTGTCTCTATAACCGTGCCCCTCTATCTGCCCCTTCCATGTGAACATGTATTGAGGCTGAGAGAGGTGGAATGATATATAGATAGACAGCAGGCCTGATTGTTTTTTTTCAATTTCATCATTCGACAACTACTTCATCACAGTCACTATGGAGAAAAGGAAGAGAAGCCGCACAAAAATTCGACTTCCACATTTCGAACATTCGATTAAGTGGAGCCAAAGGGGCCCCCGCCACCTCGAAACCTGTACTCTCCCCAAACGTCTTTGCGACAAGTACTGCGGCTTTTGTTATATCCATCCCAAGAATAAACCAGACCCCCCATCAGCTGATCAAGAACGCCCTCCATCTGACTCCCCTCCATCTGACTCCCCTCCATCTGACGCCCCTCCATCGGGTCCTGACTCCTCTCCAGCTGCATCTTCCAGCTCTGAACCTGAGACTTCTAATGGAAGAGTTCCTACTCTCATTGACAAGTCTGAACCAGTCCCAGGTTCTTTGGTGTCCGAGTACTCGTGCTCTGACAAAGCCTCCATCATGTCTCCCATCTATGAGTCTCCCACTGAAAGTGTAGGACAAGTTGAAGTTTCTGATAGCAAAGACCAAAGCATTGAGACATCATCACCTATCAAGATTGCTAGTTCAGAAGCTGAACCAAAAGATGAAAGGTCTCATCATGATGACGTCTTTACTAGCCCTTCTGAGGCTTCAAGTAAGACGAAAGCTGAGTACAGCCTCTCTTCCAAAAGTCTAGCCAACACTGGCAAGAAAAAGACCCTTCTACCTGCATTCTCTGATGTTCCTGCTGGTATGTCTGCTAAAGAGCTTCTCCATAAGCAAGTGAAGCTTTCCAAGAAAGCCAGAAAGTACGGCTTTGCTGTGATTGAACAGGCCGAACTTGACAGTTTGGATAAGGAGAATAGCCAACTCAAGGCTGATCTTCGAAGGTACATGATTGAGAACAACGGGCTTGTTAGAGAGAACGAAGATCTGATTCACAGAAACAACACTTACAGACTCAGAATCACCCAACTGCTGGATACCAACTGCAGGGTTGTTGAAGACACGAGAGAAATGCTTAAAGAAGCTAAAGGCAAGGCTGTGGATGAAGACACTTACGTCAAGAAACGTAGACACAAAGAGGGGTCTCCTGTTGGTGAAACTACCCTGACTGAAGACATCTCGATGGAAAAAGACTCTCCTGTGCCTCAAGCTGGCTCTGACATTGAACCCTGGCAGGTGATTGAGCTTCTCAGAAAGTTGACAATTAAACTGGCTGACAAGAGACGAACTGATCCTACCAAGTCTCAAACAGAGTCAAATACACGTACAAAAGACCTCTTGTACGTCCAGAACACTCTCACTGAACAACTCCGTACTTTGAACTGTGCCATTTCGGATCTTCAAGATGAAGTCATTGAAGCAGAGGATATCTTGGAGCACGGCAGTGAGTGGACGACTGCTGTGTGAGACAGAGTCCTAAAAGAACAAGAAACACTCGTTACTAACAACTACACACTCTTTACATAAAAAAATACATCCATCCCTTATCCTGCATACCGCAATTTCCCGTCTGCATACACCCCATCTATTGGTTATTACAATAATAAATTATAATTATATATATATAGGATATGATACAGTCTCTGTGTAAATGTGTTTGATTGTCTTCATGTGGAGCTCTCTGGCTACGCCCACATATCGTCTTCGTCGTCGTCCCAGGCAAAGTTCTTGGACTCGGACAGCTTGAGATGCTCCTCGAACTTGAGTCGCAGCGCCTCCTTTTCTTCGGCAGTGGGTTCCTTGGGCTTTGAAGGAGCCGCGGGTTTGGCAGGAGCAGCCTGTTTCTTGGGAACATGTCGCTCTGGACGCTCCTGTCTCTCCTGTCTCTCTGGCAACCTTCCTCCCTTGGTTGGCTTTTTGTCGAATCGGGCCTCGAGCTTGGCGTGATTGTCAGGTTTGTGATGGTTCATCGAGTCTCGTCTGGCTTGGCCGTTTCGGGAGTTGCGACGTTCCCGAGGCTCGTTGTTGTGGCCATTTTGTTGGTGATCGTCCCATTCTCGAGAATGGTTCATCTTCTTCTGTCGGTACGCCTCTCGTTCTCGTTCTCGCTGGTCTCGACGCTGCTGCTTGGCCACGTCTTCAGGAACAGTCTCGAACGGAGCCACCGGCGCGGATGGAGGCGCCAGTCGAGATCGCAAGTCGTTTGCCGAAACAGAGCCGTTCTTCTTGTACTCAGAAGCAGGGCCCTTGGGAGGAGTGCTGATCAGAGGGACGTCCTTGGGGTCGATTTTCTTGGGCTCCGGCTGCTTAGCTTCCGGCTTTGTGTCTGCGGCCTTTTTGGCCCATCGTGATTGACCCAGAGACTTTCGTGGGCTGGTTGTGGGTGTGGTAGGCTCGTCTTCCTTCTTGGGTTCAGGCTTACTCAGACGAGCAGCAAAGGCCTTAGCAGCAGGAGACATGGTCGAATGGTCCACATCACTGTCGGACTCCGAAGAGTCTTTCTCTGAGAACACAGACACTGTCGAAGACGATACTGGTCTGTCGTTTTTCGAAGGCGAAACTGAGGACTTGGCTGAACTTGTCGAGGTTTCAGTCTTGTCGTTCTTGTCTTCTAGCTGGGCTTCCTTCAGCTCGGCCGCTTTTTTGGCCCATCTGGATGCCGATAATCCCGCCATGTTGACTATGTAGCGATTATTGGGCGGTTGATGGTGTGTGGTGGAGTGCAAAGTGTGGTTTAGTCAAGTGGTGATTCTCACGCGCCTTATCAAAATTTCCCACCTGCATTATGCGAGTCAACCTCACACTCCCCATTTAGACCCTTTGAACAATGTCGCAATGTTATAACTAGACTATGGCTGTGAAAGAAGGCTAATTTGAATGTTAATCTTTGCTCCAAAAGAGGAGATACAGACAGAAGAACTGTGCCGGGTACACAATCACAACCACGAATACCTCTTCTCTCATTCTCTACATCACCTTCTGTTAGCTTCTTTTAGCGTGCAGTTTACCTCACCAGTTTTGGCAACCAAATGGACGCTTAAAGTTTGGCTGGTGTGGGCTGGTGGGATGTGGAGTGAAGAGACTGAAAGAAGGGAGAAGCAGCAGTGGATGCATACAAAGTGGGGTGACGGAAGTCGAACCAACGACTTGATACGGACCGGCAAGGCTGTCTATACGGCTGGAAGGCTGCCAGACACGGGTGATGATGTAAGCATAGAGAGGGAGGCGACCAAAGGGGTCAAATAAGTCTGGTTGAGTGTCCATAGAGACGGAGGCTGCAACGAAAAGATCCTATCAATCAATTGGAACCTCACTTTTCACCTTTAGTGTGCTACTCATTGTTCTATGTTGATTTTAGGCCATTCACTTAGTCAATCATGATCGCTTACTAAGCAAGTCCCCATTCACCTCAGAGATTAGTACAGTATAGGTGTATATATTGTTTTGTACTCGTACAGTATCAGGTGCGTCTGCTCAAGATCATTTCATCCCTCTAATATTGTTTCAGCGTCTCCCCTGTAAATATTCTATCCGCACTGCAGGCACTGAAAAGTTCACGTAATTAGTTGGATCCAACCTAAATCAAAATGTCAGACGCGTCTTCACCACCATGTCAACACTCGAAGAGCTGAAGGTGCTCAGGAAAAAGCTCTCTGATGCGCTCAAGCGCAGCGAGGATGAAGCCAAGAGCCAAAAAATCAAAGAGAACCTCGCAAAGGTGTACAAAAACATGGCTACCAAGGTGGCTCCCACAGACTTCACCAAGTCTATAGAGTACTCCAAGTTCATCATTGATCTGACGCCTACACAGAGCCCTGGGTACCTGACGATAGGCAAGATTCTTCAGGAGAACAACAAGGACGATGCTGCCCTGAAAATGTACCAAATTGGACTCAGGCGATGTCCTGAAGAAGACAAGTTGAGACATGTTCTCAAGAGTCAGATGGAGATTGTCCAGAGAAGATTGGATGGTGCTAAAGAGGTGAAACCGGTTAAGGGTATTTCTAGAGCGTCTAAGACTCCTCCAGCCGAGTCTGCAAGTGCTGCACCTGAAGACACCACACCCAAAACCTGCTGTGATCCTATGACTATGCTTCCTGCGGAGGTTGTGGAGAATATCTTCACTCACATGCCTTTCAGAGCTATTGTGAGAAGTATGCGGGTATCCAAGACCTGGAAGACTAACATTGAAAGCATGCGACACGTGTGGAACAGTCGGATCAACTTTTCCGCTGCTCCTAGAGACCGTCCTGTGTCTGTCAAGGCTATGGAGAGATACTTCAAACTGGCTACCAGATCTCCTCCTACAACTGATATGGAAGAGCTCAAGCATACGAAGAACAACATTCGAGTGATAAACCTGCTGAGTATGCATTCAAAATCCCAGGAGTACGCTATTAATCAGTGGTTGGGTGCATTCTGGTTCTCTATTGAGAGCATGCATCTTTCCCTTGACGGAATCAATACTATCAAGTTTGCATCGCATCTGAAGAAAAGGGCTGACCTGATTCCTGAACATAGAGCCTCACCTTCTGAGACTATCACTCATCTGAAGCTGTTCTCTAGCTCCACAAACGTCGATGCTCTTGTTCGAAACATCCTCACTTGCATGCCAAAGTTGACACATTTGGAGGTCATCAACAACCACAACCAAAAGTCACTCAATGTGGTCACGCCCGAGCCTTTTGAGAAACCACTTTGTCTCACACACCTCAGAGTCGAAGATAACACCATTCCTCCTCGACTGGGTGCTACGTTCGCTCCTAACGCATACAAGGAGATTGCCAGCATTGTAGAGCACTGCTCAGACTCGCTGACTTTTCTCTCGCTGTCTGCTATCCCCATCGAGTACACGAAACCGCTTTCGAAGCTGACCCACTTGGAATTGGCAGCTAGTAACCATCTCATGGAGATCAGGTACCTGCCCAACTTCATGGCCAAGCTGCAGCACGTCAAGCTCGATAACCACCACACACCGCATTTTCTCAACTCGTTGACCAAATCAACGTCTTTGCATCAGCTTAAATCGCTGCATTTGGACCTTCTTGGTCCCCTAAAGCTAGGATCAACCCTCGTACCTTCCAGAGTTCACGATCTCCTCAGCTTATCACTGCCTAACCTCGAGACTCTGGGGTTCATTAATTATATGTCGAATACCATTCCAGGCTGGTTCGACCTGCTTTGTGAGAGACTTCCTACTCTTGTTCACCTTGAAGTAGCCAACTGCAAGCTAGGAGACATGGACATGAACGCTTTGACTAGAAACAAAAAGCTGTCTAATCTGGAGTACATTGGACTGAGGGATACTCAGGTGACTGGCCCTTCGCTGATTGCACTGGCCAAGCGTAAAATCGGCATGGAAATTACTGGCCTTGACATGAGACTGGAAACTTCCAGATGGCTGTCCTACGAGAGTGGAGTTACCATCAAAAACGTTCAGAAGAAGTAATACATATAGAAATGGATTCATGAGTACAGAAGGCATGATGTAAAGTGGCGTTCAGCTGAAAAATAAGACAAAATGTTCTTTTCCGCTGCAAAAAAATGCAAAAAATAAATGGTCCCTAGCAGGATCGAACTGCTGATCTTCGCGTTGCAAAGAGGCTAATTTCTTATTAGCACGACGCCTTAACCAACTGGGCCAAGGGACCGGGGGCATGTCTTGGAAAAGTGAACTTTCAATATATTCTCAAAGAAGTGTTTTTTTGCCGAAAACTGCTTTAATCGTGATAAAAACAGTACCATTACTTTTATTGGGGTCTCTTTACTCTGAAAAAGTATTTCTAACCCTGATTTGAACTTCTTTAGCATGCATTATAATGGTCCAAAGTCTGAAAATTGGGTCCAAAATTGGGATCAACTCTGAATCCAAGAGAACTTCTTTTACGGGCACACAAATGAACAGCAAAACAATGTGACTACAAATTTTGATGCTATCTAATATATCTGCTTGATCATCTACTGCTATTGCTTTTGTAAATATGATATCTTGTCTATAAGTTAATATAAAGGTCTGGGTCTACTCGTAGCTAGTCGCTTATTTGACCTCGTGCTCCTTGTGCTCCTTGTCGTCACCGTAAGCCTTGGTACCGTAGTGACCGTTGATACAGATGATATCCTGGGGTCGGTAGTCCTGCTTTCCGGAGAAGAAGACCTCGAGGATCTTCTTGGTGCCCTCGGCGTATCGGCCCTGAGCATCGATGGAAGTACCAGAGATATGGGGAGTCATGGCGTTGCCTCCACCGTACTTGTTTCGCATGGTTCTCCAGGGGTGGTCCTTGGGAGCGGGCTGGGGGAACCAGACGTCACCACCGTAGCCTCGGATCTTGCCGGACTCAAGGGCCTCGACAATGTCCTCGGTGACACAGATGGCTCCTCGAGCGGTGTTGACGAGCCATGCGCCGTCCTTCATGTGGGAGATGAGCTTCTTGTTGAAGAGACCCTTGGTGGAGGCGTGCAGGGGGCAGTTGATGGTGACAACGTCACACAGAGAGAGCATCTCCTCCAGAGACTCAACTCGTCGGCAGCCAATCTCCTTCTCAACATCAGCGGGCATGGCCTGGTAGTCGTAGTAGAGCATCTCCATGGGGTCGAAGGGCTTGCATCGCTTGAGCACTCGCTGACCGATTCGACCACCACCAACGGTACCAATGACCTTACCCTCAAGGTCGTAGGAGTCCTTGGCAACAGCGGCAACGTCCCAGCCGCCAGAGATGATCTGCTCGTGAGCGGGGACAAAGTTTCGGACCAGAACAAGCATGGTCATGAGAACGTGCTCAGCGACAGACTGGACGTTGGAGCCAGTGACCTCAAGAACGGCAATGTCTCGGGCGTTGGCAGCGTCAAGGTCGACGTGGTCGGATCCGACACCGGCGGTGATGCAGATCTTGAGCTTCTTGGCCTTGTCAATTCGCTCCTTGGTGATGTAACCAGGGTGGAAGGGGGTGGTGATGACGACCTCAGCATCGACAATCTCCTTGTCAAGCACGGAGTCGGCACCGTCCTTGGAAGAGGTGGTCACCAGGGTGTGTCCCTGGGACTCAAGCCAGTCTCGGAGACCGAGCTCGTTTTCGGTGCATCCAAGCAGCTTGGGCTCATCCTTAGCGTGGGAGCCGGCATCGTAGAGAACAAGAAGGACCTTCATTTTAGTAGTGTTGTTGTTGTTGTAGTGGTTGTGAGAGACTGTGAGTCGATGGAGAATAATCGGGGTGAATTGCACCCCCTTTTATATCTTTCTGGGTGTGGAGATCGTGCCTTCAAAGTTGGTCCGTGAATTGACTCCGGCGTGCGGCTCGTAAATTCAAGGCTGATTGAGTTTGTCACTTGCCGTAGCGAAAAATATCTGCTAACTGTGCATTACTGGTAGGGAGAGGTTATGGGGCTAAAAAGGCATGCTGGCGTGACTACTGGCGTCTCAAATTTTTACCCGTGTGCTCAGATTATCTCCATCTGTGTCTTAACAGTCTCAATATCGTGTCTCTTCTCCCCGCCTTAACTAAGACAGCAATTTCCGAGCCGCACGGAGAAGCCGGAGCCCATTTCCAAGCCGCACGGCACGACGGATCTCAGGCAGGCAGAATGATGCCTTGATGTGGGGAAGTGGCGGCTGGTGAGTAAACGGAGGGTTGCTGGTGTGGTTAAGGATCCTTTCCAGATTACCAGTAGACACTTATTACCCCCTCTAGTCTCTATTTGAACCATTATCTGAACCATTGTCTCGTCTCAACCTCTACCGTCTACCCGTCTCAGATCTACATTCTCGAACTGTTCAGAGCTAACTCAACCGTTGATCCGAATTGACTTTGGTGCCCGGAACATGTGGCGGAGTATGGAGCAAACGTGGAGCACAAATTCCCGCAATAGTGGCCCCCAGCCTTTGTGGGATTGCTTTTCCCCAAGGCGGAAGTGGCGACCGTACAGTACTGTACCTGTACTGAAGCTGGGTTTCAGGTTACTGTTGTATGTACGGGTCTACAACTGCCAGTGTTATGTACTTCTGTCTGTTCGAAGTAATTGGCTATTGAAACACTGCTTGGAAGAACTCGGTCCAAGCTGATATTCTACTATATCGAATCGGAATGATATTATGTAGCGGTATGGTTCATGACTAGCCTACCTTGGGCCAATTACTTAGCTTTACTTGATAAAAGCTTATTAGTGAAGATAATAGTTTAATATTTGTCCGTGGCAAAAAGGGAACCCGCAGAAGGATACCCACCAGGACAAAAGGAGATCCCACCAAGAGCAAAAACAAAAGAATTGCAGCACCTAGGATTCTCGTATGGTCTCCCACTACAATACTAACTAGGCTCTCTGGTGCTTGACTATGGCTGATCGGACGGGAAGCCGTATTTTCACCAGGATATGGCCGCAACTGACGATTTTCGGTGTTGGAGCTAGAGATTGGGACAAAAAAGTCACGTGTGCTAGTTGAAAAATGTAAAGTTTAGTTGGGAAAGACCTAACTAAGCTTAAGTAAAACACAGACACGAATGGGGACACTAAAAACACGATGAAACGACCATAATCAAAGCCTGAAAATTAAACTGAGAGCACATCTAGCAGTGCTACCAATCATACCAACATATTGAGTCTCACAGATACCCACTTTCACAAAAACAACCCTCTAAGTTGGGTGGCAAATCTGTGTCAGATCTACGTTTCCGAGCCGGATCCGAGCTTCTTCAATATGTAACAGTGATACCCTTGACAAGAGTCGAATGGGCAGCATGGCCATTTGAATCGACTCGACAATGGCTGGCATACCCCACCTCGACCCCAACAGCTATGAGGTTGACATTGAGCTGGACGATGAGACGTTGACAGCTTTGGTTGATGATACTCTACCAACTCAATTGGCAAGACAAGCCCTATATTTCACAGCTTTTCCGTTGTTGGCTGGCTTATATGGAGCTAGAGGACTCACCAAAGGTCCGATTACGCCTACTCGTTTGGAATCCAAGATCATGAGCTACCTGAATATTGACATTGAGACTCTCAACGAATGGTACGCTCCTCTGGTGCCAATTGGATTTGCATTTCTGAGGTGGAATGCTCAGTTTGCAGGCTACGATGCTTGGACTTACGCCATTAATAAGAAACTAGTTCCTTCCACAATAAGAGCAGGCTTCCATTTCTGGGAAAGAGCTTCGAGAGTCACTGATGCTCTGCTGTGGACTTGTGGGCTTACAGGCTTCTGGGCTCTAGGAGTTTGGAGTCAGAGGAGAAGAGGTACGAAGAAATCTGTTTTTGGACTCCCAGAAGCGTCTCTGGCGGCTCTTTCAGCTCTCCTATTTCCATTGATCTGTTATCCAGGGATGCTACAGGGTCCCTCAATGCAGTAACTTTTCTACGCCAGGGATGAATGTGGAGGTAGAAAGTGATCTTGTATATATTGTAAATAGTCATCATCCTGTGAACTTGCAAGTCAGACATCAAATGCATTGTACTTGTATCCAATTCTTGCAATTACCTATACAGTCTTGACACCACTCTACAATCTTTTGCTCTACTGACACTACAAACACAACCTTTAAACATAATACAATCAATTAATAATACACAAAATCCTTCACAATTTCCTCACAATCCTCCTATTTGAGCTTGAGATCTCGCTGCTCAATGGAACCGTTACCAGGCAGTCGAGTGCAGCCCATCAGGAAGTGGTCAACAGCTCGAGCACACTGTCGGCCCTCCTGGATACCCCAGACAACCAGAGACTGTCCTCGTCGACAGTCACCGGCGGTGAACAGGTTGTCCTGGACCTTGTAGAGACCAAGATCCTTGACATCACCGGTCTGAGTCTTGATGTTTCCTCGTCCGTCTCGCTCAGCGGCAAGCTCCTGGGCCTCGGGACCAACGAAACCCATGGACAGAAGAACCACATCGGCAGGGAAGAACTCCTCGGAGCCGGGGATCTCGCTCATCTGCCAAGCGCCAGACTCAGACTGCTTCCACTCAACTCGAACAGTCTTGATACCCTTGACGTTGCCCTCACCGTCGTCAACAAACTCCTTGGACAGGATACCGTACTCTCGGGGATCCTTGCCGTAGTGAGCAGCCACCTCAGTGTGACCGTAGTCGACTCGGAAGATTCGAGGCCACTGGGGCCAGGGGTTGTCCTTGGGTCGAGCAGGAGTGGGTCGAGGCAGCAGCTCAAAGTTGGTGACGGACTTGGCGCCGTGTCGAGTAGAAGTACCCAGACAATCGTTACCAGTGTCTCCACCACCAATGACAACAACGTGCTTGTCCTTGAGCGACTCTCGGACCTCGTCCATGTCGCCGTCAAGCAGGGACTTGGTGTTCCACTTGAGCAGCTGCATGGCGAAGTTGATGTTGTTGAGAGATCGGTTCTTGATGGGAAGGTCTCGGGGGATGGTGGAACCGACACACAGAATGACAGCGTCGTTATCGGCTCGCAGACCAGAAACAGAGACCTCCTTGTCCTCACCAACCTCAGTGTTGGTCACGAAAGTGACACCCTCATCTCGCATCAGCTGGACTCGTCGATCGACAACTCGCTTGTCCAGCTTCATGTTGGGGATACCGTACATGAGCAGACCTCCGACTCGGTCAGCTCGCTCGTAGACAGTCACAGAGTGGCCAGCCTTGTTGAGCTGATCGGCAGCAGCCAGACCGGCAGGACCAGAACCAATGATGGCAATGGTCTTACCAGTTCGAGTGGTGGGGGGCTTGGGCTTGATCCAGCCCTGCTCGAAACCGTGGTCGATGATGGCACACTCGATGGACTTGATACCAACGGGGTCCTCGTTGATGCCCAGAACACAGGCACCCTCACAAGGAGCGGGACAGATTCGACCGGTGAACTCGGGGAAGTTGTTGGTCATCAGAAGACGGTCGAGAGCATCCTGCCATCGGTCCTGGAACACCAGCTCGTTCCACTTGGGGATGACGTTGGAGATGGGGCAACCAGTGTCAGACTGGCAGAAGGGGACACCACAGTCCATGCATCGAGCAGTCTGGTACTTGAGCTCCTCCTTGGTGAGTCGAGTGTTCATCTCGTCCCAGTCCTTGGTTCGGTTCTTGGCGTCTCGGTACTTCTCGGCTCGTCGGGTGTACTTCATGAAACCTCGAGTCTTGTCCAGCTTGACCAGCTTGGAGGCCTTGGCCTTGGTGGCGTTGTGGTCAAGGATGGCGTCCTCCAGATCCTGAACAGGGGGCTCCTTCTTGGATCGAGGAGTGGCACAAGGCTTGGGGGTAGCAGCACGCTTGAGCTCGCCGTTGGTGATGTCGGCGTCGGGATCCTCCTTGATGGCGTGCATGTAGCCAGAGACCTCTCGCTTCTTGGCCTCGGCCACCTTGGCAGCCTGCTCCTCCAGAACTCGAGCGTAGTCGGTGGGCAGCACCTTGACGAATCGGGGCAGGATTCGGTTGAAGTCGGTGAGCACACGGTCGGCCAGCTCGGAGCCGGTGTAGTGTCGGTGGTCCTCAATCAGGCCTCGCAGGAAAGCAATCTCCTGGGGGTCAGAGACAGGGCCCAGCTCGACAGTCTCGGAGTTGACGTTGTTGGCAAACTCCTGGCCCATGTCAAGTACGTAGGCAATACCTCCAGACATACCGGCGGCGAAGTTTCGACCAGTGGAGCCGAGCACAACAACACGTCCTCCAGTCATGTACTCGCAACCGTGGTCACCACAGCCCTCAACAACGGCGGTAGCACCGGAGTTTCGAACGGCGAATCGCTCGGCACCCACACCTCGGAAGAAACAAGAACCGGAAGTAGCACCATACAGACAAGTGTTACCAACGATGATGTTCTCCTCAGCCTTGAAGCCAGAGTTCTTGGGAGGGTAGACAACGATTCGACCTCCAGAAAGACCCTTACCAACGTAATCGTTACAGTCTCCCTCCAGCTCCAGAGTGATACCGGGAGCCAGGAAGGCACCGAACGACTGACCGGCAGAACCCTTGACGTTGACGTGGACAGTGTCGTCGGGGAGACCAGCCTCGCCAAACCGCTTGGAGATTCGGTAAGACAGAGTGGATCCCAGAGATCGGTCGGTGTTGATGATGTCGCAGTCAATGGTCACAGGCAGACCCTTGTCCAGAGTGACCTCAGCCTCGTCAATGAGCTTGTTGTCGAGTCGGACGTGGAGTCGGTGGTCCTGCTTTCGGACCTTTCGGGTAGCAACACCAGGTCGAAGGGTGTGGGCAGGAGTGAGAATGGGAGTGAGATCGAGGTTCTTGGTCTTGTGGTTTCGAAGATCGTCTCGCACTCGCAGCATCTCGGCGTGACCAACCATCTCGTCGATGGTTCGGAAACCCAGCTGGGCCATGATGCCTCGCAGCTCGTTGGC
Organism: Yarrowia keelungensis; assembly: GCA_001600195.1. NCBI lineage: Eukaryota > Fungi > Ascomycota > Dipodascomycetes > Dipodascales > Yarrowia > Yarrowia keelungensis. The sequence goes on along the minus strand of BCJD01000012.1, from coordinate 447,068 downwards.
AATGTAGTAGAAGAAGTTGATCACGTGCTCGGGGGTACCCTTGAACTTCTGTCGCAGCTCGGGGTCCTGGGTGGCAATACCGACGGGACAAGTGTTGAGATGGCACTTTCGCATCATGATGCAGCCCATGGCAATCAAAGGGGTAGTAGCGAAACCCCACTCCTCGGCACCAAGCAGACAAGCAATGGCAACGTCTCGACCAGTTCGAATCTGACCGTCAGTCTGGACAGTGACTCGGCCTCGCAGATCGTTGAGAACCAGAGTCTGGTGAGTCTCGGCAAGACCCAGCTCCCAGGGCAGACCGGCGTACTTGATACCGGTCCATCGAGAAGCACCAGTTCCACCATCGTGACCAGAAATCAGAATGTGGTCAGCCTTGGCCTTGGCGACACCAGAGGCAATGATACCGACACCAACCTCGGACACCAGCTTGACAGACACTCGAGATCGGGGGTTGGAGCACTTGAGATCGTAGATGAGCTGCTTCAGATCCTCAATGGAGTAAATGTCGTGGTGGGGAGGAGGAGAGATAAGACCGACACCAGGAGTGGAGTGTCGAGTCTTACCAATCTGGTCAGACACCTTGTGACCAGGCAGCTCACCACCCTCACCGGGCTTGGCACCCTGAGCCATCTTGATCTGGAGCTCGTCGGCGTCAGACAGGTAGTAGGAGGTGACACCGAATCGACCAGAGGCAATCTGCTTGATGGCAGATCGCATGGTGTCTCCGTTCTCGGCAACAGCAGATCGCTCGGGATCCTCTCCACCCTCACCGGTGTTGGACTTTCCTCCAAGTCGGTTCATGGCAACAGCAAGAGTAGAGTGGGACTCCATGGAGATGGAGCCGTAGGACATGGCACCGGTGACAAATCGTCGCACAATCTCGGTCCAGGGCTCAACCTGATCGATGGGAACAGGAGTAGCAGCGTCAAAGTCGAAATCAAGCAGACCTCGCAGAGTACAGTCCTTGATAGCCTCGTACTCGGCCTTGGAGTAAGCCTCGTAGGCCTTCTCGTTCTTGTTTCGAACAGCGTCCTGGATGTTGGAGATGGCAACGGGGGTGTTGACGTGGGGATCTCCACCGTCTCGGTAGTGGTACTCTCCAGACTCGGGCAGAGACTTGGTCTTGACGGTCTCTCGAGAGGGGAAACCTCGCTCGTGCATGGCAATGGCGTCCTCGGCAATGAAGTCGAAAGTGATACCCTTGATTCGAGAAGCAGTACCAGCGAAGCACTTGTCAACAACAGAGTTGTCGATACCGAGAATCTCAAAGATCTGGGCTCCCTTGTAAGAGGCAAGAGTAGAGATACCCATCTTGGACATGACCTTGAGAATACCACCATCAACAGCAGTCTTGTAGTTGGCCACAATCTGGTCGTCGGACAGAGGCTCCTTGATGAGACCCTCTCGGTTCATCTTGGCGAGAGTCTCAATGGCAAGGTAGGGGTTGATGGCGTCAGCACCGTAGCCGAGCAGGACACAGAAGTGGTGAACCTCTCGGGCCTCAGCAGTCTCGACAATCAGGGCAACTCGAGATCGCTGCTTCTGCTGCACAAGGTGATGGTGAACAGCACCACAGGCAACAACAGAAGAGACAGGAACTCGGTCGGCAGAGGTCTTCTTGTCGGACAGGATGATGATCTGGTGCTTGGCGTGGATCGAGTTGGAGGCCTCCTCACAGATTCGGTCCAGAGCCTTCTGGTAGCCAGCAGGACCCTCAGACTTGTCAAAGGTGATGTCAATGGTGTCGGTGGTCCACTTGGGGTAGTGTCGGTGCATCTCGTGCAGCATGGCGGTCTCCTGGATGGTCAGAATAGGAGAAGGCAGCAGCAGTCGGTTGCACTGGCTGGGGTTCATCTCAAGCACGTTACCCTGGGGTCCGACGTAGCACTCCAGAGACATGACAATGGCCTCTCGAATGGGGTCGATGGGAGGGTTGGTCACCTGGGCAAACAGCTGTCGGAAGTAGTCAAACAGAACCTTGGGCTGCTTGGCAAGACAAGCGAGAGGACCGTCGTTACCCATGGATCCAAGGGCCTCCTTGGCAGAAGCAGCCATGGGGGCAAGCAGCAGAGAGAGCTGCTCAGCAGTGTAGCCAAAGGCAGGCAGACGGGGGTCAGTCTGGACAGACAGATCGTCAATCTTGACCTCAAGGATAGAAGGCATCTTGGACTCAACCTTCTGTCGCATGTCCTCCATGGTGATGACGTTGGCGTGGATCCACGACTTGAAGTCGACTCGGCCAGCAATCTTCTTTTTCAGCTCTCGGTCGTCCACAACTCGGCCCTCCTTGGTGTCGACAAGCAGCATTCGTCCGGGTCGCAGTCGGCCCTTCTGGATCACCTTCTCGGACTCAATGAGAATGACACCGACCTCAGAAGCACAGATCATTCGGTCATCGTCGGTGATGTAGTATCGGCAGGGTCGCAGACCGTTTCGGTCGAGGTTAGCTCCACAGTATCGTCCGTCAGCAAAGGTGAAGAGAGCAGGACCGTCCCAGGGCTCCATCAGGCAAGCAGCCCACTCGTAGAAAGCTCGCTTCTTGGAGTCCATGGTGGTGTTGTTCTGCCAGGCCTCGGGAATCATCATCATGACGGCCTCGGGCATGGACAGCACACCGTTGATGACCAGCAGCTCGAGAACGTTGTCAAAGGCAGCGGAATCGGAACCACCCTCCTCAACAATGGGGTAGAGTCGCTCCAGCTCGTCGCCAAACAGACCAGACTTCATCATACCCTCTCGGGCTCGCATCCAGTTCTTGTTTCCTCGCAGGGTGTTGATCTCACCGTTGTGTGCGGCCCATCGCAGAGGCTGGGCTCGGTCCCAAGAGGGGAAGGTGTTTGTGGAGAATCGCGAGTGGACCAGAGCAAAGTGGCCCTCGTAGTCGACGTTGAGCAGATCGTAGTAGTAGTTGTAGACCTGCACGGGAGCCAGCTGGCCCTTGTAGACCATGTTCTTGTTGGACAGCGAACAGATGTAGAACCAGTTGTGCAGACCAATGGTGTGGGTGGACTGCTTTCGGAGCACGTACAGCTGCAGCTCAAACAGCTTCTCGAACTTGGAGTCCCACTCGTCCTCGGTGTGGGGGCCCGACTTGAAGGCCTCGGACAGAACAACCACGGGCTGCAGAATCAGAGGCTCTCGAGACAGAGCAGCAGGTCCCAGAATGGAGGAGTCTCGGGGAACGTATCGCCAGCCGAGCACCTCGAGGCCCAGCGACTTGGCAATGGACTCAAAAGTGTCCTTGGACTTGGCCAGCACGTCCTGGTCATTTTTGAAGAAGAGGTTACCACAGGCGTACTGGCCCATGGGAGGCAGCTCAAAGTCGTAGAGCCGCTTGAACTCCTTTTTGATGAACTTGTGGGGGATCGAGGTCATGACTCCGGCTCCGTCTCCGTCTCGGGCGTCAGAACCAACGGCTCCTCGGTGGGTCATGTTGCAGAGCAGGTTCTTGGCGTCGGAGATGATCTTGTGCGATTGTTGGCCCTTGATGTTGCAGGCAAAACCGACTCCACAGGCGTCTTTTTCGTACTCGGGGTCGTACAGGCCCTGCTTTGTGGGGAGGGCTCCTGCCCACGAGCCGTTGTTCTCGTTGTATGAGATGGGGTTGTACTGGGTTAGTTGGGATGTACTGAGAGCGTAACAGCGCTGTTTTCGCTGATAGAGGGAGGTTTTCTGTAGGAAATTCGACTAATCGTTCGATTTCCTTACTCATTTGTTCCTCTACTTCTCAAAAACCAGCTTCTTCCATCATTTTCTGACTCCTCCTTTTTGTCAAGCGATAATTTCCAGCTGAAATATTCGGTTACGCACTGGTGCATGCCAAGGAGTGAATAAAGAGAATATGTGGCAATATGAAAATGAGATGAAACTCAAACGGCGGTTTCTGGAAATGTAGAGGTGAGGAAAATACGCCCCAAATCCCCCATCTATCCCAAGTACCGCCCTCGTCCTGAGATCACCAAATTTCACACTCGCCCATATCCCACTCAAAAGCCCCTCTCACAACCTTAACCTGCGTCACGCTTAAGCGAATCCATCGATAAGCTAAGCGAGACTAGTTGTGCTGATAGTGAAAGGGGAGCACTAAACGCCACCTAAACAAGTCCCTGAAAAGTCGTTGATAGTCGCAAAGGAGTCGTCGTCGCCACAGTCCGCCAAATTACTCACTTCTTGTTGTTCTTCGTGATCCATGCTAGTTTTTTTCCTCCTTCTTATCGCACAGTATCTGTTGTTAGTCGCTTGTCTTGTTGGTAGGTCTCTCACTCGCTCACAGCGCCCATACTCACGTTTTTTTCCAATCAAACTGGCTAAGGGTCTGAGAGCTCGAATTCTGGGGATAGCTTATTATGTATATCGTGTCGGCCACCTGCGGGGAAGGTTGGACGTCGGGTTGAGATGGAGGCTAATCTGGCTAATAGACGGGCTTCCATTGGCCCAAATAAACGTGGCTAGTACGCCAGGCATGCGCGCTCCTGCACTTCTCTCTTTGTCCCCCGGCGTGATTGATGGACCCAGACTGTTATCAGCGTGGCCATCAGCCAATCAGCGCTCTTCGGTGACTCATGAACGTTGATACCAGGAGAGAGAAGTGACGGGTTTGGACGAGGTTTGATAGTGCGGTGAGGATTAAGGGTGGTAGGAGCTAGTGTGTCTGGATAGCTGTATTTTGGCCGTCCATTGACCCTACAGCCTCCAGTTTATTCGCGTTCTCGCTCATTTCATATCTACACCAAAGTGCACCACAGCAGCGAGTCCTATCCACCTTCCCCTCCAGGTGGAAATGTGAAAGTTCGGCCACTGGTCTACGAGTAACTCGCGCCAACCTAATCAAGTGAAAAAGTGAAACCAACTGAAACGACTGAGTGGCGAAAAGAATTGAAGAGAGAACTAAAGGCGTGAGTACGAGTGAAAAGAATGTCTTTTGGAGCCTGGAAACACGCTGCACACTCTCCAAACCCCCTCTATCTCACTACCATATTACTTCTCCTCTTATCTCATCCTGTCATCATCTACAGGTCCAAGACCTCGGCTTTTAGTTCAAAAAAGCAAAATCAAACGACGAAAACAAACGCTCTGACCAGACGACAAGAAGGGACATAAAGGGCAAAAGAGGGCCAAACAAGGTGCGCGTAAGGGCTGAGGACAGACAGACTGGCAGACTGGTGTAACGTCAGCCGAGGGAGACAAGATTCCCGGTCGTTCCGGTGGAACTTGGGAAGAAAGCTGATAGACCAAGATTTCCGTGATATAGCCGTGCCAAAGCCAACCTACGTAGATAAGAGTAGAGTCCTATGATCAAACAGGCACTAGAACACTGTTCTCATGACGGTCTCAACCCCATTCTTTTCTTCTCTTCTCGTGCGAAAAAGTCCGGGGCATCTTGTCAATCTTTTCAAAGTTTAGCTGCGGCACATCCGGGGTTGTGCGACATGTGTACAAGGTCGGTTTAAGGGGTCCAAAAATGGGGTGAAAAATAACAGACAAGGTGAAAAAACGGTCGTGCGATATCGGGCCGGAAGGAAGTGACATAAAAGTAGAGAAGGGGGACTAATTTCAAGAGGATATTGTACAGAATGAAAATACAATCTGATAGTGCACCACCTTAGTGAACACATGACTCTGAAACATTGCCCCATTTAGCAGAGATTCCTTTTTTCCCCCAAAGATAATCACATTCGTCGACCACTCCATTGGCCCGTGCAGCGGCTCAGGTGCAGCTGGACCGCGGTCAAAGGCATGCCAAACCACCTGTTTTCGTGAGAATCAAACTGTAATGTGACGTCAGTGGAATGAATGAGCGGCGTGAAAAATGAGATGGACGTCTGATGAGGTGTGCCCTATAGCTTCCAGCTGTGTGCTACTGCCTGCTACTGCAATATTGGTGCTACTGGTACTGGTGTTCCTGCTTTCATAGACCAGTGTATATTGGCTACACCTTAGCCTATGGTCCCATTTGACAGCACCTAAAACAGACGGAGACCGATGTTACCCAAGCGTACAAGCGTACAAATTCTGCAGTTCTTTTATTGGAAAAAGACTCGTATCCGTAATCCACCGTTACTGTACCTCTTCCATTTCTCCTCCTCACCCGCACATCCGCTTCAACGCTTCCTGCTATTTTCGTGCTCGTTTTCGTGCGGGGTGGACCAAGGGAGCGTCCTTCTGGAATAGGATGAAGGGACAGGGTGGTGAGGCAGGATGGTGCGTGGGGTGTCTATAGGGGTGAGGGGGTTAGATAGAGGTAAGCGAGCTAGTGCAATCGACTCGTGTGGGTTTGGGGAGTACAATGGTGGTTTTGGAATCTCTGTAGCATCATTTCTCATCTCAGTTGACACACCACCCTGACACCTCCTCTTGTTAGCCAACTTCTAATTCAGTATTTACACCGTGGGGAAATTAGACATCTTGCGAATACGGCAGGATGTGGGGTAAAAAACTATGGGGATCTGGTAAACCGACCTCAACAAATATATTTACAGCAAAACCCCGAGGCCTTCACATACATCGTTTGCCACTTTTCGCCCCTCTACACTTCCCTTCATCCTTGGTGAACTCTATCGGATAATATCCTCCAAAATTTGTCACATCGAGGGCTATATACAGCTCATGATTGGCGGTAATTATCCGACACTAGACTATAGACATTGACTAAAGAGACTGGAAAGACTGAAAGAGAGCTGTCAAAACATTGAGGTGGGGTCGTGGCTGTGGATAAGCGAGTGGCGCTGGTCTCCGTACTTCCTTATATACAGCACTCACACCATCTCAAGCTCCACTTCTCTGTTTGCAAAACTTTTCACTCTGACTCAGTGATGTTCGACTCAGTGAACGTTGAACATGCACTCTATATAAGAGCTTCACATCCACAGAGCAATAACACTGTCATAGCAGCATAAGACGGTGAAAAAACTGCACCCTGTCAATCGAGACACCGGCACAACGTCCATGTACCTTGCAGTGTTCTACTAGTCCACTGGTAGCCTTGATACTGACCTAGAGCAAGGAACCTCACTTGTATGTACAGAACGCTGATCGTGCCGTTCCATAGCCGTGCCTGGTGCTCGTACCATACTTTTGCACCCTCTATGACGTAGCTCTTTCATATAACGGGTCTGGCCACAGAAACGTACGTACGGAAAATACGCATGGGCTCGCACGTGGTATGTATGGCTTGGAGTCCGATGTCGCTGTGGAATGCGATTTACGGAGATGTAGGAACCTGGGGATGGAGTACAGAGAGAGAGGAGTATTTTGAGTGGAAAAAAGTGGTCTTTCGTGGCCATTTGAGACCGATTATAAGGATATACACACTTCTCACCTACCCCTACTCATGTAACGTGGTATGACTCTATAGCATGACTCTATTTGGGAGCTTGTAACGCTATGTTAGCAGACGGATAAATAGAACCTTGTTGTCTCGAGGAAGATGTTTGAAGGACCAAAAAAAAAAGTAAGATTTTTCATCTCACGAATTTTCAAATTCTCGACCAAACACACAAACACACAATGCCTGCCATGCACAACGCTTCGAACGCCCAGGGAGACCGAAACCGGACCGAGGACTGGCGAATCCGGGGCTACAACCCCCTCACAGCCCCCGATCTGCTCCAGCACGAGATTCCTCTGACCGACAAGTCCAAGGCCACCATTCTCAAGGGTCGACAGGACGCCTGTGACATTCTGGACGGCAAGGACGACCGAATCATTGTTGTTGTCGGCCCCTGTTCCATCCACGACCCCAAGGCCGCCATGGAGTACGCCCAGAAGCTCAAGCAGATCAGTGACAAGCTGTCTGGCGAGCTTCTGATTGTCATGCGAGCCTACCTCGAGAAGCCCCGAACCACTGTTGGCTGGAAGGGTCTGATCAACGATCCCGACATGGACGGCTCTTTCAAGATCAACAAGGGTCTGCGAGTCGCTCGAGATCTCTTTGTCAAGCTCACCGAGCTCAACCCCATTGCCTCCGAGCTTCTGGATACCATTTCGCCCCAGTTCCTGGCCGATCTCTTCTCTGTGGGAGCCATTGGCGCCCGAACCACCGAGTCCCAGCTCCACCGAGAACTGGCCTCCGGTCTTTCTTTCCCCGTGGGTTTCAAGAACGGAACCGACGGAGGCATCAAGGTTGCTCTGGACGCCATCCAGGCCGCCGCTCACCCCCACCACTTCCTGTCCGTCACCAAGCCCGGTGTGGTTGCCATTGTCGGCACCGACGGAAACGAGGACTGCTTCCTGATTCTGCGAGGCGGCTCCAAGGGCCCCAACTACGATGCTGAGCACGTGGCCGAGGTCAAGAAGCAGGTCGGAGAGACCAAGGGTCCCCGAATCATGGTCGACTGCTCGCACGGCAACTCGTCCAAGAACCACAAGAACCAGCCCCTGGTGGCCTCTAACGTGGCCCAGCAGATTGCCAACGGCGAGAAGGCCATCTGCGGTCTGATGATCGAGTCCAACATCAACGAGGGCCGACAGGACATTTGCGACAACAAGGAGGACATGAAGTACGGAGTGTCTGTGACCGACGCCTGCATCAACTGGGAGGACACTGAGAAGGTGCTCGAGGAGCTGGCCCAGGCCGTCAAGACTCGACGAGGTTAGAAAAGGACAAAACAAGGGTGTATTATTTAAAAGCTAATAAAATAGATTGAGATTGTAACTGGGGATTGGTGGGGGGAGCTACACTTGAAGTGGTGGATCTTGAAGGTGTTATTTGCCTGACTATTTCCTTTCTGTTGCTTCCACCTTATGTAAGCTACCTTAAGTATACAGCCCACTAACTCCTAACTAAAGCTAATTTTGTCTAGTTGAGTCGAAACCACAACTGTACGCCTCAAGTCTCGAGACAGCGTGTCTCATACACAGGAAATGGCTCTGATTGCTCTTTTTGAAGCTTCCTCAAAATACGCTTGCAACTGCCACAAATTCTTTGACACTGTCACATACTGCCTCAATTCTGTACACACAAGCGAAGCATTGTCTATGCAGAGTCCACATGCCAACCGAGATTGATGATTATTGATATTGCCGAGGAAGACCCGAGAATGATGAAAATGCCGGCACTGTATTATGAGATCACAACACATCAATTAATCACCTTCTCCTCTTCATATATCACTCATTTCACTAATATGACTAATCGAAGACTTTTGAGGTCCCACCCAAAATGCGGGGTGGACTGCAGATCGGAGGTTCGGCGGTTTGAAAGTGCGATCTTGATTAAACAGCGATCCACAGTAGATGGTGAGCTATTGCGCGTACCATAGAAATATTCACGTCTTTAGGACTCTAGAGATGCCTCTAAATTCACCGTTCTACCCCTGGGGCTATATTTAGAGCCTCCCTGAACCTCATTTAATGATTATCTAACATGTAGATGAGCCGCACTAAGTCTAACCATGAGATATTGTAAACAGTCAATAGAACGGGTAATAATGCGTATTTTGCTGTAAAAATTACACCAGAATGAATTTTGACGCTCAAATATATATAATGTCCATTTTTTGGCCATTTTTTCCGCCCATTTCACCACCCATCTACCGCCTCTTTCATTCAAGGTTCCCCCTCATCAATAGTCTGTCTCAAAACGTCTTTGAGCTATAAGTAAGAAATCTGGAGAGAGCTCGTTTTTATCATGAATCATGCTACCACACGAAATTTGCAGCCTGGTGTTCACGCATTGTGATCTCGAAGAGTGTCTGGCTCTTGGAGAGACCTGCACAGCCTTCCGCGACTCTCTGATAGACGTTGATGGCAGTATTGTCCGTCGCAAGGTCAAGAACAGGGTACCATGGATGGACATTGGAGGTAGCAAAACCGGAATCAATACATGGATTGACTGTGCAAGAATTATCAGAGCCAGGACACAGTCGATGAAGGACGAGGACCAGGAGGCCTCCGTTGTGCAGTACTCGGGGCTGCTACTTCACTATTGCACCAACACAATTTCATACTGGATGCTTCTAGTGTTCAAAATCTACGTGCTCAACCTGCTGATGCCATTTTCAAGCAAATCTCTCAAGTTTCTCGTGAACTTGTTCAAGAGCAGAGAGAAGAAGGAGATGAAGCGAGTCAAGGTGTAAAGTCACCCGGGCAATTATTTATATAACGAATGAATGACTAACTGATTGAGATGGTAGCAAAGGGATATTCTGGCTGCCGTAGGCAGACAGTATCCGATTAGGTAATCTTTGCCAGAGTACCAGGTAATCTTTGCCAGAGTACCAGGTAATCTTTGCCAGAGTACCAGGTAATCTTTGCCAGAGTACCAGGTAAT
>BCJD01000012.1:209340-436605 GCA_001600195.1 Yarrowia keelungensis | reverse complement strand
TACCAGGTAATCTTTGCCAGAGTACCAGGTAATCTTTGCCAGAGTACCAGGTAATCTTTGCCAGAGTACCAGGTAATCTTTGCCAGAGTACCAGGAACGAAGACAGAGAATGAACCGAAGGTGCCTCAAACACAGCGAAGAGGCACTCATAGTGGAAGAGGCCAAATAAGGGGCTGAATGCGAAACAGGACTCTTTTTCTCTTTCGTACATCTCATGCACTCCCTAATGTCTATATGAACTGGTGTGTTGCAAATGTGGGGAGGTTCTTGTATCCTTTTCTTCGTCAGGGCAGACGAAGCTATAACATAAAGGGCAGATAATGTCCAGAGATGACTTCATTAGTGTACAAGTACACACAGTAAAACCTATCGCTGAGGTCTCAAGAAAAGTCCTCAACATTATGATACACACTCAACCGCTTGTATCTCTTTGGTGGCATCAATACGAATGCATGCTCTACCTCATACATTTCTCTGCTCGTATTCCACCGCACCATATTATCTCCTGAAGGGGAAGAAGAGTGCCCATATTTGAAGGACACAGAATTGGCTATTGTACCAATAACGGTGGCTATTGTTCCTGTCAACGAATTGGACGGTTTACTATAATGAATACCAATGCTTGTAATGATGATTCCGAAACATTAACTGCTAAGAGTCACCAACAGCTAACAATTTATACAGAAATCACGCAGAGAAAGCCTCCTCAGCAGACTGCAGGATAGAAGTGGCTATACGAGAAGACGAAGAGTGAGAAATGTGACTGGGTGGATTTTCTTTATTGAACTAAACCGCGCCTCCGAGTCTTCGAGTACAGCATCACGAAGTACAGGCATCCCCCCCAGCCAGCTCTTCACCTAATGTGATGGTCCAAACTCATAATACCAAAATCCGATGTTATGGAGTGTCAATTTGTCACCGACAGTACAGTAGTGGCCACTTACGTTCATATAACTGAAGGTGGGGAGCCTTTTTTCCATATGTCACTGCTTGTAACAATAGTGGGGCCCTTCAATAAGGTTTCTTATTTTTTCTAACAAGGGATGCGTTGAGAATGCATGCTGTACAAGTGCACGCCTTGGATAAAGAAAAAGGACAGGCGAATAGGGGATATTATATACAAGCAGTCTTGTATGTGGATACGAGTCCGCTAAATTGCTTAGGCGAATGAAAAGAAATTATTAAATGACAACCGTTCCATCCGGACATGCACCATCCTGAAGTAATAATTGGCTGATTCGCAGATCGGGATATAGTTACGCGGGAAAGGCGAGCTTAGTAGGAGTTGAATTCTGATCTTTCTTACCCGCACTGTACAATCCACTATACAAGCACCGACACTATAAAAATACGACGCCCTACTCGTGCCTCTCTACGGTGAACCGGATAATGAGACCCGAACGGTACGAACGTACATGTCTCAGGTATTTCATTTAGTTCAGCGTGGCAAAGTCAGATGGGATTAAGAACCGCCCTACAGTGTAGGTCGCATGTTGAGATCCAAGCGGCTGAGGACCGGTAGTGCCAGATAAAGTGGATCTGTATTCATAGGAGTGAGGTATAGGGTGACGGAGGTGTGGAGACCAAGTGAAGACAGCTCCAAACGGTCTATCATAAACTCAGACATGCTGCACCGATGGCTGACGTTTCTCAAGACTCATAACAACGGCCGCATGGGTGACGTGACTGCCAAGGCAACGCGACAGGGTGTTGTTGTGCTGCTGAACCATATCGACGTGTTCCGGGGCTGAGAATGCAGGCTTGTGGTGGAGGAGACATGTGGTTTAGTGGAGACGATGTAGGAGTGTGGATGGGTTGATAGCTGTTTCGCGTGATCTATAGCTCTGCCAGCTACTTCACCCTCACTTTGCTTCTTCTTTTATGATCCAGATCGACAGATAGGCCTTCATCTTCCTCGTGTTTTTGGTCCATCACGAGCTAAACACAATCCTTGATCCAACGTTAATTTTGCTAGCTACCTATTCGGGCCACACAATGCACCCGGGCGTTATAGGGGTAAATTAGGTGGAGACGGGTAGATTTAAGAATACGAAGTTTCGCATGGGGATTCAATTGAGAGGGCTTTAAATCGTTTCGGGCGCCTGTTTGCTCCTTACTCAAGCTATTGGTGTGGTTCTAGAAGACGCTGTATGCCTTTCTTCTTGTCTCTCCATTGTATGAATAAACTCACGCTACACATTCTTTCAAAAGCGAATTGCAGATAGTGTTTTGCCCTTTGGAGAACGCCTTCTGCGGGTGAAGAAAACGCTTTAATAATACGAGCTGTGCAGCAATGACAGTTGTATATAAGAAGTCATGGCTGCAATTGCGTAGTTTCCCCCCTAGCAGGCCATCATCTACTCACTCACCCTAGTCATTCTTTGATACCTCCAAAACCAACTAACATACATTCATTTACCATGCGACTTTCTCTGTCTATTGTCGCCTCTCTGGCCATGTCCGTCATGGCTCAGACTTATACCGATTGCAACCCTCTCCACGAGACTTGCCCTGCCGACAAGGCTCTGGGAACCTCTAAGAGCTTCGATTTCACCCAGGGTGCCTCCGATGACTTCCCTCCTGCTTTCAAGCCTCACCGAATCACCTACTCTGCCGACATGGGAGCTTCTCTTGCCGTCGTTGAGCAGGGAGACAACCCTTCCATCGCTTCCGACTTCTACATCATGTTTGGCCGAGTCGAGGCTGTTGTTCAGGCTGCTCCCGGTCAGGGAATCATTTCTTCCGTGGTCCTGCAGTCCGACGATCTCGATGAGATTGATATCGAGTGGATTGGAGGCGATGCCAACAACGTCCAGACCAACTTCTACATCCAGGGTAACACCACCACCTATGACCGAGGAGCCATCCACCCCGTGGCCAACTCCAACTCCGAGTTCCACACCTATGTCGTTGAGTGGACCAAGGACGAGCTGACCTGGTTCATTGACGGCGAGGCCGTTCGAACCGTGCCTTCCACCTTCGAGCAGGGATACCCCCAGTCTCCTATGAACATTCGAATCGGTGTGTGGGCCGGAGGAGACCCCACCAACAGCGCTGGCGTTATTGAGTGGGCTGGCGGAGAGACCGACTACACCAAGAGCCCCTACCCCATGTACGTCAAGTCCGTCAACGTCCAGGACTACTCCACCGGAACCGAGTACCTCTACACCGACCACTCTGGAACCTGGGAGTCCATCAACGCCAAGGATGGTGAGGTCAACGCTAACGCTCCCGTTGTGGAGGAGGAGGCCGAGGAGACTTCTTCTGCCATTGAGTCTTCCGCTCCCGCTACCTCCTCTGCTCCCGAGTCCTCTGCTCCCGCTACCTCTTCCGCTGTCGAGTCTTCCGCTGTTGAGTCTTCTGCTGTCGAGTCTTCTGTCGAGTCTTCTGCCCCCATCACCTCTGCTGCTGCTCCTGTCACCACCGCTCCTGCTTTCACCAACTCCACCATCTCCACCGGCATTTCCTCCGGCGCTGTTGTCACTGTTGAGGCCACCGAGCACGTCGAGTCCACCCTGACCAAGACCGTCACCCACTGCGAGGACAACAAGTGCGTCACCAAGCCCCAGCCCACCGTCACCGTCACCAAGCACTGCACCCTCGACAAGTGTGTCTCCAAGACCATCCCCGTCGAGTACGTCACCGTCACTGCCACCACCACCAAGGTTGTGACCGAGATCTGCCCCGAGCACAAGTGCTCCAAGATCCCTTCCGTGCCCGTGCGACCCCGACCCACCGAGGCTCCCCTCAAGCCCACCAAGCTCAAGACCACCATGACCGTCACCCAGACCGGTACTGTTGTCAAGTCCCAGCCCACCGAGGCTAAGCCCCAGCCTACCGCTTCTCAGGACAAGCCCAAGCCTACCGGCGAGGTCAAGCCTGAGCCTACTGGTGAGGTCAAGCCCCAGCCCTCTGCCACCGAGTCCAAGCCCGTTGCTAAGCCCACCGGCTCTGCTCCCGTCGAGGCTCCCGCCCAGGATACCACCCAGACCATCCACCTGACCAAGATCTACACCATCGGAACCGAGACCGTCAAGTCTGACATCCCCACCGCCCCTACCGGCGCTCCCCAGTCTTCTCCCGTTGTGCAGGTGGTTGGCAACTCCACCATCCCCCAGGTGCCCCAGGCTCCCAACACCTTCCCTGCCCAGGCCAACGGAGCCGCCACCAAGGCTGTCTCTGTTGTTGCCGGCATGGTCGGCATGGTCGCCCTGCTTATTTAATTATGACATTCAGTCTGACTATTAATGATAAATTGCATCTTTATTAACAAAATGTGTAGCCTGTAGCAGGTAAAAGCACTGTAGAGTAAATACGAGTGACAAATGATTCAAATATGGTGAAGTCTCGTGGCGGATCCGATTCATCCAATATGAGCGGCTGAAAAGCTCCAAATGAAACTTTTGTCATTCTATAGTATTCTTTCGAACAAAGAGAGCGGGAGAGTTTAAGATTATTGAAAATACGCGATGTCGAGTCACCATGAAAAGACGTGATATTGACTGGAGGGATATAGAAACGGCAACAGTTATTTGTCAGCAATTTTTTTAGAGCTGTAAAAAATGAATTTCTGTCTTTCTTCTTTGGTTAATTTCTACCATTCTATTCTAGAGCATTCCATTCTGTTCCACGTATTTCTTTGATCTGCACTTTAAAGGCTGGTTCGCATATTTCATGCATAATATTTTTGCCACCAGCCTTGTTTTTGGACTATAATTTGGTGATCCCAGAATATATAAACCCCCCTAGAGTCCCACTTTTTCTCATCAGTATCGACCAGTTCACTCTGAGTCGTGCTGAAGACGGAAGGTGCCTTTTATAGCCCGCTGAGATGCGGAGCTGATAAGCAGACCTGTCTACAAGACAGTTAACATAGATCTGTCTACGACCAGGATGAAGAGCTTCAAGCAATGACCATCCAAGATGATGAGGTTTTTCCAATGACCATCGAGAGTCGTTCAGCGAGGTGTTGATTATCCACCGTTTGAGCTGTAGGGCAATGTGGTGAGATTCCAGTATCCCTGTTTTGAGGGCAGCGGTGAAATTCCCAGTCCCTGTCGGTCAAGAGACTCACGCTATGACGCATTGAAAAACATGTATGAGCCTGAGAAAGTGCGATTGAGCTTCTGGTTGAGCGTTTGAGCCGAGACTTATGTTTCGGCGAGTTCTTCACAGAGGCGAGTACGACCGCCTGAGCCAAGTGGCAATAAGTCCTGTGGTTGACCGCTTGAAGAAGTGTCAATAAAGCCCCTCGGGTTGACCTCCTTGTTCGATGTCAATGAATCCATCCAGGTTGCCCGCCATGAGCTGAAAACGCCATGAGCAAAGAGCCCGAGATTTTTTCTCCGTGCCTTGTGAGTTCTTGAGGACCACATGAGCAGCCGCCAGAGCCAAGAGCCAGAGCCAAGAGCTGAAATGCCAGTGCCAGAGCCGCCGACGTTGAGATACTCAAGGGTGCAATTCCTTTTGAGAGACTCGTCTTGACACTCACAGGGTAAAACTCCTTTGTGAAAGTCTCATAGGGTGAAACTCCTGTATGAGAGAGCCGCCTAGAACTGAAGAGCCAAGCTGAAATGCCAGAGCTGCCAGGATGCCGAGGAGCCAGCTGAGATGCTGAGCTGAGACGCGATACTAGAGCAAAGATCTGCCAGACAGACGCCGTACACGGTCAGAAGAGCAACAGAAGAGCCAGAGCCACGCCGACGAGAGCTAAATGCCAGTGTCTGAGCGAATGCCAGAGCCGCCAGAGAGCGAATGAGTCACAGTAAGTCCCGAGAGGCAGTGAGCTAGAGCCTGAGTCAGAGCCAGTAAGTCCCATGAGGCAATAAGTGCCAAATCCAGAGCCACAGACGAACGCAAAGAGCCAGGGCCAGGAGCCGAGGCCAGCTAGTCTGCCAATAAGTCCAGAGAGCAATGAGTGCGTACGATTAAGCCAGAGCTGAAATGCCAGAGCTAGACGTCAGAGCCAGAGCCATTGAGCCAGATGCCAGAACCATATACGAGCAAAGAGCCAGTAAGTCCTACAAGGCAATAAGTGCCAAACGCCGTTCACAAGCCAGTGAGTCCACAGATGCAATAAGAGCCAATAAGCCCGAAGAGCAATAAGAGCTGTTATCTGAGCAAGAGCCAGTGAGTCCACAGATGCAATAAGTGCCAAACGCCAGATGAAGACCAGTGCAAAGAAGCCAGGGCCAAAGAGCCGAGGCGTGCCAGAGTCGCTTCAAGGAGTAGGCAGTGAACCTCTTAGCCAGAGGATGTAACTGACCGAACCTGTTCTATTTATTTAGTTTTCAGAGGAGTAGGTGAAATTCCGAACCTCTTGGGTCAATAAATCATGGACCGAAGTGTCCCACCCGATATTCAAACCGTAGTGAGTTGTTTTTTGTAGTGTTTTGTAATTTCTCAAGTATTTTCTAAGTATTAAGCTGAGTATCTGTAGTTCATTTAATTGAGTTTCCCTACTTTTCCACTAATGACAATAAATTAACTATTACTGGTGTCCTTATAAATAATCCACCTACTCTTCCTTTTTGGACCACTTCCATTTGGGAAGAGTCGTGAGCCGCGCGTAGACAGCTCCAACAGCTCTCTCCATTCGGAAATTGTAGTAGGCAATCTTGCCCCAAATGTTCACGTCCTTGTTGGCTCTGATTCGGGCCTCAACAGCCTCCTTATCAGCAGCCATGTAGTTAGGACCCTCTCCGGGTCCCCAGACTCGTCCAGAGATGAGGTCGGCATCTGCTGATCGCACAAACTTGTCGGTCTTGTAGTTCCAGCCCTTCCATCCAAAGTAACAGATGGCAAAGACAGCGACACCAAGGTACGTTCCAAAGGGGTTCTTCCACGAGAAGGGGTCTTGTTTGACAGATGCATAACCCATACCAGCGAACAGGAAGCCTCCCAGAACGAGAATCAAAACAGGCAGCAGAGGGTAGAGGGGCTGTTTCAGAGGCAGGTCAGTAAGAGGAATGTTCTGAGCCTTAAGAGCCTGTCTGAATCGAATGGAGACGAGGCCAATAGACATCCAAGTAAGAATGGCAGAAGCTCCAGTAATGTTCATGAACCATGTGAAGACCACAGCGTTACCCCAGATGGTAGTGAGGAAGACGAGACAAGAGATGGCAAATGTAAGAAGCAGAGCTCCAATAGGCACACCTCGCTTGTTCACCAGTCCAAAGACAGAGAACATTCGCTTGTCATGGGCCATGTTCATGAGCATTCGTGAAGATGCGAAAAAACAAGCGTTCACAGCAGACAGCACAGCAGTTAGCAGAATGGCGTTGACCACATGTTTGGCAGCTCCGAATCCAGCATCCTCGAAGATGATGGTGAAAGGACTCTGAGCCACATCTGAGTCGTAGGCTGCTTTCAGAAGTCGGTCGTCCTTGTAGTTGATACACAGTCCAATGACAAACACGGTCATCACCAGGAAGATCATGATTCGCCAGACTGTAGCTCGGACGGCACTAGGAATGGACTTCCAGGGCTTGGCAGTCTCTCCAGAGGTCAGCGCAACCAGCTCAGTTCCTCCATAAGAGTAAAAACACAGCACAACAACCTGGAAGAAGCCACTGAAGCCTCCAACCCAAGCCTGACCGTTCTTCAAGTTACTCAGACCAGGAGAAGGAGCAGCGTTCTTGAGACCATTCATAGCTCCCCAATCGTAGAATAGACCAATGATGATAAATGCAACAACAAAAAAGACCTTGATAATAGCCAGCCAGTACTCGGTCTCTCCGTACGTCTTGACAGAGATGAGCTGTAGGAAGAACATTGGAACGATGATAACAATAGCCCAGACCCAGGAGCCGATATGTGGTAACCAGAACTGAATGATGATAGCTGCTGCTGTCAGTTCACTAGGAATACTAAATGCCCACTGCAAGTAGTAGTTGATACCCAGAGCGAAACCAAAACTGTCATCGACAAACCGACTTCCGTAGTGAGCAAAAGCTCCTGACGAGGGAATGTAAGAAGCCATCTCACCGAGACAAATAACAACCGAATAGACAAACACACCGACAATGATGAAACAGGTAAAACATCCCATAGGTCCAACAATAGTGATTCCCTGACCCAGAGATAAGAAGACTCCAGTACCGATAGTTCCTCCTAGAGCAATGAAGGTGACATGTCTGGAAGACAAGCCATGCACAGTTTTGTTTTCCTTCTGACCAAAGATCTTTCCGTAGAGTCCCTGGGGCTTCTCTTCGGTCTTGGAGATGTCGGATTCGCCCGATTCGTGGCTTCGATATGCCGTGATCTCGTTAATGTCTGCGTCGACGACAACTTTCGACTCGTCCTTGGCGTCGAAAGCTGGCGGAGGCTCAGCATAGACGCTGCGAAGCTCGACCTCCTCAGCAAACACCTCTGTACTGTTTTTCATTGGAGCTGTCTGGAGAAGCGATTGACGGAAAAGTTCCACATTTTATAATACATGTCTTAGCATGAGGTTAACCTTGTGCACAGCTGAACGACACAAAAAGTAATCAGAGAGAGACATTGGAGGTGCAAAAGGTAAACGGATAAGCGTTAGAAAGAAGCACATGCCTTGTTTAGCGCAATACTCGCTGAAATATCATTCAGGAACAGGGCGTATGATGCTACATCGGGGTGATCAACGTGAAAAATAGACTATTCTGACGTCTGCCTATAAACACAGCTGACAGATGCCACAGATGATGCAGAGACTCGGGGCTTTGGAAATCAAGCCCCATAGAGTGAAAGAAGCTACTCTTCAAAAATCAGCCACGTTCGACCTTCCTTGAGCACGACTGAAAGAAGTTTCAAATGTGCAGAGGTAGCGAAGAGTTTATGCTGTTTACAGTTCCTTGCCGCCGTCTCTGAGTCGGTTGTTACACAGAACGGATGTAGGAAGCGATAGAGAGGAGATGGAGCAAAATCGATGGCTCGAGTATGATCTCTGGGTGTTTCCAGCTAGACCCATATAAATGTTTTCTTTACATCATCCTCTCATCACCCCACAAAGCTTCCCCAAATCAACCCCAAAACGCCGTCTTATCAGCCACATTACGCCATCAATGCATCAACCTTGGGGAAATGAAACTTTCGTATCAGAGCTAGTGCACGGCTGACTGTTGAAGAAAACGGGATGTATTACAGTCACATGGTATCACGTGATCTCTCAAAGAAAGAATGAGCTGCCGTTTGTACCTGAATATCAAGATCTACATCGATTTTCGTCTCGACTCCCTTATCGCTCTCTTATCTATGTCTCACCATGACAAGCTCTGACTAGATCAGGTCTGCGGAAAAAACTCGAGCCAGTTCGCTTAGCAGGTGTAAGTTGTGTGTTAGTGCCTGCAACGGGCCAAGCTTTAGGATACGGGCTTTCTAATGCCCGCGAAGTCTCTCGGAATCCGGTTGGAGGGTTTTATTCAGAATAAAGTGTTTGGAGAGATAGAGAATACGAGATAGAGAAACGTGTTAAAACAGAAGGGCAACAGTGCAGGGAATAGAGACCAACTGCTCCCGAACCGGCTGATTCTCTAGATTTACCAAAGAACGGGGTCATACTACTGCTGGTTCATGCACGTAGAAGGGTGCTGAGTAGTTGTGGTGGTTAGAGCATTTTTGGAAGGTCAAACGTCTCAACGCTCATGTCCCTGTCCCTGACCACAGAATCATACTGACAAATGTGACCCCGCAGGCTGTGTTAAAGCACCTCGGAAATTGGTCACGCGCTCAATACGCTTACCCCTTGTAATATGGTGAGTTATTAACACAGATCTGAAACTACGTCAAGACAGGTAGCCACAGTTTGTAAAAGCTCCAAGACAAGAAGCCACAATCCATTGTCTGATCTGGCTAGCGTTCCAAACCCAGCTTCGCAGAAATGACTTTATTCGTTGTTCTTGCTACTCTTTCAGGCTAACCGACAGCCACAGCTGGTGGTACAGCAAGGTCGAGTGCCTTATGCTTCATTGTACTGTGACGAGAGAATGTAGATTGTGGAACGCGGAGTCGTACGAGGTGAATTCAATGAGTAACACGAATCTTACATTACCAATAAGATCAAGACGATAAGAGATAGCCCGGCAGATCTTTGTATTGTGGTTCGTTATAGGGAGATCGTGCTGCTCGTATCATGGCTAGAACAACAGCCATAATAGCCCAATCGACTAAGGATTTAAACCAACCAAAACATAGCACATACTTGATTCTTCCTACCGACACTTGATTCTTCTACTGTCACTTGCTTCTTCTACTGTCACTTGCTTCTATCATATCATCATACATAGCATAATGCTTCGCACTGTCTATGCACATCATTCACTATTTACATACTTCACAACCAGGTGATATCCTCCCCTTGTTTAAACGTAAGGTCCAAACAGCTCGCTCTTGCTGAGATCCGTCTGCTTCTCAAAGTGGTCCTGCAGTCGGCCCTTGACTACGTTCCAGTCAATCTTCTCCCAGAAGTTGTCCAGGTACTTTCGCTTGCCAAAGGCTCCGTAGTCGTTGAGCCACATGTGCTGCCACACGTTCACGTTGAGCAGGGGCTTGAGATCGTGCAGAATCTTGGGCTGTGCCTGTCGCATCTGCTTGGCCACCTCCATCTTCTGGATTCTGTTTTTCAGCAGCTTCTCCTCCAGGGCGTTGAGCTTCTTGTTCTGCAGCTCGGCCTGGAGCTCAGCCAGAGCCTTGGCTTCGTCAGCCTCAACGGCTCGCTTGACAGCAGCCTCGGCAGCCAGCTCGGCAGAGTTGGGACCCTTCTTCTGGATGAAGCCGTTGTTGTAGGTGTTGACGAGATGCAGTCGGCCGGAGTGCTTGCTCAGCACCAGCCATGTGTATCCGTTGCCGAAGATGGACTCGGCCTTGGTCAGAAGATGCTCTCGGAAGGCCTCGACGGTACCGAACGAGGTCAGGATCAGATCACAGAAAGAATCGTCCTCTCCGGGGTGGTTGCCCCAGGCAGAAGCCTCTCCGGTAGCCAGAGCAGGCATCACGGTCTTGTAATCGGGATCACGGGGGCTCACATAGAGGCCGTGGTAGCCCTGAATGGGGACAGACTCCTCTCCAGGCTTGACGGTGGAAGCAATACCCTTGAAGAAGAAGTCGTTGGCAAAAGCGCCGGAAGCAAAGTGGTGAAGAGCATCCTCGGACCGGTTGCAGGTCTCCAGAGCCAGATTCTGCAGATCAAGACCCTCCAGCTCCTCGCTGCCAGCCAGACCCTCGTTGACTCGCTCCAGCATCTCATGCTGATGTTCAAACCACGCAGACTTGACGGTCTCGGCGGACAGAAACTTGTTGATCTGGGTGGGAGCCTCCGGGGAGCCGAGACCCGAGTAGGAGGGAATGGTGTGCAGCGCCCGGCCCAGACGGGGCACCATCAGAACTCGTCGAAGAGATAGCATTGTGGTGTGGTGGTGCTGTGTTGGTGGTACAACAAATCGCTAACCTGAAAATTTCACCCAAAGTTAAAATGGCGGGTTTTTAGGTTACTTGGAGTTAGTTGGGAGAAGAAGTGGTAGAAGAGATTTTAGAGGAGGAAGATTACAGGCGCGATTTGAGGGATAGAATGATAATGTAGAATATTAACTGGGGTTGTTGACGGAAATGATACGTGTGGTGACGAATCTTTGGCGACCGGGAAGCTGTTTGTGTTTTGAGTAACACTTTAACAAGGTGTACTATGATGACATAAGCACATTGAGGTGGAATAGGGTTATGTGAATAGTCTGGGGTAGAGAATAGAAACGAACTGAGACGTGTAGGGTGTATCAGAGTTGAAATCTGGGAGTACGGATCGAAATCTGTAGCTTCAAATAAGCAGCTGAATATTTCAGTCTATAATAAATACGTACAGGAATTAAAAAGGTCAATAGCACACATATTCGAGTTGCAACAACTTCAGGAGCAGTACCAATCAACTCTGGAGATGAGCATCTCCATTTTGATATGCTACAACAGTATATTCATACCGAAATTGATTTTTTCATTGCATGGCCTGCTCCTTCGATCTCAGAGATCTTAGTTCCAACTACAACCTTAACTATAGGTAACAAATTAGAGGGGATAGATGAGTAACTGCTACAGTAGGCCCATGGAAGCCTGGTTCCACAAATGAAATGTGATTGCTGTAGCTAATCTCCAAGACCTTCTCAGAGACTAGAACATATCAACCCACCCTTTTCACACTTCCAGCACTCATAAGAAAGGTGAGACGAGTAAGCCTTTCAAGACTCTACAAGAGTCTATCTAAAGCCACTGCCAAATCTGAAGCCGTTCCACTAAGCAGCCACCCTTGTCACGTTCAAGTCGTTTTATTATCCGCTTGTGCTATTAATATTATGTCAAACCAGGGTCTTGTGAGCATGCCAATACAGGTTATGAGAGTGAATGCACCCCGCAGACGCATACCAATCTTCGAAACGAACACTTCTGCGTCTTCCTTGCTGATCTACACTGCTCTTTCCCCTTCTACTGGATCCACAAAGCCACTATCGATTAATACGCGGGTCGATACGGCTGAGACATGTCATACTAAACAGGCAAGGGTAGTGATAGACAAGGAGTTTCAGGGTGGTGTGGTTCTGAGCACGCAGCAGGGTGTCTGGTGACTGATCAACTTTTGGCAACTCTTGGTGCAGTTCTAGCACGTTTTCGACCATTTTTCGACCACGATATTTCCATCAAGCGGCTTAGTATCGCTTCAAATATCTTCCATTTGCACTGTATCACTTGAACGTTATTAATGTCTCCACACGAAATACGAGCAAGGACAAGTGCGCCAATAGAAGTGATCTGGAGCGTTGGAAGAATGTACAGACAATATAAATCAATGTGAACAGATGTCTATGTCATAATAGCTCTCACCATACATCGAGATCTTCTCATTATCTCTACACCTCCTATGTATAGTTCTCAATCTCCGCTCTTGCAGTGTATAAAAATACACACGGTGAAACGAAAAGTGAGCAAATTCAGTAGAAGCAGTAAAAATAGATCAATGTAGCATTGCTGCTATCCGATTTGAATACCAACTTGGAACGTGCCTTAACGGAAATGGAAATCACTCAACCACAACCAATTGAGCTGTATTATAGCATCGATAAATCTAGACTGCACTAAGTTGCCAAGAGCATAATGAATGTATACCATAAGGAATCATATCAACATGATTATCAATGGAACTGCTTGGAAGCACCGGGGCGTTATTACACAATGGCACACCTCAATGACTCTCTACAATCACAAACTCCATCAAACACTCTATAACTACATACTCATTACATG
The DNA here is from genome assembly GCA_001600195.1 of Yarrowia keelungensis. Classification (NCBI taxonomy): domain Eukaryota; kingdom Fungi; phylum Ascomycota; class Dipodascomycetes; order Dipodascales; genus Yarrowia; species Yarrowia keelungensis. The sequence continues at coordinate 423,345 of BCJD01000012.1, read as the reverse complement.
ATATCCAGACTCTAGAATTCTAGCGTCGTTATTGTGCTGGCTGCACTTCCAAGCGACCGAAGACCCAGTTAACCGGTAACTGGCCATTCCAAGCCATTAAAAAGCCAACCAGAAATGTTCTGTCCCCAGCAATAGCTGAAGGGGGTGGTCTGTCGAGGCGATCACGAGCCTACTCCTGTCTCCTAGCTTCGTCGTCTCACCTTCAGAGACTTGACTCGTCTCAACAGCCCGTTGCTCTCTGGCGACACGGGCTTTTCTCCGTAGTATTCCTTGCCTCCCTTCATGTCGCTATCGTTAGAGTATGTTCGGTACACGCCCTTGGACGAGTCGTTGGGTCGAGGAGGGGGCGACGACGAGTCGGATCCAGTGACTCCCTTTCGCACTCGCTGCACAAGCGACTTCTTTCGGCCCAGACCAGAGTTCTTGTCCTGGTGGTAGGATGCCTCAATGTCAGCCTGCGATGCTGGAGCGCCGTCCAGGAATGTGGAGGTGCCCAGACCCTGTGAAGCGGCGCCGTGCACCTGGTCGGCCTTGTTGGTGGGGTCGAACCGGGTGTTGCCCTCAGATCTCTGCACCTGGGGGCCCGAGGGGGCCATGTGGGGCGCCGAGAAGTCGGAGAATGCCTCTGTTTCCGTTCGTCCCCATGCGTCAATCTGCTCGTCAGAAGGCTTTGCGGGGCCAAGAGCGTTGTTGGCTCCGTTCACGGGGAAAGCGGCCACGGGTGCCTTGAAGTTGGTGCCCTTGTTTCGATGAGGTCTGCAGGCGTCGAAGGGGCCATCGTGGTGGAAACCAGATCCAAAACCGAATCCAGTCACATCGAGCTTATCAATGGTATCCAGGGGCTGGCCAGTCTTGGACAGTCGGCCCTTGGGCTTCTGGCCAGCAGCAATGGCTGCCTCTCGGTCCTTTCGTTCCTGGTACCGCTTGAACTTTTCGTATTCTCGCTCCTTTCTGGCTCGTCGCTCCTCGGGGGTCTCTGGCTTTCGTCCTGACCGCTGGCGTTCCTCACGCGAGGTGGAGTGTGAATGCGAACGCTGCGACGAGTGGTGGCCGCCAGAGTGGTCTCGTCGCGACCGGGGAGGAGGAGGGGCTCCCCGCTCGGAGTCCTTGTCGTCTCCTCGTCCATACTCGTTGCCAAAGGTTCGGGGAGGAGCGTCCTGGAGCACGTCGTCGTAGGTGGGGAGGTCTCTACCCTGGAGGTCGGACGACGACCTGGGTCGGTTGGTGGTTCGGTTGGACATGGCAAAGTCGTTGTCCTTGGAGTTTGAGTCGTCGGTGGCGTAGTAGGTGACGGGCCGCTGGCTGGCCTGTTGCTGGGGAGTGCGGAAACGCGTTCGTGAGGCGGGCGCAGAGGAGGGCTGAGAAGTGGTCCAGTCTGCGGTTGCTGCAACGTTAGAGTTGGGCGCGAGCGAGCCCGCGGGGCCCTCAGGGTTGGGGTAGGAGGGTTCCTGAGGGGACAGGTCTGCCAGGAACGGGTTGAGCGACATTCGGTGGTTGGCGGTGGTGCGGTTGGGCGCGGCGTAGCTCCGGCTGCGTTAGTAGGGGTGCTGGAGAGAAGAGCAGGCGAAAGATAGAGGTATTTTTGGACCGTGCGCCAGGGCAAACTGAATTCCCAAAACCAAAATCGAAATCCAAAAGTAAAGTGCTGCGTTTTAGTTTAGAGTGCGCGGTGATGAGACGACCCTCTGCTTGGGAGAGCTCAGCTATTGACACAGCGTTCGCCCAAGCTTCTCCCATTTCCCTCTGCACAGCACACTCTCCACACAAAACAACATTGGGCTGGCGCAACTAAGGTTTTGGGAGCATGCGATGTGCAAAAAAGGGGCATGAGACCTACACCAGGAGAGCGAGTGAATGAGGCAGTGTACAGAGCTATTGGAGCTTGATAAGGGAGGGGAGGATAGGTGGATGGGGCTGTAGCAGGCTGTGTTGGGGCTGATGCTCACTTATAGACCTGATAACAGACCTTATTAGATGAAGCTCGCTTCCAGCAAGGCTGTAATGTTGGGCCAAATGAGCACAGCCAAACACACAATACAACACAGCAAAGAACCACCACGCCACAAAATAACACCACATTCGCGCACAATGGCAATCAGCGGAAATCAGGGCACAACAAGCACAGCCCCGTGAGCATGGTCACGTGGCAAACACGATTCCTGGCCAGACACGAGCAAAGACATTATCTGAGCGCACTCATCACATATTAAACAGACACTCGACGAAAACACACTCAAACTCATTAAACACCCAGCCAAACGCCAAACAGGAACAGACGCGCCTTAGTAACACACTTTGACGAGGCTGCCTGCTGTTCACAGTGCCGTTCACCACTGTAGAGGTGACAGCTGAATTAGCGTGCACCATGCTGTGGTAGTCTCTTGGCTTGGACTGTTAGCGTGTTGGAATGCCACTTGCTATGTATGGTCTGGCTTGTCTGTATCCTTTGCGTTGGATTGCTTTGCTGTGTGTAAGCTATTGTCGAAGTGTGTCTGCTTTTAGTGTATCCTGTCCTAATCCGTCTGCCAGATCGAATGCCTTAAACTGGGTTGCCATGATACTTTGATCTTGCTGATAGTTTGATCTTAATAGCTCATCGAATGGCAGTAAATGTGTGCTGCTAGTTCTCGTTTGTGTGGTTCTTCGTCCTTGTTGTCCGCCTTAATCTCCCCTTCCAGTATCCTTTCCTATTCCTTCCTGCACTCTTTTTGCCACACCAACCCCACTCATGTGAGCTGTGACTGGTGATGGTGACTAAGCGGTGAGAACAGCGTTAAGAAATCAGCTTTAACCAGCTCAAGCCGTATCTCGCGAGATTCGGGAATACAGTGCGCTGTAATCCAGCCAACTCCTTAGTCACCGTCCCCGATACTCATCTCCCTTACCTGGTGTGCTGATCAGATCATCACCTCTAAACTATGACAACCTCCATGTCATTACCTGTACCTCTATACTCACGATTCAAAAGCGGGCGAAGAAGTTCGCGGTTCAGAGCCTCGTCGCTCCCAAATGTCACCGGGCTCGGAAAACGGCGAGTTGGATCGCTGGTCAGACACAGATCGGATCGTGGGCTGCACCAGACTGCCGTAACTGCTGTGTCGCACCGATCCACTGCCCTGAGACGAGTCCGAGGCGGTCCGTCGAAACGGGTTTCTGGAGCCCGTCGTGTTGGGTGACATGGGCGGTGGCGTGGCCGAGTCGAATCGCGCCCCGGGGATGTGCATTGGCGGAGCTGTAGACATTATGCTGAAGTGTGAAGATGAAGATGAAGAAAAAGAAAGTGGTGGATTAGTGTGCTGGGTGAATCTGCTGTGTGACTGTGTGCGTGTGAGTGCACGGAGTGGGCTTGTGCGTTGATGCTGGGCGTGCTGGGTGTGTTGCTGTTACTACTGGCTGTGTTGTCGTGGAGTAGAAAAGGAGAAGAGAGTCTACAAGAGAGCCTACTGCTACTGCTCCAAGCACTTCGGCTTTGTTCTGGTTACTATGGCACAGCCCAAACCAAGCTTTTGGTTTGGCACGTTAAAAACGTTCAACCCAAATTGACGCTACCAGACGCCGAAAACGAGGTATTAGAGACGGGCTGGGGAGGTGAAAAGTCTTTCGTATAGATACATTTGACCGCGGAAATCGATTTATCGGAAAATCGGCCACAAATCGCCTCTTTTCAGCGCTACAGCCACCCTTCTCCTCTCGGCTTTACGTATTCCAACCGTATTGTGAATCGGATCAGGAGTCATCTCTGAACCATGTGGGCCCAAAACCTGTTGCACTCCGCCAACCACATGATCCTCATCGTTCCAGGCCCTCCTTTTGTACTCTGGCCCCCTGGAACGTGCTGGAGAGGCGTGTGCCCAGATAATATCGCTTTTTCCCCCGAAAAACTGCACCTGTCCTCCTATTTCTTGTCTCTCGCTCCTCTTGCTCCTCCACTTACCCCTGATGGGAAAATGACCCTAAAATATGCAGGTGTGGTGCGCGCTAATTCGCGTGCCACGAGACGACAGAGACACCCGTTAGCAGGTAATAGTTACTACGGCGATGTTCAAGCCGGCTAATCGAGCTTTAGACGAAATATTACACCCCAAAGCTCCAGTTTCGCGCCAAAAGCACGCCTCTTCGGCTTGAAGATCAAAACCGTTGTCTCTCTGCTTCCTCGACTTTGCAAGACATGACCCAAATTAACGTTGACCCCTACCTTGGCCCAAATAGACTTGAGGTCGGAACCAGTAACAAAAGCGGCCTGACGGAGATGCAAACATGAATGAGGCAGTGATTTGACGGAAAGGCGGTCTTGGGTTTGCGAGGGTGCAGAAATATACAGTGCACACCCGTGACGATAGTTCAGGTGGGCCACGTGCACACCTCATCTCATCTCAAACAGACTGTAGCGTCGTTCGTACACTCGGCTGTATTGCGACATGGCTCTTTTTTCGTGCCCCCATCGTTGTTTGGTTGCATTTAAAAGTGAGTTTAATGAGCTAAATGTCAAATCACAAATCGAGATCGACAGCAGCAAGAATGAAGGGAGGTGTCAGTAATGAATGTGTGGGGGTGGTGGCGGAACAGCTTCCTGTCGATATTTCATCTTTTTCCCCTCGGTGGTACGTCTACATCAGCCCATGATGTACCATCCAATTATTCTTTCTCATGTAACCTCGACCTACCCCTTACTTCACCTACAGCTTGTTCGCTCGATAGAACAAACCCAGAAACACATGTGGACGTGCAGAGACGACGCGGATCGTGCCAATCACGTGGGCACAAACACTCGCAACATTCCGCGAACAATAACAAAAGCCCCGATAGACTCTCCATTGTTTGCGAAGGAATGAAAGTTCGTCAAAAGCCGACCCAGTCGCGTGGACGGAGAAACATATACACGGCCCATAACAACAACAAACAGGGCTGCGGACCCGCATTAATTGATAACACCACGCACCTCTATCACGCCCTGCTTCCGAAAATTTTGCACGTGCGTTGCTGCGCAATATAGGACGTTTTGTAGACCACCCACCGCAGGAAGGCACCACCACGAGAAGAATTTTCCACATCGCTTTAGGAGGGTGATAGGGGGGAGATAATTATATCAGTGTAAAATTCGAGCCGTTTGTATCCCCTCAGAAAAAACTCCGGCTCGAAAACTCCTCTTTCTGGCCCGCAATTCGCGTTTCAAAATTTGGTCACGTGACTTTGGTGGGGTTAGTTCTTAGGAGCAGAAAAAGGCCGAAAATCACCGTGTTGATGTGGTGGCTCAATGGTAGAGCTTTCGACTCCAGCTTTTCGTTGTAATCGAAGGGTTGCAGGTTCAATTCCTGTCCATGTCATTGTTCTTCGGGACTGACGATGGCCTTATAAAAGGAAATCATGGAGGTTAAATTCCTCTGTAAGTCAACACTTTTTTGCATTTTTTTATTCTACGCTACATTCTGCTTCATAATTCATTATCATAAGTCGTTACTTCGTTAGATGTTATCATTGACACCGATGGCAACAATATCAGTCTTGTCAGTGTAGACGGCCTGAGCGACTCCAACCTGGTAGTTGTCAAGGTCGTAAACGGCATACACAGATCGCAGGAACACATCTCCAAACAGAATGTTGTCACTGGAGTAGTCGGTAGACTGGATACCAAAGACACACTCCGTCTGGGTCTTATCATCAAGGATCTCAGAGAGATGGAGGATGAGCTGATCAGGTCCAAGAGTGATATCAGTGTTTCCAAAGGTCACATCAACACTGATACCAGCATCACAGGGAATGTACTGCAGATTGGTGTCAGCGTTGGTAGTCTCATTGAGGTTGATGTCACTGGAAAGGCCGTAGAAGACATCATTGGGCATGTAGATGTACGAGGTTCCAGAGTCGAAGACAGCTGCGTTGGCCCGTCCGTAGGAGTTGCCGTTCCAGGATACGTCGCTGTAAGGAACAGAGAAGTCATCATGGTCAGCCAAGTCAAGAACCTCCAGAGTGCCAGAGTACTTGGCGTGGTCGATACCTCCCAGGAGCAAAGTTCCCTCCGTAGCATTGATGGAGTTGAGGTACAGGGAGTAAACGGTTCGATCAATCCAGCCCTGGCTGACGAGCTGGTCAGGGAAGTTGGGATACTCGTTCTTGACCAGGACGACTGACTCAGATCCAGGAAGAGACAGTCCAAGAATGCCGCTCTGGGCAGAAGTGTGGGTGACAGCTGCGAATCTGAGGTTCTCAAGCTTCACAGGACCAATTTCGAGAGTGTCAGTTCCCCAATTACCAGTAGCGCTGTCACCAGAAACATACTCGATGGAGTAGTTGTTACCAATAAAATGGTAGGTGGAAGAGTCGAGGGCATTGAACTGGCCAGTGAAGTCACAGGCGTGGTTCTCGCACTCGGTGGCATTAGAAGCGAACACCCAGAGATCAGAAGATCCAGTGTCCAGGATAACGTTGAAGTCCTGGGCAGGGGTTCCCAGAGACAGGGCAACAGAGTAGTAGTACTCCTTGTTGGTGATAGGAATCTGGTAAGTAGAAGATCTCTTTTCATAGTGAGAATGGTGAGAGGTGTTGTGGTGTCTGGTGACAGGCAAAGCCACCACCTTTGCAGGGGCAGGAGCTGCAAGAGCTGTAGCAGCCAAAGAAGAGAGGAGAAGAGTTGAAAAAAGCATTGCAATTGTTTTTGTGGACCCAATTGACCTGAATTGGTACGGTTTAAATAGATTTCTGAGGGACAGCTTTGTGGTCTCTTGGGGTGGGCATAGTTAACTCTGGAGCGTATAGCTACTGATTGAAGTTACTTTTATCAGATCAATCTCGGAATTCTAACTGATTAGATGTAACGTCCAACGTTTAATGTGTCACCATTTCGAGTCTTACAGAGTTAAGTCTTCGTGAGTCATGAAGTAGAAGGACCCTTGAGTCGATATGTGTGTTGCATGACCAGTGTCTCAGCTACTAGAGACCATTACGGCCGTAGGGGAGCCGCAGTGAGTTGACAGAAAGTGACTTTCCGTGGAGATAGCAGTAACTCTTGCAATTGACACACCTAAGAAATGGCACTTGGATCAGATAATTATCTAAACCCTTCTTTCATAGCAGTAATAGCAGTAAGATTAGCGAGAGTCACATGTGGTCTCAGAACTTCGTCCTTTGAGGTCTTTCGAAAAGAGAAGAATCAGACAGCTTACACTTATTGTAGCTGTAAGACTTGGTCTAGTGTATTTCGAAGTTTGCAGTGATCTACTTCTTCTTATCAGCTTCCCAACTTCATCTCCAAAGACCGTTGAACTGTATCCACCTTGAACGATGCCGTGTTGAAGAAGGTCACACGCTCAATAAAGAGAAATAAGTTTGTATTAGTTGCAAAAAGGAAATCCAGCCCGAAGTTGTACTCGAAGAATATCTCAAAATCCCTCTCCCATTCAAAAGGGCCCACTTTTCCGAATAGTTCTCCAACTCAATTCGTACTTTAATCTAAACGAGATAGAATCTTGTCCAGTTGGTATCAGAGAGGTATGTGCACTTCAGAAGATGGTTCTTGAGCAGTCAGATTAGTCACCAGAGTTCATTATTTTTGATTGCTATTCTTTTTTCTTTGGTGATCTCTTATATGGCTCTCAGGGCTCATTCAATCGTCTGCACCCTCACAGCAAACCGCACCTAATCGATGTGAAGATCAACTTTGAATCAAACGGCGCTGGTCAACTTATACCGACTGTAAGTTACAGAGACGGTGTAGGATTTCAGCAGCAGCAGTGGCGTAATTGGGTGACACTGTCAGGGACTCCATTTCAAAAGAATGAGAGTATACATATTGTCAGTGGTATTGATATGTACTACCTTGTGACACTGGTTGTTATTGCGTTGTTAGGCTTCTCTTGTCAGCTCGTGTGACTTATAAACGGCTCATTCATATAAGTAACATTGTCTACCGTGGTGTGTGTATCATTTATCGACAACCTTGGCCTCTCTCAACTTTCATCTTGGCTTCATTAGGCACACATGGACGACTTCAGTAGGCTGCTTGAATGCTCCGGTACATACTAAAGAGCTTCACCTCTTACTGTCAATGGATGGTAAGTATTACTACAGTACAACTGACTACGGCACCATGGGTCCTTATTTAAAGAGCATATATTATCTAATCTACTACAGTAAAGACTGCTTTTTTTGTATCACTGTTCATACCCCTCTTTATGCTCGTCGAGATCGGGTAGTGGTCTGGCCTCGAGAAGCACCAGTCTGGGCGTTGACACCGCCAACAGGGCCATCGACAGCAACAACGGGCTTGGAAGGACCCTTGGAGGCGGGCTTTCGGTACGAGTTGATGTAGAAGGCAATGAAGAGGAAGAGGTAGGAGGTCAGCAGACCACAGCCGTAGATGGCAGCAAACTCCTCACCAGCACAAGAGCCCATGTTGGGCATCCAGGGCCAGTAGGTGGAGGTGAAGTAGGTGTAGGAGGCGAAGTAGACGAATCCAAGATCGATGACGAACTGGATGATCTGCAGTCGGGTGACCCACTCCTTCCACCACACTCGGATACCTCGCGCGGCCAGGAAGTAGTAGAAGTACATGACAACGTGGACGAACAGGTTGAGGGTGATGGGGACCCAAGAGACGGAGGTCTTACCGATGAGCTGGGTGTAGCACAGCAGGGCGGTGGCACCGTGGTGGTAGGTGTGCAGGAAGGTCAGCTTCTTCTTTCGCAGCACCAGGAAGACGGTGTCGATCAGCTCAAAGTACTTGGTCAGGTAGTTGAGGTAGTAGCAGAAGACAATGGGCTGGGTCCAGGATCCGTAGTCACAGATGGCGTACAGGATACCCTGTCGCACAATGATGGGGAACAGCTGCTCGACGAGCAGGAGCAGGAGCATACCGGACAGGAGGGTCAGGAAGATGTTGTGGATCTGGAAGAGCCAGTTGAGTCGGATGGGAGACAGGTTTCGCATCACCTCTCGGCCGCCAAAGATGACAATGTAGTACACAATGATGGCAATGACGACGGGGGGAGTGGAGGAGAAGGGGATGTTGGGGTCATTTCGCTGGAAAATGAACGAGGAGGCGGGCCAGCCGAAAAGCTTCTCCCAGGCCTGGTCAAAGATGGCCCAGAGGTAGATACCAAAGGGTCGGTCCACAGAGGGGACGTTGAATTCAATAGGGACGGCGCCTGAGTTAGTATACGAGAGTGGAGTGTCACATTGGTGTTCTTATCTAGGGGTGTTATCCTGACTTTGTTTTTATGGCTCGGGTTTTGTCGTACCATGTGTCACAAGTCGTACCATACACCCCTGTAAGTGGACGTGATCGAACGAAACAGCACAGATCAAGCGACACGACAACGGCACAGACGGATCAAGGGTATCATTGTGAGCGCACGAGTCGTGTTGTTTGATTACTGGGTGTTTGCGTCGTTTTCCCATTGATTTCGCCCAAAGCTGCCACGTTTTGTCATACGCGACGCGTAGATCAGGGGTCAAATCGGGAAATCGACGACAGCCGAGCGCGTGAGCGTGATGGTAGAGACATCAGTGCTCTTGTAGAGTGCTCCGGTGCCCAGCTACCGCTCCCCTCTGTCTCCTTCTCGATCTGTGTCGTCAATCTGAGGGGTCACACACTGGTCGTGTCAGCGTGTACCTCTCAATGTAACGTGTTCAAGATCAGAGCTCCAAATCCGAGGTATTTGGTCTTGTCCGAGGAGCTGTGAGCGTCTGGGTCTGTGTGCGATCGCCCTCTATGGAGCTTCGTTTCGCTGGCAGTACTCACTCATTTTTCTGTCGCCAAGCAAACGTGTTTTCAGTGCAACGAGAGTACAACTGGCGAGAAGCGAAAGGAGGTTTTGCTTGTGCGGAATTCGAAAGAGACTTTTGCGTTATGCCGGTTTTGGGCTTCTCCGAGGTTAGGGCACGCAGGCCATGGAAAAATGAGCGTGTGAAAAAGTCAGAGTTAAATGGAAGATAGAGAGGAGACGTGCCATAGACGACAGGAAAATACATGGAAGGTGGGGAGGGGCCCTGAATACGGGGTTGCGGGGCTGGAGCAACTTTTATTGATACGCTTCTCTTCCCCATCTACTATATCCCTCAAACTAAAGTAGTGTCGGTGGGGCAACCCCTGAACGGAACACAGCCTCTGAGATTCCAAATTTCACTTTACTTGCCGAGCTTGTTAAGAAAAGCCATTTTAAGCGTGGATTAACGTGTTCCATAGAGCAACGTAATGCGGTGGAGACGTGTAGAGGAGGAACAAGAGTGAGAGAGTAATAGATTGGGTGCAAGGGTGCACAGGAAGAGGGCAGTTGATTGCAATTTTTTCGTCAAATTCTCGAAAATCACTCCATACACCCCCACCCAGATCATATCCACTCTTTTTTCACACGGGCCAAAATGCATTCCGTTCATGCACGACAGGAATGTAGATTGAGAGGGGTGAGCTATGGTGGGGGGCAAACGGGCCACGTGAAGTCATGTGACCTGCGTGGATCTGTTTAGTGAGCGGCCCCATGTCATGTGACTTGTCCATTCCCCCTGTTTTGACGTGTGCCGCTCCATTAACGTCACTTGGACAGGCCCCAGATCTCCTTTTTCCAAGCCTCGGCTCGGACTTTGCAGCACAAGCGAAATAGACTGACTTTTAGGACGGCCTGGTTTTTCCTAAATTCAGTTTACCCAATCAATTGTACCTGCTTATGAGGCTTAAGAGGGGACTGACTTGGACCAGAAAAGAGCAGTCTCCAACCCCGCTTTTGAGAGACCGAGGTAAGACTAAAAAGTGAGACGAAGGAGAATACGCGACGCAGCAGCCACGTACGACTGTAAACGAGAGAACAAGACCATTGTTCTGGAACATGAAGGATGTGTGACCTGGATGATTATGCAATGGTGGTCTTAAGCGATCGTATATTTGTATGAGTAGGGAGCTATAGTCACGGTGGAGGTATAGCTGATGACTAAGCGCAACGTTTGGATAGGGAACGAGCAAAACAATGGAATACAGGTCAAGTAGTTCATTGCTCCTCTTCTACAAGCAGGCTACCCAGATAGTCGCTCCACGTCCTAACGTGACCTCCAATCTTCTAATATGGCCTGATGTTCTATATTAAGGGCAGTCTAAGGTTGGTCAGATCGCGGCTATCGGTGAGTTGAAGATGACAGAGACAGTAGGTGGCAAGACAGGGTAAAGGTTCAAAGCAATACTGATGAGAAACACTCTTGAGTCTTCCTTGAAAGTATCTCCAAACAATCGCAAAACAATACATCCTGTACTTCTCCTCCCGCTTGAGGCTCCACTTGAACGTTTTAGACCAGTCCCTGCACAATGGAGACCTACCTATTGCAGACTGCTAATATTAGGAACCTCCTCATTGAGGTCAGCTGAAGCCAAGATGAGGGATTAACGGATAATCTCTGAGACATGAGATAATAATGTGGCAGTGGTAGGCTGGTATCTATTCCCCATTGATGGAGAGTCATGGACTACTCAGACTCATTCCTAAGGACTGTGGTCATGGGGAGCCCATTTCTTCACATTTCTATACTTCTCATGTTTGTATTATAGCTATATGAGGTATGTTGAGTGGCAAATGAGTCCTGTTCCAGAGGCATGAACCACTTGCACTTGCTGTCGTTGTATAAACCTTTGCTGTCGTATCGCGTGCACAATCCATGCACGTGTGAGATTAGCCAGGTGGGAGTGCATAGAAGAGGGTTGCAGAGAGTCGTATCTCATGTGACTGAAGGAGGGTCTTTGTGTGGCAACTTCGCACGGCTCTGGGTGTAGCAAAGTGTGGGTCTCTAATTGAGATCGCAGAGAAGCAAGTGCTCCTGGTCCTTGGTGTTCAAGTTGCAAGGTCGGTTGAGACCCTGTTTCTTGGTAGACTGAGCCACAGGTCGCCCACTGGTAGAGGGCTTTGTGTCGGTGGTGGTCTTGATAGAAGTGGTAGGAGTAGGCTGGGTGGGCTTGGTGGAGAACATGTTGGTTGTAGATGTGTATCGAGAAAGAAAGAGCAGAGATAGCACTACTTATATACCCCGCTTTGTTGTTGCAAAGACAGTCTGGATGGTTTGATGGTTGAGCTCAACAGGTTTATGCCGTGGCAAAGTAAAGTAGATAAAGAAGTGTCTGTTTTTGATTGTCTGCAGTATATAGAGAAGTGGAGTAACAGCATATACTAGAAGATTGTGCAGAAACTGGGGAATGGGTTGTATGTCCGCATCAATAGATACGTAGGCTATGGCCACTGTAGATCATCCAGCCTTGAGGAGTTGTACTCGTACAACACCACCCCCCTTGCTACAATTGTTGACAACAAAGTGTTGACCTTGTTCCCTTATTTCCCTTATTTTCGTCGCTTCCTCACTTTCCTTAATTTTACGTCTCTCTTTTTGCCCGTTTCTGTCGCCCTCTCTGTTATGGTCCTTACTGTTTCCACAGTGTGTCCCTGCATACCCCATATTATTTGCCACTCCAGGCGCATTATTTCAGTGCTTTTCCTTCTTGAGGCGCGTGGAGCAGGAGATAGCGCATTTACAAAGAGAGAGACATCCAGGCGGTGTAACAGATGATAAGATAACAATTGACCCTCAAGGTGAAAGTATCTTTGCACGGTGACAATTTGTCCGAGTATGGTGACCATTTCACGTTCGCTCCATAGTGTGGAAATATTGCACCAAATAATTTAGTACGTCTCCATCTTTCCCCTCTTTGAAAGCGGAAAAACTGCCCTGTTGATCACTCTAGTGGTCATGACTCAGCCGGATTATCCAAGACAAAGTAACCTCACTCAACGTTTTTGATCCTCAAATGTCACACCTTGATCCTGTTGAGTGACATCCAAATACAGCTAAATGAAACTCAATCGCTCGCATCGTTCAGGTCGCGAAGAATGACTGCTGGTTACGATGAGAAGTCCATGCCGAGACTGAAAAATAGACACGGATAGAGCTAAACGGTCAAAATGGAAATGCCTAGCGAATGTGGGGGAGTGAATAATATTGAGGCGGTGCGTACAAGACGAATTGAGGTCACGAGACAATCGATAGTCTTGAGGCGCTTTAATCAAGCTTGGATAATGTTGAAACTGGAAGCTCAATTGGCCGTTTGACTCTTTCTTTCATAACTTCTGGTCATAAATTCAGTTGAAATATTTCCATGCTTGATCCAGAAAGAAGTCTTCAGTAAGACAGATCGTTCCAGAGACATTAGACATACCTGACTCCTTCCATTCTGAACCCAGGACTATACACTGCGCACTCAAATACTCACTACTTGCTACTCTTCATCTCTACCGCTCTCATCATCCTGATTAAATAAATAAATGTACATACACTCCCCCGATTAAAACTGATTTTTTTCCTACGCGGCCACTCTCTTTTGGCTCTTTTCCCAGAAATCCAGACAAGCAATGACATCGTTGCCCCGCTCGTCCTCGTACGCGTAGATGATCTCCCGCGACGACTCGTGCAAGAACCGGATGTTCTCGCCGTGAATAACGCTCACAATCTCGCCCGTCTTGACATGTCGAATCTCCACAAAGTTGGGCTCGAACGCCAACAGGTAGGGGTACCAGATACCAAAGTTCTGAGGCACACCCTCCCAGTCGATTCGCCACATGGGCTGCTTTCGCCAGCCATGGGCATTGGCGTAGAACGAAAACTCGGAGAAGTTGAGCAGGAACTCACCATCCAGTCGGTAAACAGCAATAGGCTTGAGCTGCTCCTTGCCAATGACGAAATCCAGAGAAGTGTCTGCAGAAGACAGCAGACTCTGGGTGTCGAAGTTGGTAAGAGAAACCACCTTGAAACCGTTAGCACAGCCAACACACAAGTTGAGAGACAACAGGGAGATGGAAATGATCTCCGACGAGATGTTGAACTGCTGGAACGACCGGAACTCCGTGTCCTGACGGCCCTTCTTGAGAGACAAGAGCGTGGTCTGCCGCTTGTTCTTGGTGAGGGGCTCCGAGGGCTCCAGCACGTTGATGGTCGACGACGTAGAACTCGACTTGACCGTACACACCAGCATTCGGTTGTTGCACACACCGGCCTTGAAGAAGTTGATGTGGCCCAGAACCTTCTTGCCCTTTCGCGAGTTGGACACGGGATCCGGAGTATCGATGATGTCTGAGGGCCAGGCATACAGAGTCTTGTCTGCGAGCGCCAGAATCGTCGTGTACTCGTCCAGAATAGCCACCTGGGTCACGTTGCTTGTAGAAATGAGCTTGACGGGCGTGGTGGCCACGATGGAGTTCTGCAGCGATCCCTGCTGCTTGGGAAGATGCCGAATGTCGGAGATAAACACTCCAGAGTCGGTTCCGTACAGCACCTTTCGTCCTCCGTCAATGGGAACCACACAATTGACTCGGTTGTTGCCGTGGAAGAAGCCAGAGCACAGAGTGTACTGCGAGAACACGTCGCCAAGCTCTCGTCGAGCATTCTTCTGTGACTCAATGTTGTCCGACCAGGCCTTTCGGGCGGCAAAGTTGGCAGCATAGAGAGTCAGCTCGTAGCCCTTTCGTCCAATATGCAGGAAGGTAAGGGGGTACTTTCCGTTGGACGACTCCTTGGACACGGTCTTGGGAATCAGCGAAGAAGGAGGACGTCTGAAAGAAGAACTCTTGGGTCCAATCTCTTCTGCCTGAGCTGCCAGGAGAAGTTCCAGAGGGATGGGCTTCTTGTAGACTCGCATGATTTCCCTCTTGTTGACCACCTTGACCTTGACAAAGAGAAGGAAGTGATCCAAAAGATACACCTGGATCTCTCCCTGGGTGTCCTGGGTTCGTTTCTTCAGAGAACCCTTGAAGATGATACGTCGAGACTCCTCCATGAGCTTGAGGTCCACGTAGTCGTTCTTCTGGAACACCAGCGACTGGTTCAGCTGCATGAGCGAGAACCGGTTCTCGGACTGACCAGACTTCTCGTTGACCTTCATCAGATAAGCCTTAATCTGCTTGATGGCCTCGGGAATGTCTCCGTAGTCAGGGTTGTCCTCCTTGGTGTGTTTTAGCACAGCTTCAAGCAGCAGAGGGTATCTGGCCAGACGAGTAGTGGGCTTGGTCAGGTAACCGTTCAGCTCCAGCTTTCGAGACTGCTCCAGACGCTCAGTGTCGTTGACAAACTTGGCAAAAGCCGGGTTGGACGACTTCTCTCGCTCATACTCGTACTTACCGTACAACTGCGAGGCACCGTACTTGATGAAGGGCTCGAAACGAGGCACGTGCTGAAGGAAAATGTCTCCAACACGTCGAACAACAGGTGCAAACTGCTCTCGCTTGGTGAGAGCCTCGGCCAGCTTGATGTTGACCGCATGAACATCCATGATGAACGAAAAGACCATCTTGATGAACCGCTCTCGTCGAGCCTCGGGAATGATGTTCGAGGTTCGAAGAGGAGTGATCCAGTAGTCTCGCACGTACTCCAGGTCCTTGACGAAGTCTCGCTCAGTGTAGATGAGCTCGCAAATGACCTCCTGACGCTTCTTCTCCTCGTCGTCCACACTGTTGGCGATCTCCTTGGTGACACGCTCTCGCCACAGCTTCTGTTCCTTGTTGTCGCTGTCGCCGTGAAGAGACAGACGCGACTCGGACCGTTTGAGGCCGCTGGGCTTCATGTTGAGCCGGGCCTGCTGCTCCAGCCGTCGGGGACAAGCAATGGAGTAACACAGCTTGTCTCGAGTGCATGTAGGAGAGTAACACTCGGTCAGCAGCGTGAAGACACCGTTCACGGGCATACCCACAGTCTGGGCAGCAGCGTCGTTGGCCTCGACAATCTCGTTGAACTGGTAGAGCTCAAAGGGCGAGTCTCGGAGACGATGGTCGTAGGTGACGTCGTGGAAGAACTTTTGGGCGTCCAGAGATCGACCTAGAAGAAGGGCCAGGTTTCTGTCGGTCGTTTTGATGATGTCTGCGATGACTGAGACGGCCTCAGAACCCAGGAAGGAGTTGGAGTAACTCAGCTCGTTCTTCTTCTTGTCTGCAACCACAACGGTCAGTCGGAACATCTCGGCCACCTTGGACAAAAGAGCAGGGTAGACGAGAGGAGCTCTTCTGGAAGCAGTAAGCACTGCCGAACGAGGCGAGGGGCCAAATTCAGAAGACAAAGACCGCATAGACGACGTCGAGGTCGTTCGATGGTTGCCAAAGGACGACTGCTGAGAGGGAGACACCACAGTCGAGGAAGTGGCGACAGAAGCTGACGAAGACGACGGCAGATGAGTAGCAGAAGTGGAGGGAGTCACCGTCGAGTTCAGACTCACAGTCGAGCCGGGAATGCTGTGTCCCTGGGCGTTTACTGCGTGAGTGCTGCCTCCATGGGGACCGTGAGGGGCACCGCCTGAACCAGGAGGACCCTGCCGCGAGGGAATCACTCTACCTGAAGAAGTAGAGGTCATTGTGGAGGTTCTGCCTGTATCTCTATCATAGACGTTGGGGTTTCCTCTAGAAGCTGCTGCAACCGACTGTTGAGTCAGAGACATGCTTCTTCCTCCATATGGCTGCTGGTGGTGTGCTCCCGGGTGATGCTGCTGGGGTCCTCCAGAAACAGATCGGCCCGGGTTGAACTGCGAAAACTGCGAGTACGGGTTCGAGGGCGAGGTCGGTGACGTTGCCGACTGCGTGTGTCGCATCTGGGGCCGTCTGGAAATGTGGTAGGGGTTGGCCTGGGTCTGCAGCGCGGGTGGTTGTTGCCGCGAAAACTGCTGGCCTCCGTATTGGGGTTGAGGAGGAGGTGGAGGCATTCCCTGGTGCACCTGCTGACCCTGGGCCTTCTGGGGTGAGTACTGGTGGGGAGGACCATGCTGGGGGGGACCGTGCTGTTGAGCATGCTGAGGACCGTGCTGAGGAGGTCCATGGGGAGGTCCATGGGGAGCATGGTGTTGGGCATGCTGCTGGGGAGGAGGAGTGCCGTGACTCTGGGGCATCTGCTGATGCTGCTGAGGCATAGGTACCGGCATCTGTCCCTGTCCCTGTCCTTGCACTGGACCCTGTCCTCTACCTCCTACGGCGTACGGATACTGCGTCTGACCCTTGTGTCCCTGGGGCTGGCCCTGCGAGTACTGTCTCGGCGACTGCTGCTGACCCTGGGGCATACCCGGTTGGCCGGGTTGTGGGCGGTTGGTCGGGTAGTGTCGCGGGGGCATGTGCTGCTGCTGCTGTTGCGGGTGATGTTGGGGCTGCTGCATGGGGGGCTGTTTGGGCTGACCCTGCGGAGGAGGCGCTTGGCCCTGTTCGTACCTCTCGTTGAGGTTTTGCATGGACCGCGATGCGGGGATGCGCTGGGTTAGTTTGGTCTAAGAGGGGTGGAGGACTAAGGGCTAGTAGTGTGGGTGACTAATGGTGGTGAACGGGGGGTAACGGTGGTGTGATAGGTGACGCCAGTGTGACACGTCGTTTGTCAAAGTTGGATTTAGTTGAATTTTGAGTGTCTCTGTTCTGTGATATGTCGTGCTCCATTCGGAACTGGTCGTGTGTCGAAATACAATACACCGGCACAGGTCGTGTGATCGTGACTGCAAAAACTGTCGCGGGTTATCTCGAATGTATCGCAATTCTTCCCCACAATAAGCCACGTTTCATTTCACGTATCATGTATCGGTATCCACCACATCATCATATCCCCCTTAACCACAAGCATCGTAGGTGACGGTTCGGAAGGGAAACCAGTTCCGATAAACCGAAGTGAGTGTGTATCAACAGTGTCGCTGTTCTGCTCGTCGAATATGAGCTTTTGTGTCGTTCCAACCCGTTTTCTCCTTACAAAAATCACCACATCTCTCTTTGCACCACCACTCCCTGTATGTCTCTCTCGTATGTCTCGCCCTTCTCTCTCTTACTCACTTGCATCGACGGAATATCGGTAAACGGAATATCCAACACGTCCTGCGCCATTTGAGCTGCCCGTGTCGAGTGTGGCTTTGTGTCTGTGGTTCTCTAGGGGCGTTGTGTCGTGCAAACAACAACTGGTGTAGAGATTGGCGGCTCTGAAAAAGTGTAGTGCCCTAAGACGCACGAGGCTGTGTTGTGTGGTGTGTGCCAACTTTAGGTTGCTTAGTCACCTGCGGTATTAGTAGGTGGAGGGATGTAGAGGGCTTTGAAAGAGGAATAAGTGAACGCGTAGCTATCAGTGCTACTTAAAAATGTCTACCAAACTACATACCACCATTTGGCGTCGTTTCGTGTCCAAAAATCTGCCTTTTTTTCCACATTTATCACCCTGCCGAAAACGTCGAAAATACAGGGTTGGGGAAGACTGTATGGACAAAGGTGTGAGAAAAATACTTGTAGTGGGAGATTTTGGTTATATAAACGAGAAGTTGATAGCGAGACCTACTTGACACGCTGTAAAAAACTACTCCAGCCACTCAGAAGTCTTTGACGAGCTTTTCTCGACCCCCTCGGTCATACTCTCCATGTCTGTCGTATGCAGTCCATCACTTAACCTCATTTGTCGTTAATAAGCACAGGGGTAGATAGTAGCAATAAACAGGTATAGGTAGGAGCTATAGGTGGTGTGGGGAGAGGTTGCGAGAATGTCGGGGCAAGATATCGGACTGTTTACCGTCTTTTTGAGTGATTTCAGCCAAAATTACGCCCTTTACTTGCCGTACCTCGACACCTGTACGTCTCCCATTGTTGTAAATGTTCGTTATTGTCTCCTTGACATGTTCATATGCACGGTGTGATTTGAACAGCACCCCAACCTGTATTAATCCCAAGCGGCTAATCTCGTGTGTACATACCGTTGACGCTGACCATTTGTCCTCATCGTGACTCCAGCTTGAATTTGACCCCATGAGCTTCAATACGGTATATTTGTAGCTACTTGTAGTCCAGATACAATTTCTCGCACAATGGATCTTAACTCCGTATACCCCGCAGGTTGAAATTCACTGTGAAAGAGAGGCCCTGGAAAGAGAGACATGAGATGAGGTGAAATTAAGTAAACTTCAGGTCTTTTAGTCCTAACGAAGATGATAACTAAAATACTTAACAATAGTTAGACTTAAACCACCACTCGTATGCTTAGTAATCATACCCGAATTACTCCGGAAAAAGTTTCCATATACTCAATTGCCTCAAATATACTCGATCAACCAGTTTCCTTCTCTCCAACTACCACATAACCCCCTCAAACTACCACTCCTCTCACCCCCATTTAACTGCGCCATTATTAGAGTTCACCAGCTATCTCCACCTCATCACACCCAAACCTGTTCATCACCTCCGTTCATCGAACAACACACATCTCTCAAAATGCCAGCTCTGAACAGTACATTTCTCGGCGAGGACCAGGACACGCGGGTGGTCGGCAACTTTGCCATTCTGCCCATCAAAACGTCGTTCCGAGGACCTAGTTACCCTAGCAACGCTGACTACGACATCATCGACGAGGTTCTGGATCTCTTTCGAGCAAACTCTTTCTTCAAGAACTTTGAGATCAAGGGTCCTGCCGACCGTGCTCTGATCTACGGCATTCTGTTTGTGTCCGAATGCCTTGGCAAGCTCAAGCCCACTACTTCCGCCAACGAGGCCAACAAGTTGCTGAACACTGCTGCTGTCGAGCACTTTTCCATTCCCGGTGATGCTGGCTTCCCTCTCAACTCTCTGTACGCTCCTCCTCGAGACCGAAACGAGGTTGAGCTGCTGCGAGGATACCTAATGCAGTTCCGACAGGAGCTGGCAAAGCGACTGATTGAGAAGATTTACAAGGAGGACTCGACCAAGCCCAACAAGTACTGGCTGGCTTTTACTCGACGGCATTTTATGAACAAGAGTTTGTAAGCACAAGTGTGAGGCGAAGCCGAGTACTTGTAGATTGAGCAACGGCTTACGAACAACGGGAAGTCTGATGAAGGGAACTCTTCCAGAGGCACATCAAAGGAAGAACTTTGGATGTGCATGTAACTAATGAATGATATGATAAGGAAACTGAGGATGGAAGTGAGGTTGATGTTGGATGGTATGTGGTATATTGCTGGATGTGGACAGGTAGATGCTCATCTTGCTTGCAATGGCCAGGAGCAATCCCATCACGTTAAGAGGTATTGGCTACTTGTAGTGCCGTGCCGGTGTGTAGAATCAGTACCAGTAGTTTTGTATAGAACATTGTCTCTCAGCTTTGGCTATCGCTTATCATCACCACGCTTCACGCTTGGATATCAGACTCAACTTAGAAAGACCCTCTCACAGCTCAATGCCCTCTCGTTATGGAATCAACTACAATCGCCCAACTACAATCATCTTAGATCATCATATAATACATATAAATAAACACATTTTATCCATGCTGTCCTTCTTCATGTCCTCTGACCCAATGTCAGCTCTATTGCCAGTAGGGAGGGTATGGCCCCGGGGGAGACTGTTGTCGAGGAGGATACATTCCAGGCGGAGCTCCAGGAGCACCAGAGGGACCACCTGGACCGCCCGGACCTCCAGGAGGTCCTGCCATGGCGTTGAGAGGCGGAAGAGTGATTCCTCCATGCCGTCCTCCACTGGGCTTGGTTTCGCCGTTGAGAATCGACGTAATCGACGACGTCTTGGACGGCCGCTGTAGAATCGGCAGGGGTGGAAGTGTCTGCCGAGGAGGCCCATGGGAGGCATGGGCGTTGATTGGGGGCAGAGAAAAGCCCGTGGGGGAGCTCTGCTGAGGGGGCGGAGTGTGAGACAACGGAGGCATGTAAGGGGAGTACGTGGGACGCTGGAGATCCTGTCGTTGGAGGTCCTGCTGTCTCTGTAGCTCCTGTCTCTGCAGCTCCTGCTGCCGCTGAAGATCCTGTTGTCGTTGCAACTCCTGTCGCTGAATCTCCTGCTGCTGCTGGTACTGTCGTTGTCGTTCCTGCTCCTGCTGTCGCTGTCGGTGTTCCTGCTCCTGCAGCTGTCTCTGTCGCTCGAGCTGCTGGTCCTGCAACTGTCGCTGACGTTCCTGCTGCTCTTGCTCCTGCAGTTGACGCTGTCTCTCCAGCTGCTGACGCTCCAGGTTGGGCCGCTCCTGTTTGAATGACGAGGATCTGGGCTTGGTAGCAAAGAATCCAGCCATAGGAGGAGGTCCGGGTTGAGGAGACTGACGAGCAGACTGGCCCAGAGGAGGCGAAGCCGAGTGCATGTGTCGCATGGACTCTGTGGGTCGCATACCATGGGGAGAGTACCGCATGGAAGAGACGGGGTCCCGCACATGGTCATAGTCGTAAGAAACGGCTCGACCGTGGGTGGAAATGTACTGCTGCTGGGGTGAGCTTCCAGCAGGAGCCACATGCTGAGGCTGAGACACGTGCTGATGCTGAGGCTGAGGCTGGATAGCCACAGGTCTGTAGGGACCAGGAGTGCCAGTGGAAGACTGAGAGCTCGACCGAGAGTGCAGAGACGGGGTAGGTCGTGCAGACACAGGAGTAGGCTGCTGAGCAGGGGGCTGGGTCTGTTGAGCAGGCTGTTGGTGCTGAGCAGTAGGCTGATGAGTAGACTGCTGCTGAGCAGGCTGCTGGTGAACAGGCTGGTGCTGCGAAGACTGCTGCTGGTGAACAGGCTGATGCTGAGTAGTCTGCTGCTGATGAACAGACTGCTGCTGCTGTCTCTGAAGCTCCTGCTGTTGCTGGTGCTGTACAGAGGCCTGGCCAGGCTGCTGCGATTGATGCACAGAGGGCTGTCTCATCTCCTGCTGAGAAACAGGCTGTCTCATATCCTGCTGCTGCTGGGGCTGTGGCTGAGGCTGTCTCATCTCCTGTTGCTGCTGCTGCTGCTGCTGTTGTTGCTGCTGCTGCTGCTGCTGATCCTGTCGCAACTGCTCCTGTTCGGGACTCACTCGCTTCTTTCTCAGACCCGCATAGGGGGTAGTCAGCTCAAGAGACTGCTTGATGGGGGGAGGAGGAGGCAATGGTTCGCCTCGCTTCACTCTCTCATCGGCCTCGATAGCCAGCCCATGCCATCCCTTGGCCTCGCCGTGCTTGTGGAAGTAGTTTTTTACCATCACAGCAGACTTTGACCGGAAATGCGCAGCCACCTGCTCCCAGTTGGTTCCGTGAGACCGGATAAGAATAGGAAGCAGGTTGACTTCGTTGACAGACCAGTAAGAGGACGTCTTGAAGTCTGCAGGAGGAGCAGCTGCCACTGGAGTAGGAGCAGGAGCTGATACAGGAGCCTCGACAATGGGGGCTGCGTGGATACCTGGATTGACTCCTCCTGGAGGTACAGCAACTCCTGGGTGTACGGCAACAGGCACCGGTACTCCCGTAGGCACAGGAGTAGGCTCCACCTTGACTCTCTTGACCTCTCTCTTCTCTCCCTCGAGCTGCCGCTTCCTCTCCTCCTCTCCAAACTGAGGAGCAGCAGCTCTTCGTGTTCTGATGGCTCCATCGAACGCCATCTCGTCCACCACGTCCTTCTTTCTTCTGCCCTTTCGTGCCGACCGTCTATTTCGTCCAGCAACAATGGCCTTGTAGTCCACCCGAGTCTTAGTTCTGTAGTAATGAAGAACACAGTCTCGGAAGGTCCGCAGACCGCCCATGGCAGCAGAAATACGACCAAACTGCTTGGGATGAGCAGCATAAGCCTCACAGAACAGCTCGTGTTCAGCAGCAGTGAAGTTATCAATACCGTCCACATCCAGTCTTCGGTGGAACGCCTGTTTGTCAGCAACGTAGTTGTTGGTATCGACAAAGAACACCTTGTGACGCAGCTCCTCATCCAGAATCATGTCAGGAATAGTGGCAGAAGTGAGCTTGGCACGCACAGAGGGGTCACGGGCATGTTCTCGCTCGAGGTTGGCGAGAATCTCCAGAAACTCGGCCTCAGACCGAACAGTGTCTCCGTGCGAGTGTCTTCCTCGTCGTCCAGCAGCCACATCGTCAGTTGTGCTCTTTTCACTGCCCTTCTCTTCAGCAGTAGAGTCAGCGTCCTTGGGAGCACCGTTGACACTGCTACCAGGAAGAGCGATACCCTTGTCTCCAGTAGTCTGCTCAGGTCGAGGCATCTGCTGATTGGCCTTGGAAACAGCCTGCTGCTCATCCTGAGACCGAGCCACATGCTGCTTGCTCCAGAGCCGGTACTTGGCAATGTACTCTTGCTGTAGCTGCTGCTTCTTGGCGAAAATAGCCTTGTTTCGCTCAGAGATTCGTTCAGCAAGGAGAGGCTGGATCACGGCAAAGTTGCGCGTGTTGGCCCGGTAACACTTGTAGTCACGTGTGGACTTGAGAGGCACCGGCTGGAGGTATCGCATTTCAGCCACTCTCTCAGCTCGAGGAAGGAGACGGTTGGCGAAGTATGTGTTCTCAAGCCGAGTCATGGGGAACTCATCGGGCTGGAAGTCAATACAGGCCTTGACCACGACAGGAGATGCAGGAGCAGGTACAGGTGCAACCAGAGGAGAGGCAGTAGCTGATCCCTTCTTCTTGGTTTCCTTAGCTTCAGGAACTGTAGCTGTAGCTGTTCGGGGAGACACTCCATCGGGAGTGGGCACTGCAGGAACTGCTTTGGGTTCTTCCTTGACGGCAGGCTTGGGTTCCTCCTTCTTCTCCTCTTTCTCCTTCTCCTCAACGGCAAACTTGACCTTTGCAGGAGCAGGTTTAGCGTCCACCTTCTCAGGCTCATCCACGTCCATCTTATCAGACTCGACGGCTGCAACTGCGGCAGCTGCTGCTGCTTCGTTGGCAGTCACTGGGTCCACCTTCTCAGGCACAGCAGGGGCAGCTGGTGCAGCTGGAACAGCATCCTTCATCTCCACATCCTCAGTGAGAGGAGCTGGATCGACAGGAGGAGTCACAGTGGCCGCTGTAGCTGCTGTGGAACCAGTTTCACCGGTAGCACCGGGCAAAGCCAGTCCTCCAGGAAGACTGAGACGCTGACTCTGCTGCTGGGGAGCAGGAGGAGCTGTGGGGAGAGAAATTGATCGAACCGGAAGAGTCTCGATGGAAGTAGCAGCCAGAGACCGAGCTGTAGTAGGAGAAACAGATGCAGAAGCGGCAGCTGCAGCAACGGCAGCTTCCTCCTCGACCTCCATTTCCTCCTCCAGTTTCTGCATCTCGAGTTCTAGTTCTTTCTCCAGAGCGTCACCCATCTCGTCGTCAGCAGGAGCTTCAGGTTTCGACTCCTTGGGCTCTGTAGCAGGCTTGGTGACCTCAGCAGCCTTGGGGGTTTCAACAGCTTCAGTTTTAGCAGCTGAGACATCCTCCTTCGGCTTTTCAGTCACTGCAGGAGCTTCAGGAGCCTTGGTATCAACTGGAGACTCCTTAACAGCCTCCTTAACCTCCTTAACCTCTTTAGGCTTGATTTCCTCCTTGGTCTCCTTCACAGGCTCCTTCGCAGGCTCCTTCACGGTCTCAGCAGGTTTCTCCACGGTTGTAGGCTTGACAGCTTCCTTTGTCTCCGGTTTGCTCTGCTTGACCTCAGGCTTCTCCTCCACAGCCTTCTTCTCGACCTTCTCCACCGGCTTGTGATTCTCAACAGGCTTCTCCACCGGCTTTTCCGTCTTCTCCTTCTCAACCGGTTTCGTCACCTCAGATTGTTTCTTTGGCCGCTTGTCCTCCTTGGCCTTTTCCTCCTTATTCTCCTTCAGTTTGTCCTCTGGTGCCACCTTTTCCTTTTGTACATGGTTTTCGGCGGATTTCAGTGGCACCTCTGTAGCCTTGTGATCCAGTCCATTCGTGACAACCTTGTCCTCCTTGGTGCCGTTCTCAATGACGGGATCCTCGTGCATAGCTACGTCTGCAGGACCTGGAGTGTCAGCCTTGAGCTCTCTGCTCTCCTTCTTGACCTCCTCCTTGAGCTCCTTGACCCGTTTCGTGGCATCCTCCTTCTTCACCTCCACGCCCTTTTTACGAGCAATCTCCTCAGGCTCCTCGGGATGCGTATCCGAGTATGTGTGAAGATCATGCTGATGACTGAGCGAGGAAGAATGCTTCGGGTGAGGTTTCTGATGCGGCTTTTTCAATGGACGGTTGCCATTTCTGGCAGGACCAGCCACATCTGGCGATGCAGAACGATGCAAGTCACGTGGAAGGGGAGATTTACGGACAGAATCACGTGGGAGACTGTCCCGAGAGTCACGGGAGTCACGAGAGAACCTCCTTTCGTCACTCGGCGAGTTACACACCGAGTTGGACGCCGAGGCTGCTGCTGAAGATGCTGCTGCTGCCGGTGGAACACTCGACGACTCGTTTTTGACAAAATGCGGGAACAAGTCGTCGGCGGGAGGCGCACCACGTGACGACGCGCCGCCGTCCTCTGAGTTTCTGTCACGTGACAAATCACGAGGATCGCCCCTCGAGTCAGGTCTGTCTCTTGGCGGCAAGTCTCTGGGATCTGACCGTTCTCGTGGGTCCGGTCTATCACGTGGATCTGGCCGGTCACGTGGATCCGGTCTGTCACGTGGGTCTCTCAGCTCCCTGGGGTCTCTGGGATCACGTGGATCTCGCTGTGGGTCTCTCTTTGGGCCTCCTCCTCCTCCTGGACCATCGTCGTACCTGCGTCGGTTATCGAATCGCCGGTCGTCCCAGCGACGGTCAAACCGCGGCGGTGTGTTCCCCTGGTAACGTGGGTCTGGTCCTCCTGGCCCTGGCGGCCCTCCTCCTCCCGGTGGACCGCGGTAGCCCCGGTTGTCGCGTTTGCCCGTCAGGCTACGTGGCCCCGTGGGAATCTCCTGTTTGAAGTTGGGGCCTGGTGGGCGCCGATCGAAGCGTCTTCGGTCGTCAAAGCGGCGGTTCTGTGTTAGCATGTTGATAGTTAATGGCTTATTAATTAGCGAATGAGGCTTAGTAAGAAGTAGGGAGCGTAATAACAGCGTGACAATCTAAATGGTACATCAGTGATAATGTGACATGTCAGATGTGTGGTAGTGTGGTAGTGTTTCATCAGCAAAATGTCTTACTCGGAAGGCTTTTGGTTCTGTAGGTGGTTGAGGTGACATGACTGGTGTGACTGAAAGAATTCAGGATATCAGTCGATAGTGGTGGTAGTATGATCAAGTTGTAGCTGTTTGTCGGCAGCTTTGTTTCAAAGCTCGTGTTTTGGTATCAGTATAGCAGATGGTATCAGAATAACTTGTTGTAGGCTGTTGTTTACTCTGGTATGTTGGAGATGTTGTTGTGCACTGCGGCTCATGCAGTTGGGACCTGGGCTGCATGTACACCTGTACCTGAACAAAATACGGCACACAAGGAGTGGCAGTGTAAGTGAGCAAGACACAGTGACTGAACAACTGGCAGCTTTAGTAAGCCAAGGACGCCCACAATCGTGAGACATATGTAGACGTCATATATCGCGTGACCTGGTGCATGACGGTATCTCAAACGTTGGAGCTTGGCAGACGCCTCATTTCAAACGTGAGGACACGTAATAAGCTATATGGTATCATAATTTTCGTCCAACATTCTCATCCTCCACCTTAAACCTGTCTTCTTCAACCTCGGTATCTCATTGGTATCATATTAGTCATCACCTCAAAACGTCCATATCTCGACGTAAAAACACTCCATCGGGGTGGAAAAAGCGAGCAAAACACGCTTCTTCCTGTAACAGCACGTTTTCTCTGCATTTTGCACCCCCTTTTCACACTTTTCGCCCTTCATTCTCTCATTCTATGACCTCAGTCATGACTCTGGGGTACTCACATCTTCCCTCCTCTGTCGTTTGTACTCGGCGGCCTCGCGTTCTCTTCTGCGGCGCTCCTTGTCGCGTTCCTCCAGACGTCGCACATCTTGCGCAGACGACGACGGATAGTTGCCCGACATGGCCAGTGTTGTGTGTAGATGTAGAGTGGTGAGAATTAACCAGATAGGGTTAGGGAGGTTGGGTTAGGGTACGTGGTGGTGTGCAACGGCAAACCCAGCGAGGACACAGATACAGAGCTAGCGGTGTCGTCTTTTTCGGCATGTGATCGAGCTACTGGGTGGTTACTGCAGGCGTTTTCGGCGTTTTCAGACGTTGCACTAAAAAATCACATTCTCACAGTGGCGAACGATCGGTCATATGCACAGGCTATTTTTGCCTTCTAATTGAGGTGGCCAATTGCAATATCTTTGAACAAAGCTGAGGAGGCATAAGCGCAACAAAAGAGCGGCAGAAACCACGTAAACCACTCTCTTCATCCTCAAAGATCCTGCTGGCCCACTTTCGATGCATTCCTACTACCGGATGACTAATCGAACTGAGTTTTGGCCATTTTGGGTGCAACGTAGCACGAATGACGTTGATGAGACATGAAAATGTCAAAATAATGACGTAAGAAGGTGGAGTGAACGGCATTTACATGACACATGAATCAAAATGCATTTTTGATGACGTTTTCCGCCCATTTGACATCCAATCACTCCCCTCTCAATGACTCACCCACTCCCGGGTAACTGCCTCAGGTTACGACTCTTAATTTAGAGTTGAGCCAGCCAAGATTACATAAGCCGGAACACTTCCCGAGCTTACATAATCTCCCAACGCTTATTAAGCACAGCCGCGCAAACTCTCCCTGATGAGGTCGCCCGCTCTACAAACCCAGTGTGTGCCTTAGGCAGTCAAACAACCAATTTTGCCAAGGTTAAGGTGGGTGTCCATGTCCGATCGTCTGCATGTGTACAGGAGGTGGGCACTCTTTGACGTGGAGGGAGCAAAAAAGAAATCAACGTCACTCTGCGAATAATGACGTCGCTATATAATGACAGGTTTCAGTCGAGAGGCGCACACCTGCGCTACCAGTCGTTTCTTTGCCTACCTTTGTAGCACCTCCTCTTCTCGTCTTGGCCCAACACTGGCCCTCTTTCCCAACGGGCATGAACTGGTTTCTCAGGGCAGGCACTAAGGATGAGCTCTAAATGAGAAATGGGCATTTCTAAGGAGATAATGCCTTTGCCATGCCTTCGGATGGCGTAGCGAGAGCCCTAGTCACGTGACAGCAACGGAAATTGCCTGTTCCTGAGTAGCAACCTTGACGTTTCTGCACGTGTGAGTTAGCGCGAGGATATGATTTGTGGGGACTAAGGGGTGGCGGACACTTCCTATCATTGAAGTCGGTCCGAGTCTTGCTCCGGAAACAAGATTCTTGCCCTAACTGAGGCTACTGCTTCAACTTTACTGATTATCGTTTTCGGTTTAATATCAGCCGCAGCGGGTGCCAGCTATAGGTCAATAACTGGGGCATTTATAGATGAGTTGGGCATAACTGAAGTTGGTGGGAAAGCGGCAAGGGCCTATAAACCATAGGTGGCTATTTTTCGACCCTATGAACGCCCATGTTGATCCTCTAGAAGCCCTCCAATAAGCCTGTGGAAAGATACTCGGTTTGTCTTTGAAACACCAATCCCCCAAACTCTGTTTCAGGCTGTTGACTGTCGACGACGACAGTTGTTCTCGGATGAGTGGAAAGGAACCCTACAAAGAGAGCCGTCACCTGGCCCCCTTTCTGTCACGTTTCTTTGCTTCCATCTGTCAAACAATCCCCCTTTTCACCATCTTTCTGCACCGTTGTAGGCACAGACAGGTCGACATGGAAGCATGTGCTTAAGCGAAGTTCCCGAACCTTGTCCGGTGGGGTTGCGATACTTAATGGAGGGAGCTTCTTGGTGTGGAAGAAACGCAAACGTCTATATCTAACCAAAACACGATTTCGACACTTGGCGAACCTCCTGCTCGACCCTGGTCTTCAAATGGAACATCAGCAATGAACGACGTGACAGGCCTGAGAGATGCGAGAGCATTAGCAGGGCTTCAGCGGTTTGGTCGCAAACAACAGGCAGCTGGATATGTCTATGGTAGTGACGAGGAGTGCCGTGCCGAGTTGTCTCGCCTAGAACTGGACAGTTGCACCTCTGCGGCAACCAGTCCAGCTCCCGAGTCGCCACAAGCAGATTCAATGACAGGTATAATAGAAATGGGTCCAGGACTTGCATCAGTAACAGGAGTCCAGATGGAGTTCAAGGACAAGGGAAAAGGCTGGGAAGTCTCTAAACCGAACAAACGGAGGCTGGATTCCGACTCAGCAGACTACACAACCAACAAACGACCCTACAGTCCTCCTGACGACAACGTTTTGTGCCGCGAGGGTTCCGACAAGACAGCATCAGGTGAAGGCACCTCCAAAGATACCGTTCTAACAGTTTTGAATACCCCTCAACCTCTCAAATGTTCCATGGCACAGCTTCTGGATCTGTCCATGCCTGAACTCGAGCTCATCTCTGAGTTCACTCATAATACCCACCCCGAGATAATGAAGGCTAACGCCGCACACGACGTTCAGTGGATTGGAGGAGGTCATCTGCTTGTTACTTCGATAGCACTCAAGCAGGCATGTCTGTTTCTAGTCTCTGCAGACATTGCTCAGAAGAGAGCCCAGCAGAAAAACAATTCAGGAGGATACCCCCAAATTCCATTCAAAGTCCAAGAGCGGCTGCTCAAGGAGTTCACCAACGTACTCAAATGGTTCAAATATGAAAGCCAGGAGGAAAACTCACCTCTCAGACGAGAAGACACTCTGATGATTACAGCCGTATATGTCTACCTCTGTGGCCTGACCCTTGGTCCTCAACTGCTGCCTTTCTTCACCAACGGAACTCAGGACTTGGCTGGACTCTGCAGCTCGATACGTAACACGCATCATTCGTTTTCAGGCGAGCATCAGCCCTCTGCTGTACTTTTCCCAGTTGTTCCTGAAAGAATGAGAGCCAAGCTTCCTCGGGAAGAAGACTTGTGGGCTGTGTTGGACCACATCCTGGTAGACGAGAACATTCCTTCAATGTTTGAGCGTCGAAAAATCAGGGCCACCTGTGCTAATGAAGTCCACGCCATGATTGAACTGTTCAACCAGGACGCGATATACCATTCCATTTCTCATCTTTCAGCATGGTCTATTTTCAACAACGACAAATTCCACCAACTTCGACAGGAGGAGAATCCTTACTCGAATATCATAATCGCATACTACCTGGCGTATTGCCATCTCTTTCACGGTTTCGGATGGTGGAGAGACCGAGCTCGGTATGATCTGTACGACTTGGTGGAGTACCTCTCTGACGAGTACTTCAAGTTCGTCCAGTGGCCTCTCTCAGTCGTTGAGACTTTCAAGTGGACCCATGAGGATCTTTGGAGTGGTAAATTCAGAAAGGATGCTGAGAGGATGAAGAGCTTCAGATGAAGCACACACACAAACACATGCGCAAGCGCACAACGACAATAGCATGAAGGGCCAGTACTGCAAACACAGACACGGGAAGAAGGATTAATTTCAATTATTTATTAGTATATAGTAATAAACGACAGGTTCGTAGATCTTGACAGGTGCACAGTAGGTGTATTACAATATGACTACAGTTTTAGGAGCAAACAAATCGGAAATGATCAGAGATGAGACAAATGTTCCCATGCTACACAGAAATGCTTGATCGATGCTGCCTCAAGCCCTCTTCTAATCAGGTTTGAACCAGAATCGAGAATTTTGCGTAGACTTAATGAGACAGTCATGAGTTATCAGAAAAGAGACCTCATGATAAGACAAGAACTAATTTCATAAGAAAACCCGATGAGAGGCTTGCAAGTGTGCTTATTCACCAAAGCCGTTATTACTATGGAAAGGTGCATCAAGTAGTGGATGATATAAGGTATTGTTCTGACATTTGTTGAGCAACTGTTGATGACAGACAACATATAATTAGAAGCAGCGTTACTCGATGTTAGAGACAATATGACCAAAAAGTTAGTCGTATTTCCGATATGATGAGAATTCAGACACAGACTCAAACCAATAGAGACCTGGAATGCCTGTAAGAGTTAACTGAACTGATACTCTACGTTACTGGGTGCTTTTGAATGTAAAAGTCCAGCAACATTCTCACGACATGTCTGACTCAGAGACTCAAAGGGAAGTTTGAACAACGGCTGAAGCGCAAGAGCAAACTCCCACTCACCCTCATACTCGCAGAATCAACAATGGCACATCACAACGGGAAATGAAACCTTAGACCCATTACAGCTCCATACACAAAAGTCGGATGCTTTCGAAGAGAATGCTGGACCCATTAAACGACCAAGTTCTTGGCGTGGAGGGGAATTGTTGCTGTCCAAACAAATGAGGAATGTAACTGTCGTTTAGTTTTGTTAAAGCAGCATTCCCAAAGCCCGGGGATCGGTATTGGTCTTCAAGTACCGTGGTAGTGACAGGGCATAGCTGTAAACACGGCTTGGTATACCATCCCCCGTATTTTCTCAATTAGTTTCAGGCCCTCAGTTACAGCTTCTACAATACACCATCACTCCACGTCCCATTTCCCAAGTTTACACTATCCACGTGCCCCATTCTCAGATTATAGTGTGTTGTGATAGCACCACATTTATGATCTGTGAGAGCCGTGAGGAGTGTTCGTATTACGAAAATGACCATTACTAGCAGCGCCAAGAGGTCTTGGCTGTAATTTGGACACCTCATTGGTTACTCTACGTGTTGAGGTATTCATCTCACACCCTCAAGGCTATAGGTCTCCACTTACCCCTTCAACCGCTTCGAGAACCCCCCCTTGACTGCATTCCCCCTTTGATCTGGCTCCTTTCGAAAGCAGACAGAACTCAGCTTGAACGGGAAGTTTCAATTTTTCACGATTACCCCTTCAGTTGCACACGTTCTGAACTCTAAGAAGATTAGTGGGGGGTCCAGGTTGATGGGGAGTGGAGATAATTGGAATACAACTTGATGGAACTGTTAGCCCAGCTGTAGCGAACCCATTCCTGGTTCCGCATCTTTGTTACGACGGAAACTCATCAGGTTATGGGCTAGATCATCCCATCCTCATAAGCTTCATCAACACTTATCAAGTTCGTACCCGTTGATAACATGTTTAGATCGACGTGTCTCAGGGGTGACTGATGGAGTAGCAGATACAAACAGTGGACCACCATAACAACACAGTGAAAACATCACTATCTGTATCTGAGGGCTCATCAAGGTAAGTCTGTTGTGTCGTATCCGAGTGCTATCTACACGCTAATGTATGCATCATACGAAATACTCACCTGAGCTATTACTCGGGTTTAGACCCGAATATTACTCAGCAGAGCCGTTCTGCGACCTGCTCGGCAGCGTTTCTCTTGCATCATCCCATTCTGCTGTTGCTCATTCTGGAGCCATGTAACGCTGTTGAGTTTGAACACGAGCTGAATTGAACGCTCATTCTACACGTTATGTGGGGCTGAATAATGTAAATCGACGAGCCGAAGTAGCCCAGTTATTAAGAGGAATGGATAGAATAGGAGTTTGGAGGGGGTATCGTGATGAATATGAGATTATGGCACTTCAGATAGAGACTTGATCCTCCTCTTCTCGCCATGGCGAAGCTCGAGTAACCCTGCCCAGGGGTTAATCGACACTACGAATACAATACTCCCTCGCTGCTCATACAGCCCATACTCCTGTCAACCACATCGTCAATCTTCCTCGGGTGCGGACTAGCGCAGGGGTGATAGGGGACATCAAAACAAGTCGGCAATTCTAAAGCCAGTGGAGTTGTTCCTTGCGTAACCATAGCGACCCAGGTCCAACGTCCGGGCCCCGTTCGTACATAAGTCTCACACAATCCAGGCAAAGTTTACATTCTCGACGCGTCTTGGAGATCGCAGGGTGCACTCTCTCTCTATAGTAAACAGCGTTACCATGGTTACAAGGGGGGAAAAGGGTCACGTGATTCAATAGCGAGGGACCACGGCGAAAAGGAGAGAGGGAGCGCGCGGTCCGTTTAATAACAACAAACAAGAAAGTCGGCAGTGTACGAGGGAGACACAGAGTGACAATGGACGTCACAAGTAGAATTGTGACATGTGACATATACACGAGCGTTGGGGTCACGTGACACCTACCATCGCTCTCACCCGCATCGTCACCCGCACTTGCTTCACGATTTGTCATTGCTCAGCCATCAGGTAAGGCTCCATTATTCGTTAATTCCGCAAATTGAGTTTCGTCAAAGTTGACAGGCCCGCCCAGAGCGGAAATAGAGTTGCCAAGAATCGAGGCGAGGATGGGGTATGTGCATTGTGATGGGTCGAGTGCAGTGCGGTGCAGTCACAGCTGAGGGATATTATGTGAGTGTGATTACGCGAGGAGAAATTCGAGCGGTCCGAAATCAAGCGAGAATATAAACCGGGCACTAATTTCAGGGCCGCTCGCTCTGTGTAGTGTGTTCAGCCTCCCCGGGTGAGCTATAAATACCACCAGCCCTGTCTGACTTTGTTCTATTTTGGACTTTGCATTCCACACGGTTACCCGGCCCAGCTTGGGATGTTGAATAGAAGGGTGGTTGGACGGCTTGGTATGCATCGATTGCAGATATTAAGGGGGGTGCCAAGGGGAAAAATGTAGGTGACAGATGAGTGCTCAATGGGCAAGACGATGGTACAATTATCTGAGGATCAATCGAATGGGAAATCCCACCAACAATCCCCCCTACCAGCGGTTTATACAGTGCTAGTGAGACAAGCTCAGAGTTGAGATGGTTCAGGCTTGCTGTTTTTTGGGTTTGCAACTAACTCTGGGCCAAGGTTCAAAGGCTAGAGTTTGGCCAAACCGTCCGTCCCTATATATCCCCCTTTGTATCCAGTGCCAATCTCTTTCCCCTCCAGCTCAGCACAGCACCACATTCGTTTCCTACCATGCTCTTCAAGTCCGCTGCCGTCTCTCTCGTGGCTCTGGCCGCCACCGTCTCTGCCGCAGACGAGTGGACCAAGCTCAAGCCCACCAACACAGCTCCTTCCGACTGGATCACCTCTTACTCCAACTTCGGAATCGCCATTCAGCCCATCACCGGCGCTGTCCAGGCCGGAGCCGAGGCCACCGCTGTGCCCACCGCTCACCAGAAGCGAGATGAGACCGACGACGACGTGGTGACCCAGACCGTTGTTGTCTGCCCCTGCGACGAGTCCACCACCACTCTCCCCGTCGTTGCTCCCCACCACGAGGAGTCTGCCGCTGCCACCTCCGCCAAGGAGTCTGCTGCTGCCGCCGAGACCACCCCCGCCACCGTGCCCCACTCCGATGTGACCACCAAGGCTTCCGCCACCTCTTCTGCCGCTGTCTCTGGCGACGCTGAGGCCACCAAGGCTGCTTCCGCCGCCACCACCGGCCCCAAGCCTTCCGGCAAGCAGGACGAGCCCACCTCCAACTCCGACTTCGCCAAGCTCGTTGCTTGCAAGAAGGAGGGCACCCTCTCCATGACCCTCGAGGACGGTATCCTCAAGGACGACAAGGGACGAATCGGATCCATCGTTTCCAACTACCAGTTCCAGTTTGACGGACCTCCTCCTCAGGCCGGTGCCTGGTACGCTGCTGGATGGGCCATCTCCTCCGACGGTAACCTCGCTATTGGTGACAACCAGGTCTTCTGGCAGTGTCTGTCCGGAACCTTCTACAACCTCTACGACCGAAAGGACGACCGAGACCAGTGCACCGCTGTTCACCTGGCCATTGTCAACCTCGAGGACTGTTAAATTTATGACTGCATTTAGATTCTGCAGGAAACTGCGGTAAATAACATTAATATATTGAAAATTTGAACGAACTCGTGTATTGTATTTCTCGTAGTTTTTCTTAGTGACGCTACCGTTCTGTTGACAACGTGTTCGGCCATGTTCTGCTCTCTAATAGGTCCATGTTTACACGCTAAGTCGCGGGGTGCTTTAGCCCAGGAGTGTTGTACGAGTACGAGTGCTGCACTGTTACTCTAGAGGCATATCAGAGGCGCTTACTCGGCTATTAGCTACATGAATGACGATAGGTGTTTCTTGCTTGCATTTCAAATTGGTATTTCGATGTATTGAGGGGTGACATTGGTGTCTTTGTTTCAAGAAAGATCATACAAAGTGTAGAAGTCGGCATAGCAACTGATAGTACCCGTAGTAAGTGAGGCGTCAGATAGCGATATTCCGGCCAATGTCTCTGATACTCAAGCCTTAGGCTGGCACCGTTACCTATTCGGCTCAAAACCGTTCCCGAAAGTCTTCTCACGAGGTTTCACGAGGTTCCAGAACCGTATTGAGCAGAAAGTTCTATTGTGAAAGTGGAGATTTGAGAAATAATAGAGGCGGTTTATATGCCTGATCTTGAAGAGAAGAGGGGACATATTAGTGTCTCCAGATACCCAGAGATCAGGGGAGTGTGACAAACCTCTCCGATTATTCATACGAGCACCACATCTCTCGATATACCATTTCCTGCTCTCCCCTGTACCTGAAAATCGATCATGCCAATCTCCTGACTTGCGCTACGTCTGCCGCTACAATACCGCACATGAGGTCGCCTACATGATTTCTGTGCACTGCCTCTGGAGCAACAGAGACATAAACAGAAGAAAAACAGAAGATAAACAAGGCGAGACAGACTAATGTGTCTTTGTGTCTCCAGGCACGGGAGCTAGTTTCAAACTCCTCGCACCTGCCGTGTCTCTCGTTCTTTTAATAGTTACATCTATCGACATTGCTCATCCAATATACGGCATTCATTTAACCTTATAGCCTGCCAATTACTGCCATATTGGAAGTAATTAATGCATAGAACGGTAGATATTGGTCTTGCTACGAGCATTGAGAGGTTGAATCGACGATAGAAGCCGATTTCTTTGCTTTATTGGCCCCTGCTGCGTTCACATGTTCGCTGAAACAAGTGTACAATGACAGCCACCAACAAACAACGACTACAAGCGCAATAGTTCAAGGGCAAATGCACGTTTCAAGAGTCGCATTCCTCCGTTGCTGCCGTCACTCACTCACTCTCATTTGTGTCACTCTAAATTCAAGGTACTTCACATATACAACTCATACTACTTCACATATACAACTCATACTATGAGTTGTATGCGAAATAAGGTTCGGGCGAAGCAGCCTTTGACAAGGATTTGCAGACCATTCTTTGTGTCCTTGCATATCCTTTTTACTTGACTGGAGTAGTTGACCTGAGGGTCAGTACTACCGCTGCTACTATATCGCACTGGTGTTTTTCTCGAGCATTCTGTTTGCTCTGTATTTTTTTTCATAGCGTTCTGATCATGAGGTATTTTTCAGTTTATTTTTACGATTTTTGTAATGTACTCAATTCGAGTTTCGCGGTGTTCCAATGATTGTCCACAGACAAAATATATATCGTTGGAATCAGCGAACTTCACTTAGTATATCTTATCGGAATTACCAGTGCGAACGATTGTTTTTCAGCGGTATTCTCGTCTTCAATTTACTGTGGTTACCTCGCGCTCCACTACGCGCTTGGGGTTTGTTTTGGTGCATGACAACTCTAAACGCGATTTGTTTACATTCCTGAGCACGCTCAAGGGTCTCTTCCTCTACAACGCCCATCACGAACCACCCACGCCACCAGAAATGCTCCCCAAGAAGCCGGAGGCCCCCAAGAGGCCCACGACTAGGCGCAAACGGGCGGAGGACACTATCGACATCTTCGCTAAACCTGTGAAGATCCCAGTGTCCGGTGACTCTCCTGTTTCGCCGTTGCCTGCTAGTGACCTCCCTGTGGATGACGCCTCGACGCCGTGTCGGCAGCAACCCAGACCCCATAGCGGTGGCCCTCCGCCTGGTATTCCGAGAGCTAGCACACCCATTCGTCCTCAAAGTGACTCCGACCGCCCGCCATTCCAACCCATCATCATCGACCTGTCAGCGCCCGATCCCGTCCGAGAGGGGTCGTCGGATTTTTTCGCACACAGAACAGGGAGCCTTCCCCCAACGCCGGCCTCGCTTTCATCACAAGCCACGTCCCCTTTTACGCAGCAGACACCATGCCGCTCTTCTAATCCGTCTCGTTCCCCCCCGACTCTGGATGACATACCTACACCTGACACCAGCGCCGTCATGGATATGAGCATGGATGAGATCGTCCAGATTCTCAACGACACAGATGCCGAGGGCGGAGGTGCGAATATGGCAGATACTTCTCTTGACGACGACGTCAATATCTTCGATCCACCCGGTCATGAAATCGAAGCCGTTCTCCGCGACCTTGACCTTGATGACATCCTTCTGGAGGACGATAGCCCCGAACCAGAGCCGCAGACCGTTGCACGGAGGAGAAACGTGAAGCTCACAGCGAAGATCCGTCTCGTGTGGACCTACGATGACGACGAAGAGTCTGAATGCAACACGACGGAGCAGGAAGTTGTCATTCCCTTGGACTCAACAACAGAAAGGGTACCTGTGCAGATCGAGACAGTGAATCCTTTGTTCACGGGGATGGTGGAAACCGCGAATGAGACGCCGGATGATGTTAGAGATGACGCGCCTGAGGATGCTCATCGCGAGATGGACCTTGATCCGGTCAACCTCGATGAAGAGGATGAGTACGGCATCGCCTTCCCCGAGGGACTCGAGGAAGATCACAAAGTACTCTACCGAATTGGTCTGGCAATCAAGGAACCAGAATATGTGGTCAAGGAGCGATTTACAGCGGATTGTGTTCCACCGGTCGACCGGGATTTTGATAAGCTTGAGGATGCTCACGATTTCGTCGTTGACCACATCAGAGATCACGGCTATGGTATCACCACCCATACAAGTAAGGAAGACTACCTCTATTTCAAATGCGATCGTCACCGTGAGCCTGTGGCGTCCATCTCGCAGACAGGAGACCTGGATACAGCCACTTTCGGCACCGGGTGTCCGTTCAGAATCCTTTGCAGACGAAACAAGAGCACCGGCAATAAATGGCGAATGTACTGGGACGGCGAGCGTCAACACAACCATTTGCCGAGTGCGTATCCATCTGTGCATATTTGTCATCGAAAGGCTGCTCTCAAACTGGTTCGTGAGGGATGGAAGGGAGATGTCATTGATATGGCTTTCAGACATCAGCTGTTGCCGAAGTCGATTCTTGCCATAGTACGAGACGTTCATCCCAGCGCTTACTATCTCAAGAGTCGGGATCTTCATTCTTTACGCCACAAGGACGAGAGGGACATGCTTGGAGAGTTGTCTCCGGCTGAAGGCCTCATTAAGCTCCTTGAGATTGTGCCGCATTTCTACGTCAAACATCGACTCAAGGAGCTTGCGTTCCTACCAGACTCTGTCAAGGAGAGAGACCGAAAGAAAGGAAAGACGGATGAGCAAATTGAGAGTGAGCACCAAGACATCTTCTTTCTTCACCTTGATTCTCTGCTTTTTGCGAGCAGTTGGCCTGAGGTTATCATCATCGACGTGACACATCAGGTCAACGAGGAAGAGTTTTTCCTCCTCAATATCATTGGTGTGGATTCAACAAACGGTTCGTTTCCCATAGCCGTGGCATTGATCAGCTCGCAGAACGAGGACACGTTTCAATGGGTCATGCACCGGTTGCGTGATTTCTACCAGGAGAACCATGTCCCCCCTCCAGAGATCATTATGTCTGACACGTGCCCTGCATCTCTGGGTGCATGTAAGCAGGTTTTCCCGACGGCGCAGCTCCGACTGTGTGCCTGGCACGTCAACACGGCCGTCATGAAGAGAGCAGCGGCGTGTCTCCTCCACATCAATGAGGACCTTCACAGAGACATTTTGGATACACCTCTCGTCATCCCTGTGCGCGAGAACGTTGTTGATCCTGGGGACCCCGAGGGGCCTGGGGTCGAAGGACAGGACCCTGCTGATCCGCTCGACGAGGTGCTTGGTGGTGGCGTTGTTGACCCAGAGGCGCTCGAGGGAGACCTTCCTCCCGAGGAGCTCGCACACGTCGCCAGGCTTGCCCAAGATGAGGCGGCGGAGGAAGAGAACACGAACCAGAACCCCTTCATGAAGCGATTTAAAACTCATTACTTCTTGATCAGGGACTCCAGGAATGTCGAGGAGTATCACGAACGTGTGAATCATTTTGTGGAGGAATTCAGCGTGATCAGTCAGACTCTGGTGAAATACATGCAGGACACATGGCTGAAAAATCGACACGATTACCTTGTGGATGCTGCTGCTATCAACGCCACTGATTTTTACGTCAACACGAGCTCCCCTGTCGAGAGTATGCACGCCTTTTACAAGGCACACATGTTGGGACGGAAACAAACGGTCTTCCGGTGTGGTGTTACCATCATGCGAGCTGCTGTCTCTCTCATGGCCTCTGCCCGCCAGCGCCACGCTCATCAGCTTATGAGGACCCCCCACAGAGTTATTGAGGAGGCTCCTCTGTACGGTCATGTCCACAACGTCATTTCTGAGTTTGCCATCAAGAAAACCTACTTTTGGCTGGACAGGGTGAATGATGGGTTCTACGAAAGGAGGGAATGCAACCTGCT
Source organism: Yarrowia keelungensis (assembly GCA_001600195.1). Classification (NCBI taxonomy): domain Eukaryota; kingdom Fungi; phylum Ascomycota; class Dipodascomycetes; order Dipodascales; genus Yarrowia; species Yarrowia keelungensis. Next base: position 384,167 of record BCJD01000012.1, on the reverse strand, counting down.
TCTGGCGCCGTCAAAAGGCATTTGTTGTCCACACACAATGCACAGGCTCAAGTTCGTTGAGGGCCAGCAGAGATGCTTGGATTTTTACGACTTCCATCCACACTGGCGGTTGATGCATACGAGAGTGAACGAGGAAGATCTACGGGAGGACGCTTTCTTTTACGACGAGTGGAAGAGTTATTTCGAGCGACAGCGAAATCCGTACAACGAGTATAGGCATTATCCGCGTGTGATGCGCCCAGATGGACCCGGACCTGATATTCATTTTCCCACGAATCCACTCAACAAATCGACCAATCGACAGACGAAACCCTTCTGGAAACCTGACAGCGATACAAAATCTACGAAATCCTGCAAGAAGCCTTCATCTTCCACTACCCCGGAACCAGTACGGACAAGAGTTGATAAGCCCTGCCACGTTTGCGGCAAGAAACGACATGCCAAGGAGGACAGATGTCCCAATGCCCCTGAGAACAAGGCTAGGATCAGGAAAAATCATGGCAGAATACTGGATTTCTTCAGAGACCTTCACAGTGGAATGTATGATGACTGCTTCGACGAGCTGGATGACATCACAGAGGAAAGAGAACTCGAGATTCTACACGTTAACAATCAGATTGTGATCGCCGATGCTGATGATGGTAGCGAGCTTCGAGATGACGAGATTGTATGGCTGGAAGCACCTTAATTTATAGCAGTTTAATTTATTATTTGAGTATGTATTGTGTACTTTGTAGTTTATGGGATTTGGTGTGAAGAAGTGGAGGTATTTCGGAGACATTACTAATCATTTATGTGAGAATGAAGCAGTACGTAACTAAATATAACATCTTGTTTACATATAGTTACAAATATACTTAAGAGAACCAATAGTTAAGGACACCCGTTTAGCCTTGGTTAGCATGGTTAGTAATGGTTAGACTTATTTGTTGGAGTTTGCTCAAACGTGAACATATTGTTGAAGATTTAGTTAACTTAATTTCAGTGAAGAAATTCTTTGTAAAATTGTCTAAGTCTTTTATTTGTTAGGTTTTGTTCATGATGATACATATAGTTGAACATTTTGACGAAATTACACACATCATCGATTTGCAGTCAGGAAAAATAAGAGGTAGTCAGTATTGATAGACAATACGAAAAAGAAGACCTTCAGAATATTAGAGTGTGCTTGGAATGCTTGTACCGAGTTTCTGTTGTGTCTTGCTTACTAATCGTTATAGGTTTTGGGACATACTTGAAGAAATTTGGCGATGCATGTGCCAAAACCTATACCTTTGGCTTACTAATATGTTAGTCAGGAATTTGAACAAAGACTCTTCTAAAAACTCTAAACGCATCATGAAAGAGAGCAATGACACCAACGACAATATCTTGGTGACGAGTGGAGTTATCTCCAAGTGGATTATCTAGTGACATTTTTGGCATTGCGCTCATGAACTACGTTTTTTTCCCGTTCGATTTGGTCCTATATCTCCAATTTTAGCAGTTACATGGTTCCAAAACTGTCGGTTGCAGAGTATATCAGCAGAAAACAAGCCAATATAATAGTCTGATGGAAAATACAAATGTCCTAATCTGGTCATTGTGGCGGTAGCATTCATACGTATTTTTTTCGTGAAAAAAAACACGCGTTTAGCATATGTTTTTGAAGCGTCACGATTTGAAGAGAAGTATACCCATACAGAACTGGACGACTACGCTGTATAAAGGTGCAGTTTAACTTGCAGTACATTTCAATGGTCTGAATTTTTCTCTTCGTGTCCTTTTTATCTATATATCACCGATATTGACATCCCTATACGATTTGATCCAAGCTGATATAGAGACTAGGGCCATAGAATGAAATCCTGACGTGATACAAGCAAGAGTAGAGAGATAAATGATCTTGTAGCCGGTAGTAATGGTAATATATTTTTTTCAGCATTCTATTGCCTTTTATTTCCGTCATATGAAGGCCATCAAAACATGCGATATTTCAAAATACCACAGATTGGCCTACACGGGTGGTATGAAGATGAGAGGTAGCTTGGAATACTCCAGATTGCACGGGGTATACGCTCGATAATCTTGGTGGTCTCTATCGTCTCTAATGGTGGAGCTATGTATTTTTTTCCAATTTCAGGAAGTGAATATCATCGCCAGAGACGGGATAGCTAGGTATTAAGTCGGAAAAATGGTATCGTTGGAATCTGCTACTCTCGGAGGTCATATTCATACCTTTTTGACGTTGTTTTGATACGTTTTGGGCGTCATTGGTACGCCATGATATCTGTGTTCAAAAAATCTGTATTTTCGACTAAGTCTGATTTTGTATGGGAGTTTCTGACTGATTTCAGCCCAAGTAATTGTACAAGTAAAACGAGCTGCATATATCCTCTCTTTCTCTTACGTCAGTGAATTTAATCCTCTCTTTGCTTTCTGGTTTCTGCACGTTCATGCGGCCGGAGACCCCATTTAACCTTCCCGAAATGAAATAACCTTCCCGAAATTTGGAAATGTTGTATATGTGAAGTCCCCTGAATTCTTCGCTATAACAACTCAGAATTACCCTCCTGAGGCAGCTGCCAAGAAGCCAAGAAGCAACATGCATGGTCCAGACTCCAAAAAAATGTAACCCCATACTCTATCGGTTGCCCAGCAATTGCTGTCACGTGGCTTGCTGTGAAATTCCGAGAAATGCTAGCCTTGAGCTCTCAATACGAGTATCCGACTCATACAACCAACACATCAACCTCTGTTGGCTATAAATAGCTCGTAAGTTTCGACGAGATTGGTTTTTCTGAGGTTTGACTCAATTCCAGAGATACCATCCAAAATAAGGTTTAACTGGTACTATTCGAGTCGTCTCTTTTCAAGGATTTTGAATATACCACTCAATTACAGATATCACCAAACATCACGACAAGCTACAGCCACACAATAACCACGCGTCGAAAAGCTTAAAACTGGGTTCACGTGAGCTTAATTGTAAAACCGAAATAAGTAATGCGGGTGTCCATATCGGGTGCTTACTAAGCATGGTTATACATTCTTGTCAATTCAAGGAATGTGACGAAACATGAGCTGAAGGGAAGTGAGTGAGCAGTCGAGTAACGTCTCACTGGTCCAGCGCCCCACAATACCCCTCGGCTGGTTAGTGTTCGTACTAAGTGAAACTGAAACATGGCTGGGAGGGTCTAAGGGCAAGCTACTGGGCAAGTAGCTCGAGAGAGGCTGTGGGAGGCTGGTGAGTGATTTTGTGTAAGGAGAAGGCGGTGGTGTGCGTACAGGAGGTTTGTGGTTTATTTGGAGTCTCGTGAGTTGGTGATGGAGTTTATAGGGCGGTTGCACTGTTGTAGGAGTTATAGATTAAGCCGTGGAGTGTATCCATTTAAGTAGTCAAGTCAATTGCTAGCTCCAAACGGTAGCTTCTGGTGCTACGAATACAAAGGTTTTTATTTTAGATCAGTCATCGTCTTGATAATCGTTTTGTTATCAATACATCTTTATCAGATCTTACAGGATGGTCAGGGCGGTCCCTTGATACTCTTGGTGGAAACGTCTCTAAGAATCAAGTAACTTCTCAACTATAATACTGCAGCTCCTGATGGAAGCGAGAAACACATTGGAAGATTGATAAATTACAGACGCCGCGAGATTACATGAAAAAATCGCGATTAGATCGATTCAAGATGGATTTGAACTATAGGCATCTGATAAGTCCTCCAGGGACTTCAGACGATATACGAGACGCCTGTTACGTTTAGTGATAGACTGATCCCAAGAGATCTGGGTTGCAAGGCTTATTGAAGTCACGCACGCACCTCGTCGCTCCGCTCTGAAGTGTTCGCTCAGAGATTGTCACTTCTCCTCCTACTTCTTCTCAACAGGTCGCACGTACTTGACGAAATCATCCTTCTCACCAATCTTGGTGTACAGCAGCTGGGCTCGATGGTTAAAGTGCTGAGTGTGCCAGTAGGTCTTCTCACAGCCCAGCTTGTCAGCTTCGCCGTACACAAACTCAATCAGCTTTCGGCCGACTCCTCCGTTTCGCACCTTGTCATCCACATACAGATCATTGAGGTACATGGAGTCTCCAATGGTCCAGGTGTTTCGGTGGTTGATATAGGTAGCATATCCAATGAGATTTCCAGACTCGTCAACAGCAACAGCGCAGTTCACAGGCTCAGAGTCGTCCAGGAATCGCTTGAAAGTCACCTCAGTGACCTCAGGGGTCCAGGACGACTTGTAGAAAGTGAGGTATCCGTCCAGGAGAGGCTTCCAGGCCTCCTTGTCGCCCTCTTCAATCTTTCGGATGGTAACAGACATGGTAATTGGTACTGTGTGATGGACTGTGATCCTTAGTTATAGCTCATCTTCACCTGGGGTTGGTTGCATATTAATACAGTAGCGTGAGATAGAGTTGCGCGGGTAAAATGTCTACAAGGGGACTGGAGGAGGTAGAGTCATCAGAAACCGCTGGAATTTATTTTGCTCACTCGCAAAGCTGCTTCGAATGCCCCTCAGGAAAAACCGTGTCTATCGCTGATCCCACCCACTTTCTAGAAGCACCGTTGTGCACCTGTGTGAAGCACGCAAGAAGTTTAACAGATGAAGTCCTGAGTCAGCCAGAGAATGGTGTTGAATTATGTGTTGTTTGAGCAGAATTAGAGACCAACTGTATGGCGTGAGTTACTGACCGCATTTCTGGCTACAATTTGACACCTCTATCTTTGAGATTTCTCAACTTTCGCCTCCTTTGCAACCCCTTTTATTGGTGTGTCATCATTTAAACATTTACTGTGGCTGACGGGCTGTTCGGCCTGGGTTATTTGAGGACGTCAAACCCTCTACCCCTAGTCAATTACGTATATTCGGGGCAGCGGCTCTCTCCACACCCAGCGACTTTTGTGTACACCCAGCACAGGACTGCTGAAGACCAACAGATTACTGGTTTCTTAAACTTAAAAAATACTGAATAAAATTGATTTGTATGTATGTATGTACTGTGGCTGATGCGGCTGAAACGGAACAAATTTCGGAACGTTTCTGGGGGTGATAAAGAGGTGCTATGAGAAAACCAATTGGACCATGATGTTTGTATCATTTTGGAGATCATAATGATATTTCTAAACTCCCCAAAAGTCCCCCTGCTACCCCCAATTTGACCCCCACACGGAACGGAGATGTCAATAACATTACGGTTCACTCAGTCATACTGGTGTCAACCCGTGAGTGGTATGATAGTCGTCTTTTTTGTAACACAGGTCGCCTAAGATGTCTGCTTTGGATCTTTGCGGCAGAATTACATCCCCACTCAGCCCCATGTCTCGTAATACGGCTCATATGGGGTTCCATAGATGCACCTCAAGAGGGTATCTGTACCGTCATCAAACCCCCCTATTAGTCATCGCCAAAGTAGAACCAAAGACAAAGCTCGTAATAGGCAGGGTCTTCACCTCAAAAGTGCAGTACAGATATCGCTACACCTCTTGTTCACGTGACTGCATCTCTAGCCCTTGTCACTGGTACTGATTAACTTCCTTATAGCTGCAAGATAACACTATCAGCTATGATAAGAAATTTTAGCCGCTCTAGAGTGGAGCATAGAATAGCCACAACTTGCCGGATCACGTGATTCATTTCAGCAACTCCAGCCACATTTCCAGCGACTCAGGAGAGAGAATACGGTGGCGCTCAATACGGGTTCAAAAAGGTTGTTAAAAAGGCAGGTACATTATTTTAGCAGGTGTACAAGTAGAGAGAAGTGAACAATGTTGAGAGTAGTTAGTGACTAAGCGAAGGTATAAGGGTAATGGAACGCGTTTGCTGTCATTTTTGCAGCTTAAATTATCACCTGAGACTACCAAACTCTTGACATCTCCTTCCAATCACTCACTATCTTCCTTCTCTTCGGATAATATTAATCCCAACTAGGAAAGCCCAACTATTCAACAACACACTTAGACTTTCTCAAGTAATCGCATACATTAGGGGAAAGAGAGAAATTAAATCACGACAGGGTGGGTGGTTATTTGGCAATGGGGAGTTGACAAAAGTGATATTTTGCTATCAATAGGTGTTGTGAATATCTATGTAGCATTCCTCTTGGCTTCATTTCTTCTTACTCTACTCTATGTTATCGTGATGTTGGGAAGCACAAGTCTCCGTGTCAACCGATGACACCCTATAGCCGATATATTACTTGTACCAAGTTGATTTCTCTAAGCTGACACAAATCACTATCAAGACACCAATTTCCCATCTACGTAGTCTTTTATTGCAGTGTGGGGTGACGTTTACTCCTGTTCTTCCCACTCTTTCCCTAATGCTCAACTACACCTTCCGTGCCCCTCGAAATGCCCTGAAATGTAGGTGGTATATAACATGTGCGGTGTCCGTTCCAGCCAACCAATGATCGTGTTTTTTCTTCTTCTTTGCGTCGCATTAAGCAGTCCGATTGTACTGGACCGCTTTGGTGATGGAGTCAACAGGTTGATACGGGGCAACAGCGAGGCGTTTGAGAGCGGGGAGACGAGCGGTGTTTCGTTGGCTTTTGAACAGAGACTCATCAGGTACATGTGGTTCAACAATGTCGCTCCATGTGTGCCCAAGAAGCTTCAGCATCCATTCAAGTGCATAGCTCGAGGGTGCAAGGAGCTGGGGGAACATACAGAGCTGGTGGATATCTTTACGCATTCAGACAATCTCTTCGACAGAACAATCTCAGGGTTTGTGGCTCTGGATCACAAGCATAGGGAGATTGTCTTGGTTCTGAGAGGTACTCAGGACGTGAATGACTGGGTAACAGACTTGCACCTGAGACTGGTAGAGCTTCATCCTGAGCACTTGGGGGTCCACAACTTCAACTGCAGAGACTGTCAAGTTGATCTCGGCTTTCTCAAGGGCTATTTGCATTCGTTCCATGTTGTTGACGGCATGGTTCAGCGCTTGACACAGAGATACCCCAAGTACCAGCTCGTGATCACAGGCCATTCGCTAGGAGGGACGGCTGCGACACTATTTGGACTAAACTACCAGTTGAACGGTCACAATCCCATGGTATTTTCAGCAGGAGCGCCAGCTTTGGGAAACAGACAGTTTGCCAACTTTGCAGACCGCACCTTTTGGGGATCTCAGAACCCCAACACTCTCGAGGTGAAGGAGAAGGATATCAAGTTTTGTCGAATGACGCATCTCGGCGACTTTGTGCCGCGGTTCCCCTTCTGGAACGGGTACCAGCAAATGTCTGGCGAAGTGTTTATCAACGACGTACGGGGTATCTATCCGCCTCGAGACTCGCTCAAACGGTGTAACGGCCAGCAAAACAAGAAGTGCTCGTTCGGAGACCAGTACCGCCAGCTGGAAATGAACTTCAAGCCCCACTCGGCGTATCTGGTGCCCGGAAGCGAGTGTTCGTTCAGTGGCAGACGAGAGCTGACGGTGGGGCAAGTGCAGGCGGCTACAAACAGTACATATTCAGACACTACGGAGGACCTGGAGCCGGTTCTCATTCCCGTAGTGCAACTTGACTAACGGGGATGCCCATAATGAATAAATGATGAACTTAAGTGAGTTGGTGGAGGAAGTAAAACGTAGAAAAAGACCGTTTAGATAAGGCACCACGCTTCTCTAACAGCAACATTCTAAACTCGATCTCTTCACTCCCCTCGTGTAAGATAACCTTATGTCGATGATCTGAACCTGAGACCAGTGACCATGCCACGGGGTTATACGAGCAGGGGGTGTGGACTAACGAGAAATTGTGAAGGTAAATGAACAATGTTTTTGAATGATTATGATCGCCGCATTATTTCCATTGCCACAGTATTACATAACCTCCCACATCGCCCCAACAACCTATCATCTCTGTCCATTTAATGGTCAGCTACACCTCCAATTCTCCTCCAAACTCAATCTCCACAGCTGAGTAAAGCATCGTTGTGTATTGTCCCAATGGCTGATGGTGGACCCTTACCCTGGCTCTGTTTGGGAATTGGGAGAGGTAAAATTGAAGGAGCGAGATTGAGAGGTTTAGAGAGTCCGTCAAAGGCGACGAGTATTGTAGCAATTGCAAATATGACAACGGCAATTGATTTTTCACGTGATTTCAAATAACTCCATTTGTTTAAAATCCCCTTTCACCCCCAAAACCACCCCCTACGTCGCCCCTCCTCCCAGCCAATCAAAAGCCGCCCAAATACCCAAGCCAATAGCATTGCAACTTTTTGCCTGCAGAGTGCCAAAAGCCAGCTTGCTTGACCACACCCTACATCTCCATCCCGTACCACGCAAAAAAACAATGCTCAGGACCACGCTACACAAACGGGGTCTGGCCCGGCTCAGCCGAGGCTTTGCCACCACCCAGGACGCCACCCCCAAGGCTCGTCAGTACGGCGGTCTCAAGGACCAGGACCGAATCTTTCAGAACCTCTACGACAACTACGGCTGGGATCTGGCCAGTGCTCGAAAGCAGGGAGACTGGTACAAGACCAAGGAGCTGATTCTCAAGGGTGACACGTGGATCATCGACGAGATCAAGAAGAGTGGTCTGCGAGGCCGAGGAGGAGCCGGTTTCCCTTCCGGACTCAAGTGGTCGTTCATGAACCCTCCTGGATGGGAGAAGAACGAGGGTCCCCGATACCTGGTGGTCAACGCCGATGAGGGAGAGCCCGGAACCTGCAAGGACCGAGAAATCATGCGAAAGGACCCCCACAAGCTCGTCGAGGGCTGTCTGCTGGCCGGTCGAGCCATGAACGCCACCGCAGCCTACATTTACATCCGAGGCGAGTTCTACAACGAGGCTGCCGTGCTGCAGACCGCCATCAACGAGGCCTACGCCGCCGGTCTCATTGGTAAGGACGCCTGTGGCTCTGGCTACGACTTTGACGTCTACATCCACCGAGGAATGGGCGCCTACGTCTGCGGAGAGGAGACCTCGCTGATTGAGTCTCTGGAGGGTAAGGCCGGTAAGCCCCGTCTTAAGCCCCCGTTCCCCGCTGGTGTCGGTCTGTTTGGCCGACCCTCCACCGTCACTAACGTCGAGACCGTCGCCGTGGCCCCCACCATTCTGCGACGAGGAGGAGACTGGTTTGCCTCCTTTGGCCGAGAGCGAAACAGCGGAACCAAGCTGTTCTGTATCTCCGGTAACGTCAACGAGCCCTGCACAGTCGAGGAGGAGATGTCCATCCCTCTGCGAGAGCTTCTGGAGAAGCACTGCGGTGGTATCAAGGGTGGCTGGGACAACCTGCTGGGTGTTATCCCCGGTGGATGTTCCGTCCCCATTCTGCCCAAGAACATCTGTGAGGACGTTCTGATGGACTTCGACGCCCTCAAGGACGTGCAGTCCGGTCTGGGAACCGCCGCTGTCATTGTCATCAACAAGCAGCAGGACGTGATCCGAGCCATCCAGCGGTTTGCCGCCTTCTACAAGCACGAGTCGTGTGGCCAGTGCACCCCCTGCCGAGAGGGAACCACCTGGCTGCTCAAGGCCATGGACCGATTCCAGACCGGCCAGGCCAAGGAGCGGGAGATTGATATGCTGTACGAGCTGACCAAGGACATTGAGGGCCACACCATCTGTGCTCTCGGAGACGCCGCCGCATGGCCCATCCAGGGTCTCATTCGAAACTTCCGACCGGAAATGGAGGCACGAATGAAGAAGTTCCACGACGAGGTTGGCGCTGTTTCTGTCGGAGGCTGGATGAAGGACGCACGAGTGGAGAAGGGCAAGGTGGTTGGAGCCCCTCTTCCCGGCGCTCATCATTAGGGAGAGTATTTAAAAGAATAGATAATTGCAACGAAAGAAAAAACAAAAGGGGGGCGACTGGCTGTAGGAGGAGGCGACATTATGATAGCTGGTGCTGAATAGAAACGTTGATTCAGTTTGAGGTTATAAGGGTTAAAGTGACGGCTTGTTGATAGTGAGTGTTAGAATGCAGGTGGATAAAAGGGGCGACTTTTAATAACTTGTTGTCGCATGTTAAAGAGCGTGACATGGCAGTTTATTAAATTGGGGAAGCGTCTTCAGTTGTAGTCCACTCTTAATTCTACTCCCTTATCGTAGGTCATTATCATCATCATTACTGTATTTACATACTGCCCTTGGGGCTCATAATCTACACCTCTAGTTCATGTAAGCAAGCTGAGTCAGCTCCTCGATATCGTCAACCTCCTTGAGACACTCCTCGGTGAGCACGGAGTAGCCCTTCTCGGTGATAGCCACATTGTCCTCGATTCGGATACCAATGCCCTGGAAGTGCTTGGGGTACTTGTCGTCGTAAGGAACGTACACTCCAGGCTCAATGGTGATCACGTTACCGACCTGGAGGTTGGCCCGTCGGTTGCTCTTGCCCACATCGTGCAGATCAATGCCGAGATGGTGGCCAATGTAGTGGGGGTAGAGAGTCTGAGTCTGGTTGAGAGTGATGCCGTTAAAACCGACATTCTGCAGGTTCTTGTGCAGCTTTCGGACAGAAATCTCGTGAATGTCGTTGATAGACTTGTCAGTGCTGCACTCCTTGATGCACTGCTTCTGAACGTCCAGAACAGCCTCGTACAGGTCTCTCTGGGCCTCGGAGAACTTGCCCATACTCTCCTTGCCAACAGGCCAGGTTCGAGAGATATCAGCACAGTAGCCTCCAAATTGTCCACCAGCATCGACAAGAACAAGGTCGTTGTTTCCAAACTTGTCGTCGTTACGGGTGTAGTGGATAGCCAGAGCGTTAGCTCCTCCAGCAATGACAGGAACGTAGGCAGGCTTATCACATCCACCCAGCAGGAAAAGAGACTCCAGGTACACCTGCAGCTCCTTCTCAGTGGCAAAGGGGTTGGCGTAGGCCGCGTTGTATGCGTTGGCACTCACAGATCCAGCTGCTCGCATCACTGCAATCTCCTTGGGGGACTTGACGGCCCTGAGCTTAGTCATGATGGGAGACAGAGGAGAAACGAGCTTCTGCTTGAGCATTCGGGTCAATGGGGTCTCGACCGTCTCTGTGAAAATGGAAGCCACGTTCTTGACGTCTGGCGAGTCATGGAAGACGGTATCGTTTCTCTCGACAATCTTCTTGAACTGCATGAGGTTGTTGTTGGAGTAAGCCTCGTCAGCGTTGAAAAAGTCCTTGGCACCCTTCTCGCCGGTTCTAGCACCGCCCCAGAGCTCAGCCTGGGGGTCCTTGGGAGGCACAAACATGTGGAAAACGACATCGTCGGGGCTTTGGCCGGTCTTCTCAATGATCAGAGCAGACTCAGGCTCCAAAAAGCCAGAGAGGTAGAAGAAATCCGGGTTTTGGTGGAAGTCGTAAAAAACGGGGCCGGATCTGTACTTGGTGGTGGCTCCCATGACCACAGCACACGATTTAACGGGCATAGCATCGGCTACTCGAAGACGTCGCTCAAAGTACTCCAGGGCAGGAATACCCGGAGTAATGTCTCCGTTTTTGATCAGATGAGGCCGGGTCTCGAACAGAGGCTGTCCGGTGGCAAGAGTGGACCGGGATCGCACTCCTTGGAGCCGGTTGAGGTTTTTGAGGGCCCGAATCATGCTGTGTTGAGGAAGGGAGTTCTCTGAGACTATTAAATTAGTTATGCTGTTAGGTGCATACTGATCTGATTTGTCACCGAACTTTGTGGGGTGACGTAATGGTGCAGGGTTCGAATCCGAGGGGGGTAATAAATGAGATGATATGGATTTGAGGAGTGGTGTAGGAAATTGCAATGCACGGAGATCATCTCTCAATTGAGCTACGGCTAATTTATTATCTACTATTTCCAGATCTACTGTAATGAACTTGAAAGTGAGTAAGAATACGAAGAGCAGCATCAAGTGTCCAGATTATCCTCGATGTTAACAACAGCTCTATCATACACTAGCTAGTCTACAGCTCATCAAACATCATAGTTAATCGTTAATATATATACACTAGTCCACCTATTTGTCCTTGGGCAGAATGTTCTCTCGGGGACCAGCAGCCACAATTCGGTTGGGGTTCTGCTTGACGTGCGAGATCATGTAATGCTTCTTGATGTGGTCAAAGTTGGTGGTGTCCTTGAAGGCGGGGATGTCCCAGTACAGGTCTCGCAGCCATCGGTGGATGTTGGGGTAGTCGTGTCGGATCATGCCGAGGTTGCACTTGAAGTGGAGCACGTAGACGGGGTCAAATCGCACAATGGTGGTGAACAGTCGGATATCGGCCTCGGTCAGAGTATCTCCAACCAGGTACTTGTGGTCGGCGAGAATCTTCTCCACACGGTCCAGAGACTTGAACAGCTGGTAGACGTTCTCGTCGTAGGCCTCCTGGGTGGTAGCAAAGCCAGACTTGTACACTCCGTTGTTGATATCGTTGTAGATCCACTCGTTGACGGCGTCAATCTCGGGTCGCAGCTTCTCGGGGTAGTAGTCAATGTGGTACTTTTCGGGGATCAGGGAGTCCAGTTCGGTGAAGAGGAATCGGATAATCTCGGCAGACTCATTGCTGACAATCTTGCCCTGCTTCTTGTCAAACAGCACAGGCACGGTGAATCGGCCATCGTACTCGGGGTTGACCTTGAAGTAGATCTCTCGGATTCGCTCAGCGTTGTTCACAGTGTCGGGAGTGCAGCCAGGCACCTCGGGGTTGAACTTCCATCCATCCTCGTCCATGTACCAGTCCACCACGTTGACGGTGATAAGGTCCTCCAGACCCTTGAGCTTTCGAGTGATGAGCACTCGGTGGGCCCAGGGGCAGGCCAGAGACACGTAGAGGTGGTATCGATCCTTGTCGGGAGGGAACTCAGCACCAGGCTTGGTGGAAATGGCGTTTCGGAACTGCGAAACCTGACGTCGGTAGTGGCCGTCCTTGTTGGCAAAGCCAAGACCCTTGGTCTTCTCGGCGGGCTGTGTTTCGGTGCTCATGTTTCGTGTGAGGATTAGTCGGGAGGCAGAGAGATGGTGGCTCGTCTGCTGGATACGTCGAAGTGTAGTGCGGAGAAACATCTTGGAGTTCGCTTGGGTCTTAAATATTAGGACAGCCCGGCTTTTTAAGTTGACCTTGGTGTTGCTTTGAATCTGAATAAACTTTTAGTCATGAGAAGGAGGTGGGGGATAAGGTAGGTGGAAAGCAAAGGAAAATGAGAGTTTTGCTTAGTCAATTAACCGATCTCATTCTAGAAGAGTTCCATGCAGCCAAATCTCACCCTCGCCACGTCAAATACGGGTACTATTACTAACAAGCTCAGTTAGACTTCTGTCAAGTCAGATACAGAAACTCTATCGAGACTAAATCGCATTTGTCATTGGTGACTGAAATTGGGAGAAATGTGGGTGAGGCAATTGACCTCAGAACTTGGTGTAAGTCGGTGAGAATAATGATGAGTCTCTTGCTACTCGGTCGTATTTTCCTGCTAAGCTCCAGCCCTCCTCAAACTGGTTTTATCCACTCTCCTTAGTTTGCTATAAATAAGACGCCCCACTTCATGCACTCCCAATGCAGCCGTTGGCATGGAACGTTATGGTACATCAGAGATTAGTAATAAACAGCCCCGGATGTAAAATGTCGATCGGAGTTATAATGGCCTGTGAGAGGTGGTGTGACGTATGTTTATCAGGGAAACACGGTAAGGTGACAAGATGTGTAGCGTTGAGGTTAGTATGATTACCAATATACATTGAAGGGGTAGAGCCAGGGCAGGTTATTTTCACTAGTAGCTCGATCTCGAAGTCTTCTGACAGCGTCTTATTGTCTTCTCGAGGCTACTTGGCACATATACAGTTAGTTACTACTGTATATGGTTGAGCTCTCAGAAGAGTTAATACATGATGTGATTATAAAAAAAAAAAAAAAAAAACACTAGACTAAGGTAGAAGATCAGCATGCCCTCAAACAGACCCTATCCACCCAACCTACACCTCCATCCACTCTATACCATCATCCATGTTATCTATATATATACTGTGATCATCTTCAATGATCACCTTGAGCTTTTCATTCCAGCTCTACTTAAGCAGCTCCTCCTGCTCGCCCTTGGAGTAACCAAGAATGTAGAGGACGTCTCGCAGAGAGCCCGAGTTGAGTCGACTGGGGGCCTTCTCCTGAACAACAGGCTTGGCGTTCCAGGCGACACCGAAGCCAGCAACTCCCATCATGGGCAGATCGTTGGCTCCGTCTCCAACAGCACACACCTGGTCGAGCTCAATGTTGTTCTCGGCGGCAATTCGCTGCAGCAGCTCGGCCTTCTTGTCTCCGTTGACAATCTCGCCGTAGGTCTTTCCGGTGAGCTTTCCGTCCTCCTCCTCGAGGTTGTTAGCATGGGCGTAGTCGAGAGCCAGTTCTCCAGCCACGTACTTGGCCAGGGGAGTGAAACCGCCAGAGAGAACGGCCATCTTGACGCCAGTCTTGCTGAGAGCCTTGGTCAGCTCCTTGACACCGTTGGTGAACTTGAGCTGGGTCTTGAGCTCGTCAAACAGAGAAGTCGAGTCAATGCCCTTGAGAAGAGCCACTCGCTCAGCCAGAGAGGCGTTGAAATCCAGCTCGCCGTTCATGGCTCGCTCGGTGATCTCGGCAACCTGAGCCTCGACGTTGGCACGGGCAGCAATCAGCTCAATGACCTCCTGCTCGATCAGAGTCGAGTCCATATCGAAGATGAAGAGCTTCTTGAGTCGGTTCTCGGCGGGCTGGACGATAATATCAACACCGGAGCCGGTAGAGAGGTCGAAAAGATCAATCTTGAGCTCAGCGAGGTTGCCAACAGGAATCTCAACGGAGTAGTCAACCACTCGGTTACCGTCAAGCTGGATCTCGAACTGAGACACCACAGAAAGCTTGGCAAAGATCTCCTGCACAGAGGCAATGAACTCCGCGGGAATGTCGCTCTTGCCAATGAGAGTAATCACGTAGCTGAGGTTGGTCATTGTGTGGTAGTGTATGGTATGTACGATTCTCCGAATCACGATGATTCACGACTGCATGTAGAAGTTTTAATAGAGTTTATCAGTGGTGGATATTGGGAAGCTGTTTGTGTGTGATCAGAAAGATATAAGGACGATATTAAAGTACAGGCCTACTTATATGACAGCTCTATTCTAATTTTTTGGGTATCATTCATTTATCTCTATTATCTCCGCCTCTATAACATCTCGTAGGGCTGACACTTTTGCAACTCTAATTTTTCAAAGAATGAATAGAAGCATGCACCTGCGAACCAATGTGAACCGAGATCTCAACAGCGTGTAGCGACGTATTAGTCAACGTGTGGGTTATTATTGAGGGGAAAATAAATGGAAAGTATATCATTCTGTAGCATCTAACATGGAGAACGTACTGATGCAATAATATCATACCTTGGTCTCACAAATTTCTGATCTGTTGACTATCTTTTTCATCAGACACGAGGTACTTGCAGGAGTAAACTGGTCGTAATGGTGAACCAAGAACAATACCTACTATATACTTATTGCACGTGAAATCTTATAGACTGACTTAAGCCCTGAAGCCCTTCTGATCACGTGGCTCACCTTCTCACATCAAAAACGACCACCCATTTCCCATACATACGCCTTCCGTTTACCTGCCTTAGAGTGCCGGAAACACTACTCAAAAGACTTGCGTTATAATCTCGTCGAGAGTCAAGTTTTATTCAATCTGATTATATCATTCAGTCAGAGAGATCATTCTCATCAAAATGATATACTAAAAGCCATATCTTCCATTTTCTATCCACTTTTTATCATAGGAAACCGTTCCAACGCTTCTTCTCACTAACCTCACCCTAAGTGCACATTTCTCCCAATGTTTGATGTTAGCCAAAGGTACTGACTTTGCTGCTTATATAAGACAGATAGAAATGGCACCTCTTCTAACAGCCCCAAAAATTGTCAGAAAAGAAAAGGAAAAATTGATCCGTAGTGAGAACACTCTAATAAGCCGATCTGCGTACTGATTACCCTCTCATATCCTCTACACCACCCTCTAATCCTCTCACCTCCCTCTACAATAAAGTTAACCTCTGTTCACCATGCACTTCTTTCCTCTTCTCCTTTTCAGTATCACCATCTTTTTCAACCCCCCATAAAAAGACAAGATGATCCCCGAAAACGAACAGCCACAACTCAAACAATGGGCGCTTCAGCAGCTCGAGAACCTGAGTGACGCCGATACGTCGATTCTTGGTGATTACGTCATTGCTCTCGCCAACTATGATATGCCCAAAAACGAACTTGCCGAAATGTGTCGATCTCAGTTGACAGAATTTTTGCATGGTAACACAGACGCCTTTGTCGAGGCTCTGATGCACGCCATTGAGACCAAGAGTTATATGCAGGAGCCTCTGCAACAGCAACAGCAGCAGCAACAGCAACAACAACAACAGGGAGGATTTCAGCAGCAGCAACAGGGCCAGTTCCCTACTCCGCCCCCATTTCCTCCGGGATTCGACTTTGCACAAATGCAGCAGATGGGTTTCCCCATGCCTGGCATGAACGTGCCGTTGCCCAGCAACCAGGGCTTCATTTCGGGCCAGCAGAAGCGATACAACGGTAATAATGGAGGAAGCAAGCGGGGCATGAGTGCCATTTCCACGCCTCACTCGACGACGGAATACAACAGAAAACTGGTGGTGGAAAAGATCCCCGACGAGTACTGCTCCGAGGAGGCCGTTCGAAACTTTTTCTCCAAGTTTGGAACTCTCACCTCTGTGAAGGTCAATGTGCCTGGAAAACTGGCCGAAATCGAGTTTTCCACCACCGCAGAGGCCAAGAACGCCTACAAGTCGCCCGAGACTATTTTCGACAACCGGTTTGTCAAGGTGTACTGGCGAAAGACGGACGATGAGAACCCCGAAAACGAGATTGCTGAGCAGCAGAGACTACAGGAAGAACGACAGGCTGCGTTCGAGGAGAAGGAGCAGCGACGAAAGGAGCATTTGGAGAAGATGACCGGTATTCTGGCCCAGAAGAAGCAGCTGTTGGAAATGCAGATCGAGCAGCAGGAGCTGTTGGTGAAGATGGGTCAGCCTGTCACTCAGGATGTGGATGATCTGCGAAATCAGCTGATGGAGATCCTTGAGCATGAGAAGGACCCCACCAAGGTGTTCAAGTCGTCTACAGCTCCCACTTTTGCTCCTCGAGGAAGAGGAGGATTCAGAGGCCGAGGAGCTCGAGGTAGAGGTGCCTACAGAGGCCGGGGAGGCTTCCATCCCTATGGAGCTCCTCCCGCACGAGAAAACGTGGATAGAGCCAAGTTTTCTCTTGATCTGCGACCCAAGGACGTGCTGATCTCTCCCGTGACAGCCGACAAGCAGGAACACATTCGAGCTCATCTTGTGAGTGTTGGAGAATACTCCAATGTTGCTCAGGCAAGTGGAGACTCTGTGGTGGTCAGCTTTCCCGACAGAAGAGCCGCTGAGAAGTTCTTCTACGGATCTGCTGATATTCCCGATGTTGGCAAGGTGGAGAAGAAGTGGTTCAAGCAGGCCAAGAAGGAGGAGGAGGGTTCCTCTGATGTGAAGCACGAGGACGTCAAGATGGAGGAGAACTAAGGAGACTGAATATAGACTAGACGGCAGTCTACGGCATTGTATATTAAGTGTTAGAGATGAATAAAAGTATTGGCTAGTGGAATGAGGTGTGGAGTGTAGGGTGTGTTCTATATTTGACCTGATCTTGAGCTTTAGATCTCCTGATACAAATAGTTAACTTTTACTTAGAGGTAACATTCAGCTGAGGATTCAAACTTGGGGTTCAAGAGGTGCTATAAACATAAGAAATGTACAAAAACGAAGAGAAAACCGAGCAGATTCAAATGATATAGGAATATTTATGTAGTGTCATACATTGTGGTGGTAAAATTGGAGTTTCTGTGAAACATCATTATTCCTCTTCGTTAACCTTACTTGGGTAGCTTTTGAGGTTGAGATATCAGAGGACTGACATCAAATTGGATGATTAATCATGAATACAAATACACTAGCGTGCAATGACCATGTACAGTTCTGCTTCTTACAGCTCCACCACTTGTTACTACTTTCAGTTAATTATCTATTTACACAAGACGAGGAATAGGAGCACCTTACTAATAATACAGCGAGGCGTTGGTCCTACTTCTTCGATCTAAAATCGTTGGCCACGTTGAGCAGCAGCGAGTCGTTGTCCAGCATGATCTTGTTGCCGGACTTGGCCAGCACATGGGCAATCTCTCGGGCAGTATCCAGACGCTTGAGCTCCACGTAGTCCTTGGACTTCTTGATGGCCTCACCAATCAGCTCGGCGGATCGGGCCTCTCCCTGGGCCTTGACAATGGCTCCCTGCTTCTCCTGTCGAGCTCGGTCGACAATGAAGGCTGCACGCTGGGCCTCCTGCTGGGCAATCTGCTTGGCCTCGACGGCGGCGGTGAACTCAGGAGAGAAGGTCATGTATGTGAGGGACACGTCATCCAGCAGAATGTTGAACTTGGAAGCTCGCTTGATGAGCTGCTCCTTGACCAGTCGGGAAACTCGTTCTCGCTGGGTAATCAGCTGGGAGGCGTTGAACTGGGCAACCACAGACTTGAGCACCTCGTTAACCAGAGAAGGAAGCACTCGCTCGTCGTAGTCCTTGCCAAGAGTCTGGTAGATTGTGGGCAGGGCAGGAATGCTGGGTCGCGACAGCACTCGGCAGGTGATGTTGACCATCTGCAAGTCCTTGGTTCCGGTCAGAGAAGCCACATTTCGAGGCTTGGCTCGCACATCGTAGATGATGGGGCTCTGGAACCAGGGGATGGCAATGTGGGTTCCCTCGGGGTAGATTCGGGGCGAAATACCGCCGATTCGGTTGTACATGATGGCTCGAGAACCACCATCGACGTTGAACAGCGACGAGTTGATGGTGGCGGCAGCAATGGCAAGCACCACCAGGCCTCCGACGCCGACAAACTTGGGGCCTCCGGCGCCTCCGGCTCCCTTCTGGGCCTGTCGCTGCAGCTGGTTGAGCTGGTTGCTGAATTTTTTCCAGTTGGGGTTGTTCATTGTGGTGCGGTAGAGTGCTGTGGAGACTGCTATGCTGTGGTGGTATACTGGTGGTTTAATTTTTAGTGGTGCGTGGAGGGGTTAGGGCTGGGACTTGGTAATATGGGAATTTGGGGTAAATAAAGGGGTATTTTTGGAGGGAAAAAGAGGATAATGAGAGTATACGTGTCAGTTGAACGATTTACATTTTCTCGACTTTTTTTCGTCCCTGTTTAACCCCGTTTGATTGGTCCATTACTCTCCTACTCTTACAGGCGCCACCCAAAGTTGCCCCATAGTAAGGCAGACTCCTCTGCAGACGTGAACGTTGGAAGCAATTCAATTGGGTTTAGACCCTGGGTTGCTGCTGTAGTCGGAGGGGGTATAGTGGACGCAATTGAGGAAATGGAGAGGGGAGACTTTCTCAGATAGGTGATATGGAGGCATTGAGTAGATCTCTGAATTTTCTAAGCGATTGGTTGAATATAGGAGGAGTTATGACGAGTGTGTTTTAGTTAGATGTTTGTTAGGGTCCAGTTGAGAGTTACTTGGGACAAGGTTGGGACAAGGAGGTTATTGAGGTGACTGAGAGTTGGAGTGAAAATCATGATATAAGTACGGGGAAAGTGAAAAACAGAGCACGGTACTCATATATTCAATCAAAAAGTTAGACCAGCTCCAGGTACGGGGTTAAATAGGCTTCCCGAGTCTCTTCTAGGACAGTTGGCTTGATATCTGTCTTGTTAGGCACTCTTACGGTGGATTGGTATAATAGGTGCTCTGTAACACCCGAAAAGTAACACACGAGCTCTAATTAGTTCTTTCAGGCTCATATGTGGACAAATTTCTCACTAATCACGTTTACTTCACCACTCTTGCCTATGAGATCAAGCTCTTGAGACTGAGAAGATCGAGAACAGCGAGGGGTGCAGTCATAAGTTGTAACAGGGCCGTCAAGTCTTATTCAAAGCACCATAGCAAGAGAAAGTACTCACGCTATAATATGCTGCAACTCCCGAAGATCTCATTGAGAATGACCTTGAACATCCCTTCAAACCCATTAGACTCAATTTTTTTGATACGAGCGTGCGGCTCGGAAATTCGGATGACAGAAGTCAAACATGGCGAAGTAATCATGATGAAGACAGAGACATGACTTTGAGAGGTTATAGACAGTCTGCTAGAATAGCTGTTAAAGTAGGTATACTAATTCTAATGCCGTTGCGTATGTTCTTATGCTACATGGGCACACGAATGAAGGCAACGAGGTGCTTGATAAAGAAGCAAGAGACCGTTCCGAACGAAATAACTTGGCCTGACAACATTCTGAGAATCTCATAAGAAGAACCAAATTAGTCTCACAGCCATATTTTCCTTAGTTGACGGCCGCTGTATACCGACTTTGTCGAGCCTGAATTGCTTACTAATCAAACTATCAATTTCCCAACAACGCTTACATAAGCCAAGTCATCTCCCGATTACATAATCAAACGGCTTACATAAGCTATTATATTACGTAAGGTTTCCCTCCCAACGCCCACCAATTAAGCTTCTCAAGTCACATGACTGTGTCCCAATTGGTAAAAGCAGTCCTAAATAAGGTTGACTCTGAAAGTCTGGGACCTCCCTGCGCTGCGGGTCCCAAGAGTAAAATCATATCGTGGAAAAACCTCCTTCAACTCTACAACAACAACAACTAAAGATGACTGGTGTTTCCGTTAGGTGAGTGGAAATATGGGGATTTTGGACTTCACGCAAGTGATTTAAAGACAGTGAGTTGTTTCAGCGTCAAAACCTGAAACTGTCTCGAGCGACGAAAAGTGCGTTCACATTCATACAACTCTTACACCCTTTTCAGTGACTAACCACAGAGACGTTCCCGCTCAGAAGTTCATTGAGGCTTACGCTTCTTTCCTCAAGCGACAGGGTAAGCTCGAGGTCCCCGGCTACGTCGAGGTCGTCAAGACCTCTGCCGGCAACGAGCTCCCTCCCCAGGATGCTGAGGGATGGTTCTACATGCGAGCTGCCTCCATTGCCCGACACATCTACCTGCGAAAGGAGGTTGGTGTTGGCAAGCTCAACAAGCTCTACGGTGGTGCCATCAACCGTGGCCAGCGACCTTCTCACCACAAGGACGCCTCCGGCTCCGTCAACCGACGAGCTCTGCAGGCTCTTGAGAAGCTCGGTGTCCTTGAGGCCGGTCTCAAGGGTGGCCGACGAATCTCCGAGAACGGACAGCGAGATCTTGACCGAATCGCCGCCCAGACTCTCGAGGAGGAGGAGGATGACGAGTAAGAAGTTTCTTGCAAGTCGGATTCAAAACACAAAATGAAATGTATTTAACAAAAAATGTATAGTACAGACAGCAACCGCTGTGATCGTAGAACGATAATAGAGAGTAGAGATTTGATTCAATCTGATTAGAAAGTTGAAGTTGATAGTTTGGTGCTGCATTGCGAACTTGCTGATCTGAAAAACTGCTGGAGACCTGATGAGAAAGCTGGAGATATGACGGTTCAATTTGAGTGAGTGAAGTGTCCACAGTGAGAGTGAAAGAACAGCTGAGTGGCTGCAAGAGTGCAATACCAATGATGAGCGAGTCTCTGTAGTCCTTCACGGGCTATGTCCCTTGGCTTTCAGAGTCAGCTTAGATCAGACCAAGAGTAATCACCTCTGCAACGGACTCGTGTAGACCCTTTGGGCAAGATCAACAGGGACAAGATCAACAAGGACAGAGATTACCAAAAACTAGCCATTCGAGAAGTCCCATGACTACACTTGATGGAAGACTACCTTCATCAACATTCGAAATCAGAGCATGGAATACTTGTACAACGCCTTCTGCTCATGGAGAAGTTATTGCACACACCTCGAATAGCACCAATGAGAAATCCGAGAATTACCGATTATGAGGTGTATACAGTCACAGTAGAACAGCCAGTTAATACGTCTCAGAGATATCTTCTAACTGGTATTGAATCAACTGCTCGCTTCACTGCCATACAGTAGCAAAACCGTCGGTACCACACCAACAGCAGTTAGTCTCTACGGAACACATAGACAGGGAGACAAACGTTGAGGATAGTATCATGCTGTAGTGAAAGCCATCGTGACATCATTTCAAATCTTCTTAGATCATCCTTTTACTTGTACAATGATGCTGTTCTACTCACTTCTCTACCTCCCCAGCTGTCTATTACTAAGCACAATTCCTATGTTGAAGGTAACCAGAAGCAAAACCCGCAACAGCAATCCAAGATAGCCCAAACTTATAGAACATATTTGGTGTGCCATTTTGATGTACCGATATCATTTTCATGACGGCCGGACAATATTTCTTCTATTAGATGGACACTTGAAGATGTGAAATAAGGCAGGTGTATAAGAGAGTATTCCAGAGTGTTGAAAGCAAAAAGAACCACTCCATGAGAATTATCATGCCTGTTTCACTATAATTCATCTCTTCAAACTCTTAAAAATATCCATTAACACCCCCGAAATCGCCTTTGAAAACTGTGTTCACGTGACATATTTAGCCCTTTATGTAGCTCCAACGCTTTTCCTAACTTAACGGTTGCGGCCATATCCTGGTGAAAATACGGCTTCCCGTCCGATCAGCCATAGTCAAGCACCAGAGAGCCTAGTTAGTATTGTAGTGGGAGACCATACGAGAATCCTGGGTGCTGCAATCTTTTTGTGTTTTTTTCAGATTTTTTTTTCAATTTTATAACTTAATTAAACCCTTGAAGGATAGACACGCATAGATTTTGATATAGGCCATATTCCAGTGAAATTTTTACATCATTCGATTCTTACAGCTCTGTAGAAGCCCATGATACACTTTTTATACCCAAATCTCGGCCGTATTAGTCATCAGAAGCCCGAACCTCAGACTCCATCGCAGCTCGGAACCCACCAGTCCGCAATAGTTTAGTGGCTAGAATTTCCGCCTGTCAGAACATCTGTTCAGCACGCGGGGGACCGGAGTTCAATTCTCCGTTGCGGAGTGTCCTTTTTTGCTGGTATATCTCTTTTTTCTGCTGGTTTTGTCTAGTGCTTAGTAAGCTCCAAAGTGTCAATCTTGTGCAACTATTGTTCACCAAGGGGAATAAAGTCAAAGACAATGTCTAACCTAATGGGGAAGAGCTCTCTTGCTTCAACTCGGGGCGCATAATGGAACAAAAGCCTCCATATCTCTCATCACTTACGATTGGTTGAGTTTGAGAGGAGCCGTGCCTGGTCGATCATATTGGAGTTAATAGTTCCGGGAGTTATAGAGCTAACGGCGGTTCCTGATAGCCATTCATTGACGTGCGAGTAATTTCTTTTTAGGAAATGGCCAGTTTGAATGGATATCAAGTGTTTGGAATGCTAAGGAGTTGTTTGACAAGATCGCCTGTCATGTCATTGTAGCTATCGTCAGGCTCTCTCTCCTGTCAAAGGTCTCACTGCCAACAGCCAGTCTGCCCACTTTGCCAGGGTTACATCCAAGTGCCTAAGCTTCATTCAGCCACTTGTTACATTGTATGGACAAAGCAACGAGAAGGGTCTACAGGCCCTGAGTGGGGACAGAGAAGATGAGAGTATAATCCGTTTGTATGCAGCTAGAACATGCGAGAAGTTGGATAGAGCTGCCCAGGGTGGATATGCTTTGATAACGTGTGGGGGTCTCGTACAAGCAAGTCAAGGCTGCTATTCTTAGAACTAGATAAACGTGTTCAAAGGACTGACCAACAAGATATCAGAATAGCTGTCACTGGGTCACTCCGTCCCATGATCTCTTTTCATCTTGTTCTAATCGCCGATCTCTTAATTGAACTCTCAGTCTAGGTTTGCGTGGTGCTTGGAGATGTACCTGGCTCTCGACATGGCCCTGAACTCAATGGCTCCGATCCAGAGCAATAGCCGCCGAGTTATACATCGCAAAGCTATATAAGCCGATGATGTCCAAAACTGGCACCCCAGACCACCCACCATGAAGTTTTCCACCACTATTCTGGCCTCTTTCCTCGCTCTGGCAGCTGCCGCTCCTGGCAACCCCAAGTTCGTCTCCTTCCCCGTTAAGCACTCTTCTGACTCTCAGCTTGCCAAGAGCCTACAGGCCCGTGGAGATGCTCTTCCAATTCCCCTCACTAACAGGGACTCGTACTACTCCGTTACTCTGGGTCTCGGGACTCCTCCTCAGCAGTTCACCTTGTTACTGGACACTGGCTCCTCTGATCTGTGGGTCTACAATGCCACCGATACCGAGAACTGCTCCCACAATGGATGCGCGAATACCGGCACTTACAACGAGACTCTGTCTTCTACTTACAAGTTCAAAAGCGACGACTACCTCATTGAGTACGTCAAGGGAAATGCCACTGGTAACTGGGTCACCGACACCCTCACCCTGGGGGAGGTGACGCTCCCCGACTTTCAGTTTGCCGTTGCTAGCCGGGCTCAAATGAACTCGGGAATTCTGGGCATTTCTACTCTTGCTAGCGAAGCTGTCAAGAAGGACGACAGGTACCCCAACTTCCCCGCTGCCCTCAAGAACGCAGGATACATTGACCGGGTTGTGTACTCTCTGTACTTGAACTCTGCTAACGACAGAATGGGAACTTTTCTGGTCGGAGGCGTTGACCATGCCAAGTACAAGGGCTCTCTTGCCGTTCTTCCCTGGACTCAAACATACGCTTTCCAGGTTAACTACAACGGCATTTCCGTTGACGGCACCAGGGTCGGAGGTAAGAACAAGGCTGTTCTCGACTCAGGATCCGCTAACACCTTCATTCCCAGAGACGCCTACGAAGCTCTGGCCAAGAAGCTGAATCTGTCTCCTCCCGACAAGAACACTGGTCAGGCTACCATTGACTGCAACATAGATGTGTCTGTGGACTTTGAATTTGACGGAGTCACCATCAAGGCTCTCAAGGAGCAGCTGGTGCGTGATGTGGGAAAAAACAAGTGCACATTTATGATTCGGTCAGCCGCCTACTCCGCTGGAAATATCATTTTCGGAGACTCCTTCCTGCGAAACGCCTACGCTGTCTTTGATCTCGAAGCTAGAGAGATTGGTATTGCCCAGGCCGTTTACACCCAGGACACCAACATCCAGGCCCAAACCGGTCCTCTTAAGAAGTAGAAACTCACTTGACTGGCCATTGAGAGCCTTACTTTCAGAACTAACTATAATGAATTGACTTATTGACTGAATGACCCACCAGTATAGTAAATAGGAACGAATTTAGGATCTCAGCTAGAAGTGGAGCATACAGGTATCTCTCGATTCAGTAAGGAAACCATCAATAGTGGAACTTGCAGGTATAACAATTCGAGAAAGAGAGGATCCGAGCTATGGTCTCTCGATATCTACAAAACTTGACGTTTTATGTGATTATAAAGAAATGTTAAGAACGAAAACTGGTAACGAAGAATGACATTCGGGCAAAGACATTTAGTGTATTAGCAAACGCATAATACAATATCTCGTTATCCTGTCTTAAAGTTACGATAATGCACGCTCTTGACTTCTTGCATACCACTTTTCCCACCATGGACTCACCACTGGAGATTGTGTACAAGATATACGATCATGCGGATCTGGAATCTTGTGTCAATCTCCGCGAGGTAAACTCGTACTGGTACCAAGCCTTCAATCAAATCGATGAGCGGTTGATGAAACGAAAAGTGAGGGAGAGAAACCCTTGGATGAAACCTGGAGAAGATGGCACAGAAATGAAAACATGGGCAGATTGTGCGCGTGTGTTTGTGGGGCGTCTGAGATCTGACAAGTGGGAGGCCGTCGACAGCACGGCGGACATCCAGCTACCAAAAAAGCCATCAGATTCCACTCCCCTAGATGCGGTCGAAACTGAAACCACTCTTCCTGAAGACTATCAGCCGTTGATGAGAATGAGAAACCGTCCAGAATTCAATACAAAGCTAGGCACTGGTGGGTTTCTTATGGATGTGCGTACTATGTCTGTAACTAGAGCTGCTGATGAACGTTCCCCTGTGACACACTTGAAAATAACTGACGACATGTTCGAGTGCATCATTGAGGGCAAAAGAGTTATATTACCAGCATATCTGTCGGATCTAACGCGAGAAAATGTTCGTGCTTTTGAGCCGGCCGATGAGATGACACTTTTGGACGTACGCACTTCCCGTTACTGTGAAATGTGGTTTTTTCCCGCTGATACCCTAGATTATCGTCACGGGTTCAAATGGGATGGTGCACCTCGCGAAGGCTATAGGTTTGAGGTGTTCACAAATGGGTGTACTCTCCACACTCCAACTATTTCACCCCCATGGAGGCTAGTGGTTGATATGGAGAATCTTCGAATAATACACATACCATCAGCGACACCTAGAGGTCGTGGAATATTTGATCTGGCCTTTTCGATCTATAGTGGCCTACTATGGATGACTGAGCACCCACAGGAGCTCGGGCTATGTATCGTTCCCATTCTAGTCGATTTGAACGACGTCAGTGTTGGAGAAGATAAACGAACACATGCGAGCAGGATCTACTATCGCAAAGATCGTATCTTGGGCTTCTCTTCGTCGCTTTTAGAAGAAGGAGAACGTCGAGTTCCTGAGGGGCATCAAAGGTACCTGGTGCTCGGCGCCAGTTTTCCCTTGTACGATAGCAGCATCGTACATGACAGAGACTATGTGGTAGATCTAGCTACTTCAGAAGTGATAACCGTTGAGACTCCACGCAATTTTGGTTTCAGGGATAGCATTTATGGGTTCAACCTATTTGTTGGATTCTCAAAAGGCAAGATGGGCGCTTGGTATTACCGGATGGAAGTCTTCAAGAGGCTGTGGAGACAATTGTCTCTCATGAGGCAGATGAGACCGGACCAGGAGGAATATGATCTCAGCATAGAAATGGGCGTGGAAGACTATTTCGAACTGGCCTGATGAGAGGAAGGCATAGAAGGACACAGCACGAGGCAGCCTTGACTAGTTGAACCAAAAAGGGTGAAGTCTTAAATGTTTGGCCTGCCCAATTAGCTTGAAGTAGTCGCTACAAGATATTGTTTTTATTCAGTAATTCACTAATAGACAGTTTTTTTCTGCAAGTCAAGTAGTCTTGTGAAGGCATGAAGAGTGTTACAATGATAAGAACGGCTGTGAGCATCGAAGAATGATAAATGCTTCAGATAGTGGAGTACTTGAATAAAACCAGTATTTGTACGAGTAAATTTACACTTCATTGATGCGATTATTATACACCTATGAAAATATCACATAAGAACAGCCCCTCATAATGTTCATCACCCCCACACTATACGTGGGGGTCATAAAGATATGTTTCATTACTTCACCAGCACGGGAAGCAAAAATAATGATTTCTGGCAGGATCGAACTGCCGACGTTCTGCGTGTTAAGCAGATGCCATGACCAACTAGACCAAGAAACCGCCTGTGGAGTGTCCGGGTGGGATGCGCCATCAAGAGGGAGAAGAAAAGGCTCCAAAATTTCGCCAAAAGTGACGCTGGAGACATACAGGCTGTGTAACAAGATTAAAAATAGTGATAAATAGTATTTAGAGTACTAAATTTGCTCATATGAGTTACCTAGAGTCTTCAAAGATCGTTTTGACATGCTTACTAAGCTATATGCACATATCATTGAAGTCATGACGGAGCTATAGTATGGCGAAATGATCACGTAATAACTAACAAAAGCAAATTTGTACAAAACCGTGTTTTTATAATTGTAGATTTCTCTTTCTTCACCTCCTCATAAAAGATATCTACAAGTACACTCACTCCTCTCACTGCTACTCTCACCCAATTCACTTATCAGTCATTGCTATGTACGAGCTCTTTAGCTGTTGAATAAATACGATATCACATTCCAATCAAGTTCCAGCCTTGTGATTGGTCAAGTTTCGGGACCGGAGGCGGGTTTACAGGTTCTCCTTCTCGTCGCAGTCGGACTCCTCAGACATGGACTTCTGCAGTCGAGCGTTGAAAGACAGACCGGGCTTGGACTTGTTGTTGCTGAGTTAGAGGTGGTTAAGGGGGGTGTTGTTGGAACAAGGCTACTTGTAAGCAACTAGCTAAGCGAATAGCTAAGCGAATGACCTAATATGACCTAATGTGACCTGATCAAATGACCTGTCTAAAGATGAACTCTAGATCGACGTCAAGGACGAAATGCTCCGATTGGAAGTTACCGTGATCATGTGACATCACACGAATCACATGACTATACTCACATGGAAATGTACTTGTTCTTGTGGGCTCTCAGCTTGGCGGTGCAAGGGCTCATGAGGTTGTCGGTTGGGCTGGCAAAGCTCTTCTGCTGGAACAGCTTCTTGTGGAGCTGTCGCTGCATCATGTTGCCGGAGTTGCCGGTGGAGGGGTTGAGGGGAGCCTGGTTCATTTTCAGAGTGGTTTTGTGTGTGTGGAAGTGAGATGTTGAATGTAGTATTCGGGACCTACGACGCTCACTATATATCAGTAAAAGAGCCCTGTCTATGTGGGAGCAGGGATTTAGAGTTGTTTGGATCCGTCCTATTTGGGATGAAGCAGTGCCTGAAATATGCACCAGAGATGTATATAGGTTTATGAGAAGGGCGTTAAATAAAGGGTAGGAGATGGATATTTATAGGTCAAAATATGTCATAATAATGTGCTTGAGCTTCTGATTTACCTTGTGCTTTTATAACTTCAATCTGAGCACTATGGGTCAACTTATAGGACATCCTCCAAATCCACCGCCCATCGCACTGTATCCAGGCAACCGTAATCGCGTGCACTGTAGTATGCGCTAAAAATATTTAGCCTTTCAATTAAACTCCTCAATTTAGGCACTGCAATTCAGAGGAGTACGAAACGTGAAAATGGAGCCATTGAGTGAGGATTTTGGTATCTCATAAGGGTGAGATTGTATAACATCAAAGACAATATCTACTGCTAATTTTTCAGCCGTTTCCATGAGTTTTACAGCCTACTTTGAACCACCCCCCATTCTCACTGTATGAGGTTTCAGATTATCATTCGAAGACGATACAGTGTGGAACAGGGCATTGTTCTATGCCAGATCGAAGAAGGGTAGCAATTTTTAGAACCGATCTGAAAGGGTCCCAGGTTGGGGGCAAGTATAGAGTGTCCGATTACGAGTACTGTACGAAAAGACGTTGATGTTCTTGCTATTTAAGGTGGACTCGATGGTGTTGCTAATAGCAAGAAGTAGGACACCAGGAAGCATCACTTCTACCGCACTTCCATGATGATACACACATGTTAGCAGTAATAATCGACTATCATGAGCGGCCACCGTGGAATATTATTACAGCGCATCACGAGTCTCGATGTATCTGTACAGTGCTAATGACCAGTTGCGGAAAGGATCAGGGGTAGTGCAAAGGGTGGTAGTGTGGTATCAGATGAGTCAGGTGGGCTGGCATTGATGTGAGAGTTGACTGGTTGTGTGGATGACTTGTAGTTACATTACAATGTCGCAGTCGTCTTGGTTATCGTCGAGAATCGTCGTTTCCGTGTTGTGGCAGTTTTAGTTGAGATCAGATTAATAGTTGAGTTTTAGTTAAGAGAGAAGACGATTACCAAGGAGAGCCGCTGGGAAGCTGGAAAAAGGTATTATTGCAAAGAGAACTACCTGGGGTCTCAGGTTTGACCAATATGGAGAGCATATTACTCGATTCCAACTACAATACAACGACACCCATGTAGGTTCTTCAGTACCACATCCTCTACAGCTTACTAAGCAAACACATCTCACCAACTAAGACACCAAACTCTTACTAAGCTAGGCACGGCTCAGGAGCAAACTCCCACGGACCCGGCTGATAACGATATTACTCAGCGGCAGCTAAATGTCTTCATGAACCTCAACTTTGAGCATAGCCAGTAAGGGGTAGAGAGTACAGGAGGGGGTTGAGACGTGATCCCGAGGTCAGAAGAGAATGAGAGCTGTATCATTGTAATCAGCTAAGTCGCGCGAGTAGTATGGTGTAAAAATCAGTAGAATATCACCTTTCTATCCTCTCAAGAAAGTCATATATTCCTGTCACCCTCCACTTAGACCTTGAGCCAAAAAGAACGCGAACTTCAAGCACATTAAGTCTACGTTAGTGGACGGCACTCCAGTGATTTGTGAGATGCAGGGTGTGCGGGTTAAGACACCTCCTACTCACGACCTTGTCCTCATAGCCACTATTTCACGCCTCCGATCTCGTAAATGCACCTTTCTCCATTTTGCCCATTTTCAGTTCAATAAATGGTAGTTATTATTGATTTCATATCGCACCTCTATCTCAGTCGTAACCTTCTCTTCAACATTCCGCCAAATGTTCCGTGCATTTTCCAATGCGCAGCAGATAGCAGAGCTTAAGGAAGGCTTAAGAGAATGAGAGGTGAATATGAAAGCAAAGAGGGAATGGGTGAGGAGATAATCGAGCACGTGATATATAGCACGTGATTTACAACACCACGTGACCCTCCGGTCTCTCTTATATCCTCGTAAATAAACCGCTTCTATTGTCTCGCTTTTTATCGGAGTTTGTCATCGGCCAACTGAAAAAGCCTCTATGCGTATCACCGTTCACCGTTGCGATTGCAGACCTTATGACCCTGGGTAGCTCAAAGATAGCATGGATGTGCGGTCACGAGAAGGCGGTTAGGCTGCAGGCCATCTCGTAGGGCTCTCCCATGACACTAAAACGAAAATAGCTCGACAGAAATGCGCGCACCACGTGTGTTTTTCGTTTCGCGTGGCTGAGGGAGGGAGAGAGTGAAAGAGGTAAGAGTAAGGCGAGTGAGGAGAGTAAGAGTGAAGTGGGGGAGCTACGAGTACAACTAATAGACCAGAACAATGAACATTGTGAACGGAATCAGTCAATAGTAAGATTCCGGGCACTCACTTCTCCCCACCTCTCTCATTGCTACAACCATTCCCCTTTCACCACTCGGATGATTGTTCCGTGTCCCGTTCTGGCTGTCTCGGCTTCTTTGCTGTTCCACAGCTTAATCCGGAGAAGGGTGGAGATGAGACAGACGGCTGAGGGTTTGTACAGATTATGACGTCACCGGGGATGTGCACGCAAATACCGCAACCTCTCTATCGCCCTCTCTCGTCTTTTTACTTGCTCCTTTTTTCAGCTGACCTCGCAACCCCTTGAGACACCTTGAATCGCTGCACTTAGCCTTCGAACTCTGTTGTTACAGTTGTTAGCGCCAACCTTGTGCATGTCCCAAAATGGCCCAAAAACGTCAGTCTCAAGTGGAACCATAAAAAGGCCGGGTAAGAGTACAACGTGGACAGTGAGGGGTGTAGTGGTGGTCGACGGGGAGGTATAGATGGCCAAAAGAACACGATTGCAGTTTACTCAGCTACTAGAAAGCGTTCATAATCCCCCGAAACACCTCGTCTCTACCTAATTGTTACCACCCCCTCTCTAATCACGCAGGTGTACAAGCCCCTTAAAGTTCAGATCGCCATCTCCCGTTTCTTTCTTCTGTGTGCACCAGATTGTTACTTGACCTCAAGCTTGGGACTCACACGCTTCAACATCCTGAACACCACACACTTACTGTACACCTCGCACTATTAACCGCAGACAGACGAAAACGGGACAAACAGAACCTCAAGACACCCCCATCGTCACACAATGAACTCGTTTTTCAGCTCCGTGTCGGATTTCATCCACTCGGTCACTACCCCAGACAGATACGCGTCGCAACAGCGATCGTCAAAGGCGTCACAGTCCGCGGGCGCAAACTCCCAGAACCGCCCGCTCTACAACAATGACGACAACCAGAGCGAAATGTACCAGGCCTCGTCGTCCTACACCGGCGGCTACACAAACTCGCCCTCGGCCTCGTCGTCCAATCTCGCCGGAGGAGCCGCTGCCGACCGAGCCAACCCCTACAGCTCCAGAAACAACTCGACCACCAACTTCTCGGCCTCGTCCACGTCCGTGAACAAGGCTCCCTACGCTCCCGGATCGCGGTCGTCCGCAATTGGTAACAACGATCCCGCAGGAGTCACCCGGGACTCGCACGAAATGCAGGAGTACGTCGACGGTCAGCCACCGGCCCCCTCGGTGTCGCTGTCGTGGGAGCGGATCGACAAGTGGGCCGACGAACACTACCCCGAGCTCAACGACCAGCTGTGCTACCCGGCCACCGCCTCCGATCTCAACGAGCTGGAGGCCGATCTCGACTGCTCTCTGCCCCTGGACGTGCGGGACTCGTGTCTGATCCACGACGGCCAGGAGAAGTTTGGCCGGCCCTCGGGCATCATCTTCGGCATCACGCTGCTCGATCTCGAAACCATTGCCGAGGAGTGGTACTCGTGGAAGAAGGCCGCCATCCGAATCAACCGGGAGATTGCCCGGGCCACCGGCCAGACCCCCACCAAGCAGGGCGGCATTTTCATCAACCCCAACGCGGGCTCCCCCAACTCGTCCACCCCCGGCTCTCCCGTGGCCTCCGTGGCTCGACAAAAGAACATTAGCTCGTGGCTGGCTTCCCAGGACTCTGTCCCCGAGGGCGCCGTCCAGCTCGTGTACGCACACCCCGGATGGATTCCCCTGGCCAACGACCGTGCCGGAAACAACATTGCCGTTGATCTGGCGCCCGGCAAGAAGGGCAAGTGGGGCCAGGTGATTCTGTTTGGCCGAGAATTCGACCGAAAGTACGTGGTTGCCCAGTCGTGGGCCCACTTTCTGGCCATGGTCGCCGACGATTTCGACCGGGGCAACTGGGAGGTCGACCACGACACCGAGGAGCTGTGGTTCAAGACGGACCGAGGCACCTTTGTGAGCTACTTCACGGTGCTCAAGACCCGAGTCGAGCGACAGTTCCGACACCAGATGCAGCGTCGAGAACACGAGCGACGCCAGGCCGCCGCCGCCGCCCAGCAGCATCAGCAGCAGCAGCACCACGCATCTCCCTCACCACAGCATACACAGAGCATGCCTGCCACCGGCCTGGGCAAGCCTCTGACCGCCAAGCCGGCCCAGGACCTGGACATTGTCGATCTCAACGAGGACACTCCCACCATCAAGGACAAGGGCAAGGCTACTCTCGGCTCGACTCTGCGAAAGACGCTGGTTGAGGAGAACAAGGCTGCTCCCACCATTGTGGAGCCCCTCGAGGAGTCCGAGGAGATCAAGGGCAAGGGCAAGGGCAAGGAGGAGGATGTTGAGGAGGACGAGGCCGCTGAGAAGGCCAAGGCTGAGAAGGCTAAGGCTGATGCTGAGGCCAAGAAGGCTGCCAAGGAGGCTGCCGATAAGGAGGCCGAGCTGAAGAAGGCCGCCGAGAAGGCTGCTGAGGAGAAGGCCAAGGCTGAGAAGAAGG
The DNA here is from genome assembly GCA_001600195.1 of Yarrowia keelungensis. Lineage (NCBI taxonomy): Eukaryota > Fungi > Ascomycota > Dipodascomycetes > Dipodascales > Yarrowia > Yarrowia keelungensis. The sequence goes on along the minus strand of BCJD01000012.1, from coordinate 350,907 downwards.
CCGCTGAGGCCCGAGAGAAGGAGGAGAAGGAGGCCAAGGAGGCTGCTAAGGCCAAGGCCGAGGAGCTCAAGAAGGAGGAGGCTGCTAAGGCTGCCGCCAAGGCCGAGGAGGAGGAGAAGGCCGCCGCTGCCGCTGAGAAGGCCAAGGCTGAGGCTAAGCGAGCTGCTGAGGCCGAGGCTGCCAAGCAGGAGGAGGCCGAGAAGGCTGCTGCTGAGGAGGCCAAGGAGGAGAAGGCTGAGGCCGAGGAGACCAAGGTCGAGAAGAAGCTCGAGGAGCTCAAGATTGACGAGGAAAAGGGCGACGCCGAGGAGGCTGATGAGGCCGAGGAGGAGGGCGACGATGATGAGGAGGATGAGGAGACCGAGGCCAAGGAGGGTGACGAGGCCAAGAGCACAACTGCGTCCAAGTCCAAGTCCAAGAAGAAGAACAAGAAGAAGGGCAAGAAATAATGTATGTATGCATAAGTTTTTGATGATGCTGTAAGATATCAGAAAATAAAATAAAATAAAGTGTTTGTTAAAAGAGTGAGTGAGTGTGTGTAAGGGTATTTATTTGAGCATTGTAGCCATCTATGTGTGTGTTATATACTATTGTCGTCAATTCTGGAGCACGTTTTGTTGTCCAAAAACCAGTTTCTTTGGTTCATCTTTGTCCTTGATTTCTCCTCCCCAGGCGTCTCTTGCTTTATCCCAGAGACCCTTCTGTTTTTCGACTTCCCCGTTATAGTAAGTCTTTGCTCTGAAGAAGCCGAATGCAAAGTTGGATACAAACATGGATCCCAGAAACAGAATGGAAATGAGACCCAGAGCCTTGTATGAGAATCTGTCGATGAATCCCGAGATGATTTCAGCGAGAGTCTCGGCGCCCAGACGGGCTCTATTGACAGCATGTTCGTCTCTGTTCATACACAGTTCCCACTGATCACAGAGAGTCTCTAGAGCTGGGCGTCTTGAATGAGCGGCACATTCGTTGAGCAGGTACAGCTTAGCACACTTGCTCTTGGCCATCAGAATCTCACCCGAGTGTGCTGAGAACTTGAAGCCCACATCCTGGCGGACAGAAGATATAAATAGATAGACAACGTAGGCCATGGCGGCCAGCATGATGCCGTTGAACGCGAGCTGCAAGTACGAGGTGATGATGTACGGCAGATTGGGGTTTTGCATCATCCATCCTAGTGTCGGGTTGGGTAGATGGAGGTGGTATTCTGCGGGTTGGTTGGGTTGTGGCTTCTGAATGACAGCGTCAGATGTGTGGGTAGGTGGCGCGTGAACTGGAGCAGATACAGCGGGTACTGCTGGCTGTGAGAAGAAATCATGAGAGTCGGTTTCCAAGTCATCTCTTGTGTCCTCCTGGATGCTATCATTCGCATCACCCCTTTCCTTCACTGGAGAATACAACACCATGCTCATATCCACATCCTCATTCTTTTCAATCTCCTTGACTGCAAACTGGGCGCCGAGTTCGGTCGGATTGAACACAGAAGAGATTTTCCATGGTGAATTAGGAGCAGGAGCCATGATCGAAGCCGAAGAAGGTCTTCTCTTGCCAGTCTTGATGGGTGTGGATACTGGAGGCAAAAACTCGGGGTTTATACGTGACAGATTGACAGATTGGAGATCAAGCAGATCCGTAGGGTCGTCGATATCCATTTCGTCAGGATCACGCATCTCGCTGGTTCTCAGATTCGAGAATTCAGACAATAGATCATCAACCGGAGCCTGATGTTGCTGAGGATGCAGGGGTCGATGGTGCTGTAATTGACGGTTTCTGACCTCCTGATCAGATAAGGAGAATCCGCTGAGCCCGGTGACCAGATGATCGTCATCCGGGGTCTCATCAATACTCATTTCTGCGAACGACATGGCGATAAACGAGATGTTGCAACTTGATCAGCCGTATGCAGTCCTCGATGCATGTTCCGATATTCTTTTTCGGTTAGCAATTTAAGCTATAGTTGGGAAAATTTAAGGTTATACACACTATAGTTGCAAATATTTTAAGGTTACTCACTTGTTTACTTGGTCCCAAACAAGATACTCCTTGCGTGCCATGCTTCACGCTACACACTCCAGCTCAGAATACCCCTACTCCGAGCTTTCCAGTGATACCTGCTCAGACAAACCGCTGCTTTACGATACCCCACTTACCGTTCGGTTCAGCGAGCCCCAGACCAAGCGTCGCATGGGCTTCCGCAAGTGGTTCTCCAGGTCCAATAATGACAAGAGACCGCTCATAGACCGTATCACGACGCCCATGGATGAGATTCTCACCGATGAGCCTCCTACCACCACAGACGCGTTAACCTCTCCTCCTCGCGGAAGGAAATATAGAGATCAACAGCGTGAAGAGTACGAGAGAAGACAGCATTATGAGAGGGCTAGAGAACGGGAGAATGAAAGAGAGAGAGAGAGAGAAAGAGAGGTGGACAGGTACAGTGTTCCACGGAGACAGATTCAGGACTCTGCTCGTTGGCATGAACATGTGAGGCAGAACCCTCCGCAAGCTCATCAACACCCTTCCCACCAGCACCCTTCTCATCAACCTCACCAGATACCATATCAGATACCCCCTGGACTACATCAACATATGCATCAGGCATACCTACAACCTCGACAAGTGAGTCAGATACCAAGAGCAATGTCTGGATACCATAATCAGTCGTTACTCAGACCTATGTCTCATGTCCTAGACCCGAGGTACTTTAGGACAGAAGGGTACCCTGTTCCCCCGGTGACATACGCTCAAGTCCCTCAAGGGATGCAGGCTGAGATAGTCGAGCTCAAGGACGATTCTGGAGACGATAAGAAGGAGGAAAAGAAAGAGGACAAAGACAAGGAGAAGGAGAAGGGCAAGAAGGAAGAAAAGGGTAAGAAAGAGGAGAAGAAGAAGGAAGCTGAAGAAGTACCAGACTTGCAATCACAGTCGGCTATTGAGAAGATGGTCAAGAAGGCACTGCAGAACCACAGACCTGCAGTCTACGAGACTCTTGTTCGAATGAACTCTTTCGTCCTATCTCTCAAGCTTGCTCTTTGTATCGCCTGTGTGGCTTTCTACCCTCTCGTAGGTATTCTTCTCATTGTGGTTCTCTTTGGGTCTGAGATCTTGCTTGAACTTGCCATCAAGTGTGGTCCAGATAGAACGTAGCTGTAAAAGTATGTATTCATTAATTCATTTCAACTATAGTTGACATCATTCATTTGGTATGTGATTGACTCCTCTCCTTAATTGTAAATTCGCTCTGGAAGAGTCTCCATCATGTTTGTCCACGTTCGCTCGTCCACCCACGATCGCAGGTTATGTAGAATGGCGTGGTTGTCAATGACTCTGAAGGGTTCCACATCTCCAGGATTCAACAGCAGTCTCTGTTTTCCACCTCCAGTATGAGGCCAGTCAGAGGCCCAAATGAGCTTGTTGGGGGTCTCTGAAGCAAAGAACTGGACAACTTCCTCGAGATCATCGTATCCTGGACCTTGTTCAGACAGTCTGTAGAAGCCAGAAACTCGAATGAGCACGTTTTTAGCCGTCAGTTTAATCAGAGACTCGAAACCGGCGTCTCTGGAGCTCTTCATTCCACCCAGATGGTCTGCAATGACTGTCACTGGCAAGTCTCCAATAACGTCAAATAGACTGTCCCAGTAATGGGGAGGGATATAGGCCTGGATGAAGTATCCTAGAGGTCCTACAAGAGCAGCGGTTTTCGTGAGTGTTTGAGACACGAAATCAACATCCAATTGACCCGTGGAAACGACATTTACTCGCACTCCTCGTACTCCCAAGTCCCACCATTCCTGCAGTAGTTCCACAGGCGTATTGTCTGGATCAATGACCACTACTCCTCGTAGTTTGTATCCATTTCGTTGATCTGAATGGCCTCGGAGAGTGTCGATAATCAACGAATTGTCAGTTCCATAGGGAGACGGCTGAACAAGAACATTGTTGCCGATCATACCTCCACATAGCGATCTGGAATGAGCCTCCAATCCTGGTAAAAGCGCCTGATCGGTGGTGTAGGTCCGTTTTCCCGCAAATGGGTAGTTAATTGGATCGAAGAGATGCACGTGAGTGTCCCAGGAGTTCGGTGAGAGCATTTTCTGAATGTTGTGGAAGGTGTCGACAAGTCTGGGGAAGGTCGCTTGGCTTATATGCACCCCACACTCGTCTAGGTTCAAAGTTGATCCGGAGTGTTTTAGACCGGGTCCGAGTCGGCCTAGAGGGAAGAAAGAGGGAAATTAGGACCTGGAATGTATGTCACGTGGCTACTCGTGTGACACAAGCCCTTTTAGGCACTTTCTCTTGTTCTTGAGGTCTACATTGAAGACTCGTCGTGATGCCATTTATTAACGCAGCCGCGCCGTGCAGAATCATAAATGTGGGGCAGAAGGGTACACATCGAGAAGGAGTTAGAGAAAGGAAGGTGGCAACGAGAAGATAGGGGTGTGAGTTATTGTACGTAACGCTCAGATATGGTCAATATGCTCGTTGGGACGCTTGGAATGGGGATGAGACATTGCACACTCGTTGCAGGTATGTAATGCACTCCAGACTTACATTTGGAACATGTGGTGGAGGAAGTTGCAACCCCAGAAATGGTACCTAGACTAGTTTAGCGGGATGCAAACGGTGTGGAGTTGGAGATGGAAGTTGTTGAGGGGTTTGGGGTAATTATTGGCCCCATACAGCTCCGGAAGGTCTTCTAAATGTGTATTCGATGCATCTGTCACTGACGTTTCCACTCGTATTCTTTCGCCACATGATGAATGGTTACTGCATTAGGTTGTGGCTCGCTTAGCGGAAAAATGAACCTTGCGGATGAGGATAATTTGGGTGAAGTGGGGAGGTGTGAGATGTGTGAGACAGATAGAAAGGGGCATACCAGTGTCTTGTTCAAGGTGTGTTTGATTTTCATCTTGTTCCTGTCTCACTGTCGTATAGCAAAACACTCTCTGTCGGGTTCACATAACCTGCCTTGTTCTTTCACTTAACCTACACCTAGGACACACCATAATGTGGCGTCATAGGCAATCAAAGAGCATAATACGAAGACTGGTGTGTGGGAAATAATTGGTGTGGTAATTAAAGGTGAGCCCATTGGTGAGACAGCTCCCAATTTGTGCGTTTGAGAGATATGTTGGGTGCTGAAAACCAAGTTTGGCTTGATGCTACTATTAAGAAAATACTTGGTGATTTACTTACCAGGGCTCAACTAGCTATGGTGCTTCTTCATGCCCTTACAGACTGTACACTTGTCTTCTCTCATATGATACATTCAACTCTAGTTAGATGTCTAAAGGCACGTCACTCGTCGCTCCATGCATGTATCTACTGCTATATACATGTCCTTTCTTCTCATGTCCTTCTTTACTCATCATCAGAGTAATCACTGAGCTCGGGATCCTCCAGCTCAACAGCATCGTCGTTGAGTGGGAACCGCAGAATAGCAGCAATTCCTCCCAGGGCATCAATCTGCCGTCCCGAGTCCTGCAAATGCGAATACATGAACACCTTGCCTCCATTCTGCTGTACTGCCTGGGTGGCCTCTGCGTATCTGGATCTCTTGGCGTGATCAAAGCCTCGCACAAAGTTGGAAGACAGGAACAGCACGGAAACAGCGCTCATTTCCAAAGCGTAGTCCACATGCTTCTCTCCGTACCACACTCGGTCGGGGTCTGTGTGGAACATGCGTTGGAACTGGTCCATTTCGTTGCCATCAGCAGCAATAGCCAGCTTGTTGAGGGCAGATTTGTAGGAGATGGACTTGAGAGCCTCTCGAATGGCGGTCTTACCCTCGGAAGACGTTTCCAGGGTGATAAATCCTTGTTGCAGCTGAATGGCGGTCTTGACCTTGTTATCCACAGCCCATGCCTTGAAGTACTCAGAGAAGAGCTTGTTCATATAAGGCATGGAGATGAGCAGCACAGGAATGGTCCAGTCAGCCTTGCATCTGTTTTCGATAGTTCGCAGCAGAGTTTCCTTGGCCACGTTGAAAAAGTCGTTGTATTGCTTGCCTCTGGTTTTTCCCACCGATCCCTGACCATCGTATTTTCGAGGAATGGCTTTGTAACCTTGGACCAGCACTCGAGTGACACTATGACGCAGTTCGTAGATGGTGAACTTGCCGGTGGAGTTGAAAACCATAGCCAAAGCGCTCATAGTGTCTGCTCCCACGTACTGGTCGAGCGTCTGGAGCGCAAAGAAGTCCCAGAACTCCTTGATCACAGTGACCTCATCTCCCGGAGTGAGAGCTAGAGTGTGATATTTGGTCTTCAAAGACTCGTGGTGACCGGCGTCGGTAATGACACCTGTGATTCGGATCTCCTCGCCGTCAAAAACAATCTTCTGGGCTCTGACAGTGATGTAAATGAGCTTTCGCAGCACCTTTTTCTTGCCTGCGTTGCCCTGGATCTGTTCGTCGTCAAAAGCGCCTGTAGTCTGGGGAACTGCTCGCAGAGTCTTAGCCTCGACCAAATCGCCTCTCTGGATCACGTTGGTGAGAGCGTACAGGTCGTCTGTGGAGTCCAGAGCGAGCTTCTTGTACTCCAGCTTGTTCTTCAGTCCCTTGGAGATGAGACGCATTGTTAGTGTGTAGTGTTAGTCGGGAGAAGTTGAGTAGTTGCAAGTGTTCTGTAGGGTGGCGCAAAGAATTTAGAATGTCGTAAAAGCCTTATCAAGTCTCTGTCGCTCTGTAGTTCTTGTCTTCTTTTTTTTTTTCCAGTCAGGCACTGCTTTATAGACTTGCTGATATATGGAAAAGGCTTGATTGGGACTGCAAGAACCTAAAGTTAATGTGAGATGTAAGTAAAGGAGACGATATCATAGAGTAGACGTAGGTACCCATACTTCAATGCGGAGGGTATGTTATGGGAGTGAGCAATATGAGATGATATACCAGTTTATTCAGGTACGCTGAATTGATTTTCCGCAAAAACCTTGTAAAATTCCTAATGCACACTAATTTCTCACTCCTCTCCTATAGTTACTCTTTCCACTATACTCAACTCCTAAATAACCTCACAACATACATCATCCACCGTTGCATCATCACAGGTATCAACATCAGACCGTGAACACCTGAAAAAGTAGGTCTCTGCGCTGACACATCAAAACTGCGACGACACAACGACCTACACAACCGTCTCGTCACCATGTCCGATCCGTTTGCGAAAATCGGAGCGGTGCTGGAGTCCGCCAAGGAGCTGACTCTCGAAGCTGCAGTGTCAGCATCATCTCGACTACTCGTGGACGACGCTCCTCTTTCTGCCGAAGAGATCAAAAAACTGCTCAATGCGCGCAGCGACAGAGACAGACTGGCTGGAATGCGCCAGGTGATTGGCTTCATGTCCAAGGGTCGAGGAGAAGAGGCGCAACAGTTCTTTCCTGATGTCATGCGAAACACGGCGTCTCAGTCGCTGGACATGCGCAAACTCGTGTTTGTGTACTTGATCCGGTACGCGCCCATGGAGCACGATCTGGCGCTCATGAGTGTCAACACCATTCAGAAATCGCTGTCGGATTCGTCTCCCACGGTGAGATCGCTCGGAGTCCGAGTTCTGAGCAGTCTGAGAGTTCCGGCCATTTCCGGAATCGTGCTGTTTGCCATCAAAAAGGGCGTGACTGACGTTTCCCAGCTAGTCCGAAGAGCTGTCGCTGGAGCTATTGCCAAATGCTACGACGTGGATCCGTCTACTTTCCCTCAGTTGGTCGAGTTCCTGCAACAGCTGCTGACCGACAAAAACGTCCATGTGGTCGGCTCTGCAATCATGTCCATGCTCCTAATCTGCCCCGACCGCCTGGATCTCATTCATCCCATTTACAGACGTCTCTGCAGAATCATTCCTCAACTGGATACTTTCGCTGCAGCTTCGGTCATTGATCTGCTAGTCAGATACAACCGAACCAACATTGCGCCACCAAAAAGCAACAACGCGTTCGATGCCGATACCGCTCTGCTGTTGTCGGCTCTTTATCCCGCCATTGAGAACTCTCTATCTCCTGTTCTCATCATGAGTGCAGTCAGCGCGGTTTACGCCCTGTGCCCAGGACAAGTTCAGCCCGTCTACCAGGACACCATCGAGGTTGGACTTGTGCGACTGCTGAAAAACGAGACTTTGGAAGTCGCTCTCACCATGATCAAGCAGATTATTCTCCAGAGAGACCAACCCAACGCATTTTCCACCCACATTCACCGGTTTGTGGTCTTCCCCGACGACACTACATCCGTGGCCCTGCTCAAAATCTCTATCATGGCCTCTATCAAGGGCTCGAGGAAGTTTGTGCTCTCGGAACTCAAGCATTATGCCACTTCCACGTCGTATGAGCGAGAGGTACAGGCTGCAGCTGTTTCGGCTATTGGATCGTGTGCTTCTGGAGGAACCAGCAAGGAGGCCGACTCTCTGGTCACATGGCTGCTTCGTCAGATCAGATCGGAAGCCCCCACCTTGTCTGAGTGTCTCACCTGCGTGCGTCTTCTGATCCAGCAGCAGCCTCAGAAACACGTTCTTACAGTGACCAAACTGGCCAAGATTTACACCACACTTGATACTTCCACTGAGACGTCTCCCGCCAAGGCTTCGGTCGTCTGGCTCGTGTCTGAATTCGTGTCTGTCGCACCTGAAGTTGGAGAAGCCCTTTTATACTCTGCATTGAAGAACGTTGCATACGAAGACAACCCTGTTCGGGCCCAGATCATGGACCTGGCTTCCAAGGTGTACCTGTTCCGAGTCAATGAAGCTGTCAAGGCTACCGATGGAGAGTTTAGCGAAGAGAAGCAGATTGAGTTCTCCAAGTCGTTTGTTGGACAGCTCTACTCTCATGCCCTCTACTGCGGTAGATTTGACCCTTCATATGAGATCAGAGACAAGGTGCGACGCCTGGGAGCGTTGCTTAGTAACCCTGCATCTACCGAATTAGCTACTTTGATGCTCCAGGCTCCCAAACAGGCACCCAAGGTTGACAACACCAGCACCGAGGGTGGTCTTGAGCTCAACACTGCTTCTGCTGTTCTTGGAACTCCTCTCAGTGGCTACGTTTCTCTTCCCCCGTGGGAGAAGGACCTTTCTGTTCTACCTGACGCTCGTCTTCGTGATGAGCCTGAGGAGGTTGTTCATATGGACACCGAGAAGGTTGTGACAGGAATCAGCCACAAGGAGCTCCCCTCCATGGCTTCTAATGGAACTAATGGCATGACTGCTACAAAGCCTAAGCTGCAGAAGCAGACTCTGGACGAGTTCTTTGCCGATACAGTTGAAAGCGAAGACAGCAGTGAGGAGGAGGAATCTGACAGTGATGACAGCGATGATGAGGAAGAGGAGGAAGACGAAGAGGAAGAAGGAAAGGACGAGGAAGAAGACGATGAAGAGGAGGACGAGGAGGAGGAAGAAGAGGAGGAGGAAAGCTCTGAGGAGGACTCATCTGATGACGAGCAGCCCAATACACAGCCTCCTGTTCCTGCTTCTCAGAGCCTTCTCCATGAAGAAGAAAACCCTTTTGCCAACAGCTAGTCTATTGGCAAGCAAAAGTATAGCATTCGCCTATAATGAATTATGATTTAGATATAACTGGAACGCGTGAGAGTGTGTGACGGCCTCCTAATCCGGATCAGCTGTAACTTGCCAATGAGAATCTACTTGTCCATTGTAGCATATTCTGTCAGAGAGACAGCTTTTGTTTTCGTCAAATTTGAGGGGCTTAGACTAGGAACAAAGACACGCCAAGGGATGTTAACGTCTGAGGGGCTTTCACATGGTATTAGTAATCAACAAACCAACGAACACGACATGTATTTATTTTATTCACGCTACATAATCATGGCCCATTTTTACGTGGACTCCAGTGAGATGGCACATTGTTAGAGCATGCAGTTTCATGGGAGGTTCAGGACTAGAGTCTGCATTCTCCAATATGTCAAACATCTGCACAATTCGAGTGAGAACGTAGCTAGTCTCTGTGAGAGCATACTGTTGGCCAAGACAAATTCTAGGACCTCCATTGAATGGCAGGTATTCCCATCCTCGAGATACACCCTCCCCCCATCGTTCAGGCCTGAACTCGTCTGCATCTTGTCCCCAGAACTTCTTGAGTCTGTGGGTTGCAAATACGCTGTAAACCACTGCTGAGCCCTTTCTGATGAGAATGGGCTCACTTTCTCCAGGTCCTCCTCCTCGAGGAAGAGTTGTGTCTCGTGTAGCGTACCTGACATTGACAGGAACCGAAGGGTACAGTCTGAGTGTTTCGTTGATGACGAATCTGAGGTATTCGCACCGCTTCAATGACTCAAAGGTGATAAGAGAAAGGTCTGAACCTGATCCAAAAGTGCTCAGAATTTCTTCTCTCAGCTTCTGCCATGATTCTGGGTGTCTGGCGAGCAAGTAGATGCACCAAGACAAGAGAGAAGCTGTAGTGTCTCTACCTGCTAGGAGAATATTGAGAGCCTGGTCACTCAAAACCTGAGGAGACTTGACCTCACGAGCCAGCTCGGTGAGAAAGACGTACTTGTCGTCTATCTGTTTCTCCTTCTCGCTCTCAACAAGAGCCTTCTTGACATAGTGGTCCACAAATTTACGGACACTTTTGCTTGCAGTGAACAGCTCCTGGGGTCTCCAAAGCCAGTAGAACATCTGAAGACGTACTCTGAAACCTCCATGGTGTTGAGCGAGATTGAAGTCTGACTGGAAAGACTTTCTCATGGGAATTGGCATGTCAGTCACTGTAGAATCGTCATCGGCAGGGTTGTCTACTGTCTGGCAGCTAACAGACTGGCCAAAGAGAAACTCGGTAGCAGTATCGAGAGTTAGGTTGAAGAAGAGCTCTTGGATGTTAAAAGACTTGTTTTCTGGGATTCTCTTGATCATATTCTGAACATGTCGTTCGATCATTTCAACGTCAGAAACTTGATCTCGAGCAAACTGGGGACGCAGCATAGCTCTCGAGTGTTGCCAGCCTTGTCCATCAAGAGTAAAGATGCCATCACCCAGAATGGGGGCCAATTGGTTATGTCTGACACCAAGGCAAAAGTCTTTGAACTGTGTGGCCAGCACAGCCTTGAGATTCTCAGGTTCCAGTGTAACAGTGATATCTGTTCCAGCCAGGACCAGACCGATAGTCAAGTTTGGTTGTTTCTTCTCAAAGAATTTGACAAACTCATCCAACAAAACATTGTTTTTGCCAGACTTAAAGAAAAAGAGAAACTCTGGAAGAGCCATTGGAAACGACGAAACATCTCTGACTTGAGAGCACTTCCACTTTTGAGCCAGCTTATGGCTCTGGTAGTGGTACCTGAGACGGTTGAATGCCAGAAGAGCGGCCAAAACGGCCAAAATGTAGACAATAAACATGTTGCTTGCACAGGTCCTCTCTGAGTGACAGCTACGACTTTTTATACACCCCCCACTAGCCCTCTAGCGCCTCCACCTTTTGACTCTCAGACAAAGTTATCCTTGCCTGTATAATGAGTCCCTGGTGTGGGGCATGACTGTGGGGTGCATAATCTTTAAAAAAAATTGGGAAGTGTGTATAAGACATAGACAGAAGCACATTTCACATGTGTTTGGGTTCCAGAGAGATCAAATCGTTGACCATTTTGCGCTGATATCGCCTCAATCAGCCTACCACGATATTATTTCGCCTTTGGTGGATCAGGATAACGAGATCTTGCACTTTAGCAACACCTTAGTGTCAGACTAAGGGCTAGCCACTGTCGCTAACGTCACATTAAAAGAGAGAAGCAGCACGGGAAGCGTCTGTAAGACCTCCACGTACGGACTGTAGCGTGTGGATCTGACAGTGACACAAACGTGCTGTACATATACCGTCTTCGATTGTGGGGTATGTCCAACTTGGCATCTTCTGACACCTCTGAACGTTGTTGGAGCCCCTGGGTCTAATAGTGATTACTATTAATGATTACCAGTTATTACTTGATTAGCTAACTATTTGGCTGTCTCTTGACGGGAGTGCATCCGTGGCAAAAGAGCCAGAACAAAGATGAACTGGTGTGCTAGTACAGTACTGGCTAGTGGCACGGTAGTTCCTACGAGAGATACGCCGTTGGTAGTACAATTAGCCAAGGCTCAGCACCAAGAGCACCAGAGCTATGAGACATGATGACACCAAGCTCTAGACTAACGTAATATCTCATTTACAGTGCTGACAACGTCTACGAGCTGCATTCAAAGTGATGGGGATTGACCCCTAATATACATTATGCTAAATGCGAACTCTTAATTCGACTTTTTGTTTCCCTAAACCCACAGATCCAACTCGTGTCTGTAGAACTCATCATCCTCAGGCATCTCGGGGTAGTAAGGAGTCATGGCGTCGACGTTCTCAATGTACGCCGAGTTGTATGCCTTCCAGAAGGGGTCTCTGACCTTACGGGCAGCGTGGAACAAACCAGCCCAGATGTAATTGAGCACCAGCCCCGGTCCCAGACAAAGACGAATGCCCTCAATGGCGTCCAAAATACGAACAATCACATGGGGCGATGTCTCATAGATGTTGGGGATAAGCAAGTTGAGGAAATGAACCATGGCATCCTCAGCACCAAGACCCACACAGTTGATGGCCAGATGTCGCACGACAGTGGCAGCCGTTTGTCGATGCACGTGATCTCGATCAGTAAGTGCGTCTTCAAGCAGAGGAGCAACGGCATAGATGTAGTCCTTGGCCATGTCTCCAATGTACTCAAACATAAAGGTCATTGCCTTGAGTACACCATTCTGCACGTTGATCTCAGGCACTCGGTACTCGTTCATCAGAGCAGGAAGAACGGTGAATGGAGAACAAGTCTCAGCCACAATACCGATGGCAACAGCTGTACAAACTCGAGACTGTCGTTCCTGGACTCGCAGGTTAGAAAGCAGTGTAGCCAACACATCTTGGGGACCAATAGCCTTGGCGATGTACCCGAAAGTGTTGTTTGCTGCCTTCTGAATGGTCTTCTTGTGAGCCTTGAGTAGATCGATGAGCTCGAAACAGATTCGCATCCACTCTCGAGCAGACACGTACTCGGGACCTCGGTCGGCAATTCGGCCGACAAGATCGATTGTGTTCTCCTGGACCTTCTCGTGTCGGTTACGCAGAATAGGTGTAAGTCGAGGAAGAAGGTCTCGAATGGGAGGAGTCATCGATGCCAGACCAACAACAGCAACAATAGCCTTGAGAGCGCCAAGCAGAGAACCAAGAGCCTCGGGGTACTCTTCTCCAAGCTGCTCGTAAAGGATCTGACCGAGCTTGTTGAGAGCCTCATCTTCACCACAGTTCTTCATAACCCCTGCAATCTGGCCAATCAGGTCAGCAGCCTGAGATCTGACGATAGGAGACTTGTTGGAGAGACGGAAGAGGACTGACGAAGTGATCTGTGCAAAGTAGGGGGCTGCTCGGGTATCCAGGGCCTGAATGACAGTACCGAAACCTCGCAGCATGACAATCGAGTCAGCTCTGTTGGCATTGGCAGCTGGCGACTGGAGCTGGAATGCAGTGAGGATACCGTCAACCAGACGAGTCTCCAACTTGGAGCCTGCCTCGATGTCAGCAATGCCCAGGTTGGCAACCACCTTATCGATAGTCTCCATTGTGAGTCGTCTGAAATGGTCGGACTCGTCCTTGAGATGGTTAGCGACTCGGTCCACGATTTCAGCGGTACCAACCTTGTTAGCAAGTTCCACTGTAGTAGACAGAATCAGCTTGTAGCACACTCGATCCGAGGCCATTCTTCGAGTCCAGAAACACTTGAAGTAGGTGGGAAGAACCTCAACTCGAATGTACTTGGCAGTGACACCCTCGGATCGGGCACATTGAGTGACAACCTCAAGGACGACTCTCTTCATCTCCTCATCGGGAGAGTAGAACTCTCTCAGCACAACAGCCATGACCTCCTTGGTATAGTAGTCAGCGTAGTCAGGGTTCATGAGAGGAATGATGTATCCAATGGCCTTGAGGAACGCCACCAGATGCTTACCTCGCTGTTCTCGCACACCAAGCCAAAGAGGCTCAAGAACGCTCTCAAAAGACTCAATACCGTAAGGGGCAGCAGCCTCAGCAAGAGAAGCCAGGGCCTGAGCGGTCATCTGACGGACCTTGGGGTTATCGTCAGTCAAACCATCACCAATGCACTCCACCAGAGAGCTCAGATACGGCAGAACGGTACATCCAATGAGAATGGCAATCTGCTGGACAATCTTGGCTCCAGTATGACGAGCTTCCCACGACTTTTTGGACTTGCAGACAGCCTTGATGAAGGGGACCAATGCAGGAACACCAAGTGCACTTGCTACGATGGCAAACGATCGAGCTGTGGTGTTTCGAACAAACTCGTCTGCATGTCCAACATTAGGTCGAAGTGTAGAGATCATGTGAGGAAGTCCAGCAGCCTTGGAGATGTTGGCCACCAGCTCTCGACCCTCCACACGAGTGAAATAGTCCTCGTCAATCAGCAACGGCTCAATGACAGACAAGAGTCGAGGAGTGTAAGGTCTTACCAGATCGCCAAGCTTAAACAGAACTCGATCAACCACCTTGACCAGCCAATGACGCTCAGTATCTTCTAAAGACCGCTCTCTGAACAAAGGAATGATCTGAGAAAACAGAGCTTCAGGTCCAAGAGACCGAGCAGAGTCGGTCAGCTGTCTCATGGCCTGTTTTCGCATCTGAGGAGAACCGTTCTTGATCTTGAGAATCAGACGCATCACCTGACGCTCCTTCATCTCTCGTGCACTCAACAGTCCCTGTTCCTCAGCATCCTGCTGCTTAATCAGCGCACCAAAGTACTTCATATCACTCTCCTTGAAGTATGCCAAATCTCCCACACCAGGAATAGCGTCTGCTGAAGGAACAGCAGCCTGAATGGCCAAAGCTCTATCAACAGCAGTCTCTGTGTTTCCTCCTGGAATGCTATATCCCTCAATTTTCACCGTCACCTTGCTCTTGATCATAGGCTTGTATGATGCTGGAGGGGTGAGAATAATGTATCCTTCTGAAGGCAGCACCGAGTTGAGAAACTCGTCTGTGATCTTGCTGGTACCTGGTGTACCTGCTTCCTCCTCGTCAGGAACATCCCATCTTGATTTCCGCTTTCGTCCTCGTTCACCAGTATCTTCAGTAACAGGTTTACTATCGGCTCTTCCCTTTCTGACTCTAGGACCCACTCGGGGAGGTGTTTGGGCTCTCTCAAAACGTCGAAGCTCGTCCTGCTCCTCCTTGGACGTTCCATTCGCCTCCTCCTTCTTTTTAATAGCTTCCTGAACCCGTTTTTCGTCTCGTTCAAGATCTCTCAGAGCTAGTCGCTCCTTGTAACTCAGATCCTTCTCGTCGTCATCTGCTTCCTGTCGATCCAGACGTTTCCGCTTGTAGTCGTTTGCACGGTTGTAAATGCTCTTGTTTGATTCGTTTGCTTGCAGTTCGTCAACGGCTTGTAACGACACAGTCTCGTTGATGAACTCTTGCGGAGCTGTGTACGAGTCCTGGGGCTGGTTCTGGAGCTCATCGTTGAGCTCCCGCATTTCCGAAACGTCAGCCATGACCGCGTCATCATCCTCGGAGAACGGCCTTTGTCGCTCTTCTCGCAGGCGCTTGATTTCGTCCATGCCGTTGTGTTGTGGTGATAGTGGTGATAAAATGCAATGCACAAATAAATTACGATTTCAAGCTTTGATCTGAGTTGGAGGTGGTGAGGTGATGGTATGTGGCTGTGGAGAAGTGAGTAGGTGAAGACACTAAAACAAGGTAAAAACGGGATATTTGAACCTCAAATTTTTGATCTGTCAGTTTAAATACGCGTGTTTTTACCTCGATGGTGCAGCAGAGTGTGTCGTATTTCGTCACTTTTGTTGAACCAATGATAAAATTGGTTGGCTTTAGTTGACCCCATTGTTGAAATGAGATTGAGTGTGGCAAACATGCAGCTGAGATGAACACTCACTGTGGCAATACCATCAATATCTTGGCATACTTTCAAAAGTGAGATTGTCAAGAAATCATGCAATTCTTTTATCTACTCCCATTTGGAAGTCATTGGTTGTTGTTCTTTCAACACCCCCTTCCCAACTATCTCTTAAGTAAACCTTACGGAATACTTGACTGAATACTTGACACCACGTGTACACGAGAGTCCTGTTAAAAGCACTCTGGAAGCCTGTGTAACACATAAAAACGATAATCAGTAGCGGTAGCAGGATAAAATACCTTATCAACTTCCTTTCCATTCTAAACCCCCTTCCTCCACCCTCCTCTTTTCATACTCTCATCCCCCACCACCACGTTAAACTCCACGTAAACGCGCATGCATGCAATACGTAATTCGAGCTTGGAGCTACAAGTTCATCAGCACACCTAACGATGAAACTGTCGATACTGCCCTGCTTGGCGCTGGCGGCCGGCGTGCTCGGATACTCGGAGAAGCTGTCTCTGCGGCCGCTGTCGCAGAAGTATCTCCAGGCCTCGTTCGAGTTCGAGGCCGAGTCGGAGCCCTTCAACACCCACCCTGTAGCTCATCACGACGAGTTCCCTCGAATTCTCTCACAGATCATCACCCAGGGTGACGCGCGGGAAATTCATTTGCGGTTCGCACAGGGATTCTGGGACGCCGAAGAATGGGGCGTGTTACCACATAATGGAGCGTTTGCTGGAGGAACTGGAGTGGAGGCCTGGGCGTGGATCGAGGCTGCTACCAAGGAGGAAGCCAAGGAGAAATGGTTCGGACTGGTCAACTCGCTGTCCGGATTGTTCTGCGCCTCGCTAAACTTCATTGACTCAGCTCATACCGTCGAGCCTGAGTTCACTTTCAAGCAGTCTTCCACTGGATCCAATGGAGCTAACGAAACTACAGCATTCTTGTTCTCGGGAGCTCTTCCTGCGGAACCTGTTTGCACGGAAAATCTCACCCCTTTCATCAGATTGCTGCCTTGCAAGGGTAAGGCTGGAATTTCTTCTCTTCTCGATGGACACAAGATCTTTGATTCGCAGTGGCAAGGAATGGCCATTGACGTTCATCGAGAGTGCACGGAGAAGGAGGCTTGCAAAATGGTTCTCAAGCAGACTGTGGACGCCGTGGTCGACGTTCCTCGTCAATTGAGACGAAACAAGCACCCCATTCCTGTTCCTCTGTACGGAGAAGACTTTAGATGTGACACTTCCAAGCCCTACGCTAACGATTACATCTGCTTCCCTCTGGGAGACCCCACCGAGGTGTCCTGGAGTCTCAGAGAGATCTTTGGACGACCCATCGAGGGTGCCTGCAGAATCGGACAGGGATCTATCAAGCTGGACGTCCCTGAGGGATGGAAGCTTCAGAGCAAGTCTGGAGAGGACGGTGAGGTGCTAGACACTTACCCTACCCTTTCCCTGGCCAACACTGAGCCTCTGGACATTATTCTGTCCTCTGACAATGCCACCCACGTCTCTCCTGTGTCTTCTCCTCCTGTTTTTGCCCAGCGATCGTTCTCTGGCCATGGACAGCAGCGAGGAGGTGTCCGAACCGCCTTCACTAACCCCTCTTCGGAGCCTGTCACTTTCATCTACTCCGAAACCCTTCCCTGGTTCATGCGATTCTACTTCCATACTCTGAAGCTCAAGAATGTCGATGAGTTTGGTGAGGAGTATGAGGGCTCCTTTGAGGTGCTTCAGTACTCCAAGTCGGTGGACCGAAAGAAGCCCACACATTTCGAGCTCAAGCTCACCATCCCTGCTCA
This sequence comes from Yarrowia keelungensis, assembly GCA_001600195.1. Taxonomy (NCBI): domain Eukaryota; kingdom Fungi; phylum Ascomycota; class Dipodascomycetes; order Dipodascales; genus Yarrowia; species Yarrowia keelungensis. The sequence continues at coordinate 333,223 of BCJD01000012.1, read as the reverse complement.
CTCCTCAGCTACTCTGGGCTACGACTTTGACAAGTCCATGCTCTATCTTGCTGAATACCCTCCGGATGCCAACCATGGCTTCTCTATTCCTCCCGGAGTGCTGACCGTGATCGATAACAACGGTACTCACACTATGAGCACTCGAACTACAGCTCTGATTCTGTCGCTACCCACTCCTGATTTCTCCATGCCGTACAACGTCATCATTCTCACATCTACAGTGATTGCGCTGGCGTTCGGCTCAATCTTCTCGCTACTGCTCAAGCGAGTTTTGTCTCAGGAGCAGGCAGATTACCTGTCTTCTCAGACTCCCCTGAAGAAGCTGCTGGCCAAGTTCAAGAGAAAAAAGGTGACCAAGGAGAAGAAGAACCAGTAATGGTCCACATATAATATAATGATGATTTACGTTTGTTAGAAGAAAAGGAGGTAGTAATATACATTATTGTACACTAGTAGAAGAAGACAAAAAAGAAGGCGAAAATGACAAGACCGCCGATAGAAAGATCATTGGCACCAGAAGTCTCTCGCTTCTCAACCTGTCTCTTGGTCATTTCCTGACCTCGGCTCTTGTACAGAGTCTGTGTGTCAAGCAGAGAGTTATCGGAAGACACCACAAAAGAGTGGGTCAAATGAGTGGCATTGTGGACAGTAAACTTGGACCAGCCGTACTGAGTATCCTGCCAGTAAGCCAACCAGGGCTCATCTGTTTTTTTAGCGGTATCCAGACCGTCGTAGTGGCCAGCAGCTCCGTTCACAATGTACCAAGGAGCGCTGGGGTTATTAAGACCATTAGGATCAATGTTACCCTTGTCGTCGATAGGGTGGATTCGGTTATAGAGATGGCGGTGACCAAGAAGTACGAGATCGACTCCGTACTTGTTGAAGGTCTTTTCGAACGCAGCCTGGCATTCGAGACATCGGTGCTTCTTCTTGGCAGCAACGTACCAGGGTCGATGGCCCATAGCAATGACCCAAGGAGTTTTGGACCGGTCAACGTTCTTGAGATCGTTCTTCAGCCACTTCAGCTGCTCTCCGTCCTCTCCAAACTCGCCAGAGTCCATGTTGTCGGATCCTCCGACAGAATCAGGACCAGGGCCGTACTTGCCAAGATCAGTCTCGGTGTTGAAGTTTACAAAGTGCACCAGACCGTAGTCGAAAGAGTACCAGAAAGGTCCGACACCTCCAGACTCGGCATCGGGCATTCGGAAGTGGTTAATCAAGCCTGTGAAGTTTCGCTGGCCCTCAAAGCAGGTCTTGACAGTGTAGTCACCAGTACCTCCATTGTCACAGTTGCTTTCGTGGTTACCAGGTCCAACCATGTAGGGCTTGGAAGCAGTGATATGCTGCATCTGCTGGTAATAAGTGTTCAGCAGGGCTTCGTAGGTCTGAACTCCATTCTTGAAGAGAGCGTCAGTATCCTGGACATTGACACCCGTGTCAATATATCCTTGAAGCTCCTCCTTAAGCCAATAGTCAGCGTAAGCGAGATCACCAGGATGCAGAAGGAAGTCGAAGTTGTCAATGTTCTGAAGCAGCGAGTCCATGGTGTTCTGTTCTCCAGGTTTCAGAGGGTTGCTGGCTCCATCGCCAACCTTGGTACTCAGTCCGTAAGGACCCATCACTCCGAGATCAATGGCAGCGGCAAAAGTGAACTCCTTGGAGTTTCCGGCCTTTCTGGCGGTCTTGAAGTTGTAGATCTCAGACTCTGGGGCTCCACCAACTCGGTAGTAGTACACCTTGTCACTCTCAAGACCCTCCAGACGAACATGATGGTTCCAGGTAGTGGAAGTCTCGTAAGTGTTGGAGTCTCCAGTAGACTTGCTGTTCAGCTGGTTCTTGTCAGTGCCATAGTACACTGTGGGCTGGTACCCCGGCTTGCCGTAGGTGTTCCAGGAGACCACAGCCGCATCCTGGTTTCCTGCGAAAGCAACTCGATACTGCACGGGTTGCAGGACATTTTGAGGAACGGGGTTGGAGACATCTGGGATAGCCAGGACGACTGTAGACAGCCAAATGAGACCGCTGAACTTCATTGTCTCGATATTCCGACGAGGGTGAGTGCTTACAAGATGACAAACGGCCGTTGCTGAATGGCCAAATCCGTCTAGCCAATATCCAACCTACTCCACCCCCATCTCGCTTAACTTTAACGGACAAAGATTGGGATAAGGTGGGATAAGGTGGGGTACATCTTTCAGGCCCATGGTGTCGTTGTAATGCGGCGGCTAATTGACAGGAGTTTGAGAAAAACTCCGTCCCTCTGACTTTCACACTTTGAAGCTCATACCTACACCTGCCGAAGACATATGACGTCACTTGCACCTGCCTGATATGCAAGCCAAGCCTTTTTTCAGGAACCAAAATATTTATACTTCGCCTTAGCGAAATTACAAGCGGGATTTATAGGACAAGGACAAAGCGACAAGTCGTTGTAACGGCTTGAACGGCTAAAGTTTAGAGAACTCATCGAATACCGGGCTGAAACATAGAGCCCGTCTCCGGGCAGTCACGTGAGTCTCTCTTTAACATTTCTTTTCCCCAGTTTCACCTGTGACTCCGCCTCTTCCCCTCCTCTAACTCCTTATGCATTTTGCACATGACACTTGCATAAACAGAGTCTCTCTCTCCTCATGAGTATATATAAAGAATCGAACGTTTTTCAGTGTTCTCCACACAAACCCCAAAATGTCCCTGCTCCAGTCTATCCAGCAAAGCTACCACGCTATCGGCGTGCCCTTCTCTGAGGCACTGTCTCGCTTCGAGCCCCAGTACGTCGCTCAAGCCAACTTCGCTATCGATGCCAACTGCCAGAAGGCTTGCAACTTTGTCACCGCTGACAACTCCACTTTCGAGTCTGTCATTACCGACTACCGAGAGAGTAACACTACCATCGAGGAGCTGCTCCAGGAGGCATCTACTTCCAATGAAGACTTTGCCAAACTGACCACTGCTGGTTTCGCAAAGTTCCTCCAGTCTGGTCAGCTTAGACACTCTCATGCCATGACCCAGATTGTCACCAAGGATGCCAAGAACGCCACTGTGAACGATGGAGGCGATATGGGCGGAGGAGCCGGTATCGATGACCAGGATGGAGACTCTTCTGGCTCTTCCAGTGCTTCCGGAACCTCCACTACCCTCGCAGTGGCTACTCCTACCTCCTCTGCTGAGGCATTCGTTGAGAAACTCAGACAGGAACTGAGACAGGCGCTCAGTGACCTCTTTGAGCCTTATGATTACTCGCAGCTTGGTCTGTCCAAGACCAACGGTGACGCTCAGGCTACCGGAGGCCCTCTTTCTGTTGGCTACCACAAGCGATCAGACACCTTCAGGGTGCACTTTGCTACCCGAGATGTCAAGGGCTACAAGAACGGCGTCAAGATGGTCATCTCGCCCATTCGAGACGACCAGAGTGCCTACGACAAGCTCAAGAACTGGGAGGAAGGCATGGTCAAGGGTATCCAGCAGGCACTGGATCTCTACGCCTCCAAGGGAGACGTCATCGTGGGTGCCTTTACTGACGATAACAAGACTCCCTGGGGCGCCTACTCGATTCGTGGAGACTCTGGAGACTTCACTGACGAGTGGGAGCAGCCCAGCTACTGCGGAGCTCTTTCTGTTACCTTTTGCCAGTGCGGAGGAAACTGCTCCGTCTAAGAACCGGGCCATAAAACTCCGATCCTAACGCCTAATGACCATTTTAGATTCTTGTACCACCTCATCTCTATAGCATCAATAACTCTACAATAATATTCAGTGAGACAAAGCCAGTATTAAACATGTTTGTATTCAGTGAGACGAAAAAACAATAACAAGGCTTGTAGGTCAACAAGTTCAAAAGCATCGAAAACGTGTACCCTGTAGTCCCCTTCTCTCCAGTCTCATGTCTTGAACTTACCAGACAGCGCAATGGCTTAGCCTCAGAGTTCCGAGGAGCTATACGAGAAGTGGGGTTGTGGGGTTTCGGACCCTTACAAGAGACTTACATCCGTGTTCCGCTATTCTAAAACAAAATTTAATCAAGTCAATATAATCGTCAGTACATACGTGCTATTTGAAGTGGGTACCCTCTCCACCATACTCATAATCCTTGTAGTCCCAGATGCCCAGAGTCTCCGTGAGCCACTCTTGGAGCATGTAAGAGGCAGCTTCAGGCTGATCGTGGGGGACCATATGGCCGGCCTCGAAGATTCGCAGAAAGGAGAGCTTACCAAACTGCTTCAACACACCTCTGCTCTGATGGTTGACCTTCCAGGGCCGTTCTCGAGCCTTGATGTACTTTTTATGGCCGTCCCAGGGAAGAGCATCCAGCCACTTTTTCTGGCCCAGCCAGTTGCAAATGAAGTCCTTGTCTCCTGCAAAGATGAGAACAGGAACGTTGTAGCCGTTCAGGATCTCTGTTACGGCTCGAACGCTGTCAGGTCTCATCCAGTCGCCTGTGAAGACAGTGAAGTCGTTGTAGACGGTTCGGTTGTTGGCCTTCCAGGGCACAACAGCTCCGATAGCGTCTCGAGTGGTCTGGTTGTTGAGGAAAGCCTCTCCGTAGTCGGACTCCTTGTAACAGGTACCGCTCTTGGAGGGCTCACAGGGTTTTCTCACATCGTAGATGTTCTTCTCGTTGTCGAACAGAGACAGGATCTCAGCATTGCAGTGGGAAGTGGCATAACTGCAATCAGCATTGGTACCCGTATCGTAGCACTTTTGGATCAAGGGAATGCATCTCTCCTGAGCAGCCTTGGCCTGCTGGCAGGTTTCGTTGCTGTAGAGAGCAGGAGAGACCCCTGAGGCTTGAGAATCGCAGCCGTAGACAGAGAACTCGGTGTACTGGTTCAGGGGGTCGGTCATTCCGTTGCCGCAAAGCATGGATTCCACATGAAAGGTCTTGTTGGTGGTTCGCAAGATCTCCAGAGTCGTTTGAGGAACATAATGGCCAGCATAAGATTCGCCCGAAATGTGGATCTTGCGCGGCAAGTGGGGGTACTTTTCGAAAAAGAGCGTGAGGAAGGCAAAGACGCTTTTGGCCGCCTCCTTGGAGGTTCGCGCCGCGGTTCCGCCAGCAGAAACGTAGGAGAAGCCCGCTCCAGCAGGCTGGTCCAGATAAATCATAGTGGCATTGTTGTTCCATGACCAGGGATTGTGCACGGGCTTGAGCTCGGGGTTGTTGAACCACGAGGGCCCATTTTCAAAAGTCAGAGCAAACATGGACGAAGATCCAGGTCCCCCTTGAAGCCAGAGGACCACGGGGTCCTTGGAAGGGTCGTTTCGAGACTCAAACGCCCAGTAGAAGAAGTTTTCGCCTGAGGACTTGACCTCAAGGTAGCCGGAGTGCTGGGCCACGGAATCGAGCCCTAGAGAGGCGGGATCGATCTCCTTGGTGGCCAGAGCATACTCGGGAAAGTCGTCTGAAGAGTGGATGGCAAAAGAAGAAGAGGCCAGAACCTGGTCTGGTTTGTAGTGTAGCAAAGGAGAAGCCAGTGCCAGAGAAAGGGCAGCAGAGAGAACCGAACGAGAGAACTTCATGGCGACTGTGGGGAACCCGCTACGTGGCCTGGGGACCCCAATATATACACCTCAGGGGCCTTTTTCATGGCTCTGTAAAGTTAGCAGGTTGAGGAAGGTCGGAGCAGTTCAAAATGGCAGGAATAGAATGAGCTGTGAGGCCAGACATACATGATCCGCGCTGATGAGATGCTTCGAGAGTATTTGGCGACCAGGCATATTCTAACAGACCATATAGTGTATGTTGAGAAGAAGAGTTCAATAGCCGGCATGTCTACATGAAGTAAAACTAGTGATCATACGAAAACACCAACCAAAATATACAGACACTACAAATCACTCAATTCTTCCTGACATTTATTGACGTCACTGACTTGTGACACATGCTAGCCACATAAGCAGGTACAGTACGAGCGTATCATGGCATTAGCACGTGTCTAGTCTTGCAGTGGTGATTCCGGATCCGGACGCGAGGTTTATATATGTTTCCGGTCATGTTTATGGCAGAGAACCAGGGTGTTAAAAGACCAAGAGACCGGCACTGTGTAAAAATGCCGACACTTTGTTTCTATAGCAGTGTATGCATTGCATTCTCCACTCTGTTCCTCACCAGGTAGTTCGTATTTTTGACACATTGAACGTCAAACAAATACCAAATGCAAGACTTTGTGACAGAACACCACAACTAAAATATAGTAAAACTACAAACCAGCACAATATCACCCCTCTCCTCCTATTTATCCGTCTATCCATGCATTAATATTATGAAATGAAAATATATGAAAATCTTGCCTAAGCACCACTGCTACCGTACTCTGCGGCCCAGTCCTCAAAGGCCTTGAGGCCTTCCTTGGACACTGAGGGCCGAATAAAGGCTAATGAAGAAATGAAGTCTTGGTATCCAATGGGACGGATATCTTCCCGGCTGGTGGTCAGGAGCTTGTCTCCCAGCGCTCGCAGAGGACCCATGGCGGCGTCCTTAGTGAGAGCGGTGATATCGGAGCCGGAGAAGCCCTCCGTCAGCTGCAACAGACCCTTTCGCTCCTCCTCGGAGAGATTAGTCCGTTGGGCAGCCAACAGCTTTGTGAACTGGGCTTCTCGAGTCTCAATCTCGGGCAGGGGGATGTACTGTCGTCGAACAAATCGTCGTCGAGCAGCCTCATCGATACCCCACGGCAAGTTTGTAGCTGCCAGAACAAGCACCCGCTGCACGTCTCCTTCTCGCTCTCGACCTGCGGCGGCGGACGCCAGATCGGACCACTGCACGAGGAACTCGTTTTTGATTCGTCGCGACGCCTCGTGCTCGCCCGAATCAGACCGCTGACTCAGCAGCGAGTCGATCTCGTCAACAAAAATAATAGAAGGGGCCAGAGCCTTGGCCATGAAAAAGAGCGCTCGAACGAGCTTTTCCGACTCTCCCAGGAACTTGGAGGTCAGAGACGAAGCTGAAATGGAGAAGAAGGTCGAGTTGGACTCGGTGGCCACAGCTCGAGCCAACATGGTCTTTCCGGTTCCGGGAGGACCAAACAGAAGCATACCTCGAGCAGGCTCTCGCAGACCAGAGAACAGGTCGGGACGCAGGAACGGGTAGACGACCGTCTCCTTGAGCGAGCTCTTGGCGGCTTCCAGACCGGCAATGTCTTCCCAGTGGACCTCGTCGCCCTGCACGACAATCTCGTTGAGAATCTGCTTGGCTGCGTTTTCGTCCACGCCCCGCAGATCCTTCATGATCTCGGCAACCTTTTTGTCCCACTCGGTCATGGGTTTCTTTTCCTCCTCCGGTTCCTCGGGCGATGGCGACTCCTGTCGTCCTCCTCCAACACCAGCCAGAATCTGCTTGGCGCCCTGGGGATGCTGCTGCTGATGATGTGCTGGCCGTGACTGCGCGGGGGGAGTGTGTACCTGTCGCGTTCGGTTCTGGGCCGACTGTGCGGCCTGTCGCTTGGCCTTGGTTCGGTCGTTGAGCTGCTTGGACTTGGCCAGAGCTGCTCGGGTCGCCGCACTCTGCTGGGGCTTGGCAGGCGTGGGCTGCACAATGTACTGGTAGGCCGGCTTCTTTGCACTGTGGTTGGCGTTGGCGTTGGTGCTGGGCGAAGACACGGGCTTGAGGGCTCGGTTGTGAGCCAGAGCCGCCTGCTGGGCCTGGGCCGCCTTTTGGGCGCCAGCTCCGGCGGCAGCAGTCTGGGCTGAGGTTAGTGAAGACGTGGACGAGTTGTTGGAGTGCTGCTGCTGTTTGACGGCAGAGCCCACCGACGTGAATCCCGCCCAGGGGTGGTCTCCGGCGTCCGAGGCCGTGGAGCGCACAGAAATACCGCTGGTGGGTCGAGCACGCCGGATTTCGCCGCTGCGTCTGTTTTCTCCCGATCGTCGGCTCATCTCGCCGGACCGTCGCACCTCTCCAGACCGTCTGGCGGCTCCCTGGCCATGCAGAGCATTGTAGGTGGCCTGGTGGGCGGTAGGGGTCTGTTTTGTAGGAGGAGGAGCATGGGTCACGTGGGGAGGAGGCGAGTGGTGCACGGGAGTGTGTGTGGGATGAATAGGGTGGGCAGCAGGAGCGGGCTGCTGAACGGGTGCCTGGTGGACAGGCTGCTGCTGCTGAACAGGAGCTGGCTGAACAGGAGCTGGCTGAACGGGCTGCTGGACCTGTCTCACTGGAGCTGGCTCGTCATCGTCAAGCAACATGGACTTGATGTTGTTTGATTTTGTGCTTTGGGGAATGGAGCTGTTGGTGGTGGTATTCGTAGTGGTGGCAGCCGTGTTGACCGAAGTGGTGGAGTAGTTGGGTCTAGCCTGGGAGGAGACGGACGGCGCATTAGACCGGGTGGGCTTGACCTTGGCGGGCTTGGGCTGCTCGGGCTTCTTGTCCTCCTGGCTCTTGCCAAAGTTTTTGAATTTCCAGGCTAGCGACGCTCCCTTGAGGGGCGCCTCGTTGGCGGTAGACGCCGACGGTTGCTTCTTGGACGAGGTAGCGCCTCGAAGAGTCTTGAGCATCTCTCGTTTGGGCGGCGAGGGCGGGGCGTCGATGGGCGACGACGCAGACGAGAGGGGCTGGAGATCGGGCCGCGAGTTGACGGGCGTGTAGACGGTGGAGGACGACGAGGTGGACCGTTGATGGGCGGAGATGGGAGCTAGGGTTAGTCGAGGTGTGGGCGTGTAGACTGCCGGATGTCGGTATTGTCACGTGTGGGCTTCAATGGATTGTCCCGCTGGCGTTCCGAGGGTCGGTGTCTGAGCGTTATCGTATCGTCTAATGGAAAGAACTGAAAGTCTGTTGCAACGTCTGGTAGTGGTGTGCGGCCTGATTTACAATTACACTTGCCGGCTCTGCTCACCAAGCTTTTTAACTTGGCCCAATGTTATTGTTTAGCAGGCACAACAATGCGTGGATGTGCAGGACGCAGTAAGGGAGGGTAATTTGGGAAGAGGGAGTAGCAACACGCTAAGGGGAGGATCCGACTTGTTTGGGGGCCTATCTCTCAGGGAGTACGTCGCTTGGGGGGCTGCAACAAAGAAAACGCTGCGGGAAAGCCTGCTAAAGAGCCTTTAGAAAGGCTGAAAAAGGCAGAAGGGTCGAAGAAAGGTGCTTTGAACGTTTTGGCTCAGAAGCCTCAACCCACCGATTCGCTTCAATAACCTACTGCACCTTCAAAAGGAGCTTTTCCCTCCCCCAAAGACTACTGGGTCTTCAAATTAAAACCCGCACTGAGAGGAAAAGAAAAAAAAAAGACTAGTCGGCTGAAACCTTGCTATCGCCAGGAAATGGGAAATTGCAGGTTTGGGCTCAACCAAACGATCACTACCCCTTAGAGTGCATGTGGCATGCGCACACGACCTGAAAACAAAACATTGCTGTGCCCATCTGTAAACGATCTTGCACATGTGACCCGTGAACACTGCTGCTTCCTTGTCGCTGTGCCCTGAACACACACGGCCAAACTTCAAACTCCCAATTTTATTCCTCCCAGCTCCAGCTCTATAGAGACAGCAAGTGAGGCTTGAGAGATGTTTAAACCGTGAGGTTAAAGACAATGCCAGAGAAGCACAACTTAGGGCGGGGAGTAATAAAATCGTCGAGTGCGGTATTAGTCGGGTGGGGATCACGTGCGGGAGACCACAAGTCAGACACCCCACGTGAGATGGGGGCACGTGACCCGGATTAATCACACGCGACCCACTAGGCAGACAATGGAGCTTTCGACCAAAGGGGCAAGTCAGCTGGATGTTCCCAATCTCAGCTGATAACACTCAACCACTTTCTTTTATCTCTATGCCTGCCTCACCCGTCAAATAATACACCCCACATATCACTCACCTGCTTTGGCTCGCAGTGCATCAGGCCATGCTCAAGGCTCGGTTGCGATAGCCTCCAAAGTTATTAAACGTAACCTGTAGAGACTATAGCGACTCACAACCTCTGGGCGTTTGAATCAGGTCACGTGCCAGATCCCTTCCATTACCTCTCCCCTAAGATCTTGATCCCAGTCAGACCTTCACTTTCAGACGTGTGTCAATGACTTCAAAGACTTCAATCCATATCCAGACATATCCTTCATTCAGACACTTATCCAATCCAATGACTTCATATCATCTCTATACTCACTAAAATCGGCTGAATTGTACTGCCGTTCCTGCGATCTGTCTTCGTATCGCTCTTTTCGCACCTCAGGCTCAACGGGCTGGAAGTCCTGTTGAGGAGGGTACTGGTACTGCGTCTGCACAGGCGCCACCACCGGTTTCGGCCGGTCAAAGTCCACGGGCGCAAGCAGGTTGTTGTTCTGCAGAGGGGTATCATTTTTGCCTGGCGACAGGTCCAGATCAAGCAGCGGGGCCTTCTGGGGCGACGTATTTACATTCGACGACGATCCAGGCACCTGTTTTCGAGGCACGTTGTATCTGTTGACACTGCTGGTGCTGGGGTTCGAGTGCTGAGGCTGCAGAGGAGGCTGGAGCGACTGCTGGCTCTGTTGCGTCTGGTAGTACGGTCTGACCTGAGGAGGCTGTTGTTGTCGAGAGTCGTATCCCTGGAAAGGGTTGTGAATGTTGCTAGAGCTGGCTCCATGAGAAGGGGGAACAGGAGCTGACGATTGGCCCAGAGACAGGTTGTTCAACGAAGGCAACGAGGCCTGGGTGACGTACGGGTTGGTGGAGACCTGTTTCTTGCGTTCGAGATTGCCAATTCGTTCTCTGCACTCCTGTTCGAGCTCGAGAATCGAGTTCAGCAGGCCTCGCTCGGTGTCGCTCCGGGGCTTGGAGTTCTCCACCTGCTTGATCTTGGCGTTGATGGAAAACAGACATAGTGTCCAAGCCTGGAGAGCGGGTCCGTCTTGCTGGGCCGTTTCCAGCAGCACGGCCTGAAGCGTGCCTTCGTGGGCATCGTCGTAGATGTTTTGCAGCTGTTGCTGGAGCTGCGTGGGGCCGCCAAACAGACTGTAGTTGGCCATGTTCGTGCGGAAGAGGTGATGGTGTTGGGTTGTGGAGTTTCGGTGGTTTGAAATTTGGCAGTAGAAACGTCAAGTGCGGTTGCCTCTAAGTTAGTTTAGCTTAGATATGCAGGCGGGATGGTCCAAGGGATGGAGGTAGAATTCAGGACGCGCAAGTAGAACACAAGCAGGAGAGGGCAAGAGAGGGGGTTTGGAGGTAGGTATTATGTCTTATTATGTCGTTGTTTTGTTACAAGCTCGTTTTTCGTCTACGAACGCATCTCCACCCAGTCTAGTTATGCCCACTTTTCGCTATATTTAGAACAATGTCAAATGGCCTGTTCTGGCAGGTTCTCGTGCTGACCAGATACACCAGAAAACAAGAACTTCTTGAGACGTGTTCGTGTGGGCCCTTTATTGCGCAATGCAATGCACCGGGCTGATCGCAAAGGCGCCGCCAGAATATTAATGTCCGTCACGTGACGCCAAACGGCTTCGCCACTAGTCCACTTGGACCTACAGTAGTACGGCCACACACCCCCAGTTGACCTAAAAACCAGCACTCCACATCTCCACTACACACTCCCCCTATTCACCACGGCTGTGAGACAAGCGCACATCGAGCTCAGCCCCACAAAATGCCCTAACCTGGAGTGACCTCATACGGCTGATAAGCTGCAGTCTTCCGGGTAACAGGCACGGTCTGTATTACTGAGGCACGTGGAACAGACCTCTTTTCATGCACTGAGAGTGAGAGGTGAAACTTTGTCTGAAGAGTGAAATTTGGTGATGAACTGGTGAAACACACTTTGGACGGTGATCAACTCCTGAGCGACGTCATTGCTCCTCATATACGGTCTCAGTTGGTTATTGTTCCGATAATCCATCGCTTAGCAGCTTCATCTCCTCGTCTTTACGGTTAACCTCAAATCTCTCAGCCAGCGTCATTTATTGGGTTTCATGATGGTGGTGAAGATATTATCAAGAGGAGTGTAGACGGTGGAAATTATAAGACAGACGTATACGCGGGATTTTATCGAGTTTTTGAGGGCTTTCAGCTCTCCAAAATCATTTCTACAAGTTGAAATACTCGCACTCGTTCCGGAACATCTCCTCTCATCATCATTATCATAGCTCAACTCAAATCTATTGTTCCCGTCGATCAATTTTAGACTAACTGAACATCTCCTCTGAGCCTGCTTGTAATGTATTTGGACAATTTCTTCCCAAAGTAGTCTGCAAGCGTACGCTATACGTATGGAAACGGTCGCTTTCGTTTTCTGTGCTTGCAACTTGCTTGTTCATCGAAGACGTCTCATTGTTGCTGAGTTTTCCCACCTCTCAATATCCCAACATGGCAACTAACAAATACCTGAATAGGCGGTGTCCAAACACCACGGCGTTTTGCACTGTAAGCTCAAAGCCCGACTTGCTATGCAAGGGGCAGTGCGATCGAGAATGCGACTGAAATGTGAGATAAGCAGCATGAAGAAAAGTGTAGTAATTACTTAAGTAAATCAAGGCCAATAGTTCAGGATCTAGTTGAGATTTTTGTATGGCAAAAAGCTGAAAAGTAGATAAATCTGAAGCCACAACCCTGTAGAATCAATTCATGCTACTCTCAGCTCTCCAACTCCTCAATATACCGCCCCAATTGCCTCCATATTTTCGCCGCCTGACTAAGCTAAATTGCCTTCTGGTGGGAGCCATGCTCGAATTTCACTCTTCACTTGACGTCACTTTAGAACCCAAAAGAAACTGAACCGTCTTTTTGGCCCGTTGAAATTTCGGGGTTAAAGAAGCATAGAGAAATTTCTCCACACGAGTGAAAATGTAGCAACAGTGGTGTGTAGAGGTGAAAAAGGGAGGAAAAAAGAAAAGGAAAAAACCCAAGAGTGGCAAATGAGACACCAAGACCAACCAAAAGATCAGATAACCGCCTCCCTTCACCGCCACAGTGGCGTACCTCATATATCAACCCACTCAGTCACACCTCCCAAAGTATATTAGATTTTCCACTGCACCGGTTTCAACTCTTCATCATCACTGAATAATGCACAGTCTACTGCGAGCAGCCCAGATTGCACGGGTGGCCCGTCCCGGAGTCCAGCGGGCCATGGCTCCCGCCGTGCGATTCTACTCGGACGACAAAAAAACCGAGAAATCCGACAAGCCGTTCCAGAGCTCCCTTCTGAACGACGATTTGCTGGCCCAGGCCGGCATGGACATTGATGAGTCCAAGGGCAAGAGCCAGTCCGCCTCCTCCGGCGAGGCCAAGACCGAGGGTGCTCAGAACCCCGAGGACGACGTCACCGACGAGCAGCGAGCCCGATGGGCCGGAACTGCCAAGAAGTCCACTGACCAGACCTCCAAGCAGGCCCAGCGAGAGCGAATGGCCGGCTACGGCTACTACGCCTTCTTTGCCGGTTGCGCTGGTGTCGCCGCCTACCTGGCCCGAGACTGGGACAACGAGGAGGACATGAAGAAGCACGAGACCATCGGCCAGGGTTACACCCCCCTGCTCATGTGGGCTCGACTCAAGGCCCGAATCGGAGACACCTTTTCCTTCTACCGAGACCCTGTTGCTGCCGTTCTTCTGCCCGATCCCCCTGCTCCCCCGTACCGACGACCCCTGACTCTGGTTGTGGCCCTTGACGATCTGCTGGTCCACCAGGAGTGGTCTGCTGAGCACGGATGGCGAGTGGCCAAGCGACCCGGTGTCGACTACTTCCTCGGTTACCTCGGTCAGTACTACGAGATTGTTCTGTTCTCTTCTCAGTACATGGCCAACTGCGAGAAGCTGATCATGAAGCTGGATCCCTACCACGCCTGGTTCTCCCACGTGCTGACCCGAGAACACACCACCTACGAGGACGGCAAGCTGGTCAAGGATCTGTCCCTGATGAACCGAGATGTCGGCAAGATCATCATCATCGACCCCGATACCGGATGCACTATGAAGCAGCCCGAGAACGCCATCCCCATCGAGCCCTGGAAGGGAACTCCCGGCGACAAGGAGCTGGTCAAGCTGATCCCCTTCCTGGAGTACCTGGTTGCCCAGAACGTGACCGACGTGCGACCCATTCTCAAGACCTTTGAGGGCACCTACCTGCCCGACGAGTTTGCCAAGCGAGAGGCCATTGCTCGAGAAAAGTTCGAGAAGGAGTGGTACGCCAAGCACGGCAAGGACGGTGAGTGGGCTTCCAAGTTCCTCGGTGTTTCTAGCCCCTCCAAGGAGCAGAAGCCCCTGATGCCCCATGATGTCTACCGACGAGAGGGCCAGAAGCAGTACCAGCAGTTCCTGGAGTACCTTGCTGTCGAGGGTCCCAAGCTCAAGGCCGAGGAGGAGCGTCTGCTGGCCGAGCAGAAGGCCCAGATGCCCAAGAACCTGTCCGAGGCTGTTTCCGGCATCGCCAACCCCCCTGCCATGCCCCAGCAGGCACAGCCCACTGAGCCCAAGGCTTAGATGTATATAGTAATGAGAGCGATGACAAGAAGAGTAACGAGAACGATGCGAACCAAGAGCGAAGCGATTGGTGAGTGAGGGAGTGCTGAGTGAGCGGCTGATGAGCCGTGTGGTGAGCGTTTGAGTGATCTGTAAGTATCCGTTGGTTGTAGTGCCAGCAAGTCCCTTAGCAGTTCTTGCGCCTGCCTGTTCATCTTCATCTACATAAGTGCAGGTAGAGATTAGGATAGACAGATGGACTCCCTCATATAATAAATGGAGTGTGTCTTTTTCATCTCAGGATGAATGACATCAAACTTGAATGAGTCTATGTAAGCGACTGATCTGACACTGTCAAGTATGGCTCAGATGATAGATCAAAGATGCGTGCTGTTTTGTTGCTCACATACACACAAACACACAATTTCTTGTAGCAGACTAAACTACCTGACTAACACTCCCCACTACAGCAAACCTCCAACTCGCTTAGCAGGGCTGAGTTTTAGATACTCCATGTCTTACACTATAAGGAGTCACATGTGAGCTATTTTTAGGAGGTGTGGAGGTTGAGATGGATTTTGTACATTGGAAAATGGTCAGGGAGGGTATATAAAGCCATGGTGCCTTCTCAAAAACCCACCACATCTTTATACCCAGGATAATACACCTCCTATCGCCCTGTATTCCCTCACGGAGATAAGTAAGCTTCAGGTGCCTGTCATGTCCCAAGCGACTATAGTATCAGCTGCCCTGAGGACATTATCTGGAGGGGTTAGAGGCGGTTTTATGGGGATTTTCTTTGCTCGAAATGATCACACAGCCAATCTGTACACGAATATCTCTTCTTCTACCCTCCTTGTGTCCCACCACCTCTCCCACAAGCATTGTTATGATCTCAGTCGCTTACCCTACTCACGTGACGTCCAAGACATGTAGCTACTACAGAGACTTTAATCAGGGCCGAACCATCAACAGCCCCGAACTTGCCCTTTCTCGACCCCACAATGGCCCAGTTCCCGCTGTTTCAGAAATTCCAAAAGGCGATACAGCACCCGCCAGCCCTGTCGCTCGGGCTGCCCATTTTCCTCACCGTCATCTTCATTCTGTCCCAGCGATATGTGTGGATTGAAGACGACCTGGAGCTGCGAAGCACAGCTCTCACCAATTTTGAGCGTGAGTAGAGATATCAAGCGAAAGAATCTGCTGTCCTCTTTTGCTCTTGACTAACACAGTAAACCGAATCTCCTTCTACCCCCTTGTGCACGCCACCTGGTTCCATCTTCTGCTGAATCTCGTGGCGCTGCAGCCCATTGTGTCCCAGTTTGAGCGGGTCAATGGAACTGTGCGAACCGGCATTGTGCTCAACATCCTTGCCGTGGTCACCGCCATCCCCTGGTGTCTGCTTTCCATCGGCTTCTTCCCCGATGAAGCTGTTCTGGGCTCTTCTGCCTGGATCTTCTCCTTCATGGGCTACTGGGCTATCCGAGAGTCCTCCAAACAGCCCACCACCCAGCTGGCTCCCAACCTCGTGGTGCCCACCTGGCTGCTGCCCATCATCTACCTCGTCGTCATCGCCATTGTGATCCCCAGCTCGTCCTTCATCGGCCATCTGCTGGGTCTGATTGCCGGCTGGCTGATGGCTCTGGGCTACCTGGACCCTCTGATCGAGCCCTCGTCCAAGGTCGTGCTGTGGATCGAAAACAAAATCTCCAGAGTCATTGACCTCATCCCCTCGTCCATCGTCACTTTCTACCGAGAAGAGGGCGCTCTGGACACCCGAGCAGCTGCTCGAGCAGACACCAACCGGTCGCTGTCTGTTTCTGGAGGCAACATTCTAGGCTTCCAATCCAACTCAAGCCAGGCCGACCTTGAGGCCGGCACCCGATCTCGGGGCAACAGCAGCGTCGACCCCACCACCTCTTTCCCTGGAACGGGCCAGACTCTTGGTACCCAGTAAAGGACGATACCAAAATGTAGACGTTACCGTGAGCTGTATAAGCAGTACCGTGTAACCATGTAACCATGTAATGAGCCATGACCTTAGTGATAACGAGAAGTAGCCGTATGAGTATACTGTAGGGATGGAGATCTACAGAGGTCAACGTGGTAGGTACATGTAGCCCCTGTATTGGTTCTTGGGTTCAAAAGAAGAAGTGTACAATGATTAATGATGGTATCAATAACAATAGAGTCGTTTATGATCTCTTTTTGAGGAATGTTCATCATCTCAGGATCTTCTCCAATCCCCCCTCTAAATCAAAGTTTGAAATATGCATGTCAGAAATTTTTCTGTTATCTCGCAACTACACCTGCACAATCCCCAGAGGACACTAATATCTCCATCTACCATGTTGACGGAAGACCAGATTGACGACGTCATGTTCGACGCCCGAGGCGGCGAGCTCGAAGAGATTGAAAAGTTTTTCGGCGCCCAGGAAAAGCCCATCGAGGCCCTCAAGCAGGTCAAGGACCAGTACACAGAATCTACTCCTCTGCACTATGCCGCTGCCAACGGCCACATTGATGTGGTCAAGTACCTTCTTGGTCTTGTTGGCGAGGACTCCGAGGCCCAGACCGCTCTCATTTCCGCCCAGAACGACTCGGGCAACACAGCTCTGCACTGGGCAGCATTAAACGGCAATCTTGACATTGTCAAGCTGCTGTGTGAGGCCAAGGCCGATCCCTTCATCAAGAACCAGAGTGGTCAGGACGTGCTTTTCGCCGCTGAGAACTTTGACAAGGAGGAGGTCATTGACTACCTGCTGGAGAACTACGATTACGCTCCCAAGGATGACGATGAGAACATCAAGATCCGATACGAGGACAATGAGGAAGGAGAGGACGAGACTGAGGAGGGAGAGGACGAGACTGAGGAGAAGGAGGAGTCTACCGAGACTCAGGAGAACGAAGACAAGGAGACTGAGGAGGTCACTGAGACCCTCAAGACCACTTCTGTTTAGGTACATAAAAGGATATTTAATAGAGCATGTGAAAGAAGCCGTCGTGAAATGTGGACCTGATATGGGTTGGTGTAATTAAAGGAGAATTTTACTTGTAAGAAAGATCTTGAAGGTTGAAGTGCTTAAAAGAAATATCCAAGTCATAGAGTAAAACATGAGAGAACAGCAAAGGTCGATAAACGATTGTGTCGGTCTGGATACTCACAGTAATGACCTCTGATGTACAGTATTACCCCTACACCACTGACTACCACCTCCCTCCATTATCATATCACTCTCGTTAGACTATATAAACACTCTAGACGTTCAATCTGGTGGAATATCAAACACCTTCCCCTATGCACTACAGGCCCAAGGCCTTTCTCACGGTCCCCCGAACAATCTTGACAAACTGCTCCTGGTCGTCTCGCCACATTTTGCTGGCGTCAATGTTGGCGCCGGACTCGTCATTCGGCTCAGCCAGCATGCTCATAACCGACAACAGAATCTTGTCGACCGACTGGATCGGCGACCACCGTTCCGAGGCGCTCTCATACATGTTGGGATCGTCGCCAGGAGCATGCAGAATGGAAATACACACCGTGCCGTCCTTGTAGATGTTGGGGTGGTACATTTCACAGGTGAACTTCATCACCGGGGGAGACAGGGGGTAGTCCTGGGGGAATTTGAGAGTGGCGGGGAACAGTCCGCCCTCGTACGGAGTGTCATCCGGTCCCTGTATCAGACATTCCCAGAGTAGGAAGTTACTGTGTTAGAGGGTATGTGGGCACTATGAGTAGGACATCTGTATCAGGTCTTCATACACGCATGAATGCTGATGACATGGTGATAATACGCAGGGTAAGTACGAAAAGCAAGTGTAGATCCGCTAATATCACCTGATGCCAGTATCTGAGCAAATATCGTCTTAAAATGTTGCAAACATCGCCTTAATATGCTCCAAAGAGTCGCAACATGTGGTCTGGACAAAGAGCCCCATTTCACATGACAGGTTCGTTTCCTCTACTCACTCTTCGTCAGCAGGCCCCGCACTGATCCCCTGGGGAGGATCGCTGATGAACTGCTTGTACTCCTTCATGAGCCGCTTCTGGGCCACAGATGGTCGCTTGCCCGACATGGTGTAGTGTATTGGTGACTGTGGGAGTTGATCTGGGGATGCGTGCTTAATGTCGCGTGGAGCGTGCTTAGTAAGCCAAAGTGGGGTGAATGGGGCAGCTTTGTTAGGGGCGATTAGATGACATGTCTGTTGGCTTGTGGGATGATGCCGTGTGCGCCACTGTGGCAACGAGCTTTCGTAATTCGCTTGTAATAATTACCCTGCCACTTCGTATGTATTTCATTTCAATCTCAGTGATAATGATAACCCTATATTGCCCATGTGGCGTAACAAAGTAGGTTAGTAAGTTACTTAGCTTGTTATTAAAAACGCCTTACAGAGAACACCAGGGAGGTACAAGGAAAGGTGTAACAGAAAAAGGACAAAGACTCGTATCACCTGTATCTCCTGTATCTCATCACCATGAGGCTCTATCGCACTACCCCGCTCCATAAGGTAGCTCTTTGGTAATAATCATTGCACCTTTCAGCCACTCGCTTATCGTCACCCTTGTCTTGTATCAACCCCTTGATTGAAATTGAGATTCGGAGGGCTGGCGAACACGTGACACGAGCCTCTTTTTTGCTCTACCCACCTTTTTGCTGCATAACTTTGTTGAATTGGTAGGAGGAGAATGTACAGAAATGGGCTAGTTTTGATTAGTCGGAAAAAGAGAGAAGAATGGGGCTTTCAAAGACATTTTTCTGCCACGACCCCGCCGCTAATTGCCATAAATAACCCCCACAATCCCCCCCTTTGGGCCATACAAATGGGCGTTTTACGTTGAGGGGCATAGTTTACTGTACATACACTTGTAGAGTTTCTTAGGGCTAGGGTAGGCCGTGTGGAAAAATTTTTATTAGGTATTTCAGTTTTTGGGTCTTCAACATACATCTTGAACACATATACATTTGTTGCAACAAGGTATATTTGACAAAACAGCACCAAACGACTTTCAAAATGGCCGACGGACTTACCGACATTGATTCTTCCCAGATCACCACCAACTACGACGAGGTTGTCACCTCCTTCGACGACCTTGGACTCAAGGACGAGCTCCTGCGAGGTATCTACGGATACGGTTTTGAGAACCCCTCCTCCATTCAGCAGCGAGCCATTCTGCCCGTCATCAAGGGTAACGATGTTCTTGCCCAGGCTCAGTCCGGTACCGGAAAGACCGCCACCTTCTCCATCTCTGCTCTGCAGAACATTGACGAGAAGATTAAGAAGCCCCAGGCTCTGATCATTGCCCCCACCCGAGAGCTGGCCCACCAGATCCAGAAGGTTGTCCTTGCCTTTGGCGAGTACATGAAGATTGAGTGCCACGCCTGCATTGGAGGAACCTCTGTGGCCGAGGACATTCGAGTCATCCAGGAGGGTGTCCACGTTATTGTCGGAACCCCCGGTCGAATCCACGACATGATTGAGCGACGAATCCTCAAGACCGATCTCATCAAGATGTTCATTCTCGATGAGGCCGATGAGATGCTGTCCCGGGAGTTCAAGGACCCCATCTACGACATCTTCACCACTCTGCCCGAGACCACCCAGACCGTTCTGCTGTCCGCTACCATGCCCGCTGAGGTCCTTGACATCACCGGCAAGTTCATGCGAGACCCCGTCCGAATTCTGGTCAAGAAGGACGAGCTGACCCTTGAAGGTATCAAGCAGTTCTACATTGATGTTGAGCAGGAGTCCTACAAGTTTGAGGTTCTGTGCGATCTGTACGAGACCATCAACGTCTCCCAGGCCGTCATTTTCTGCAACACCCGACGAAAGGTCGACTTCCTGACCCAGGCTCTTACCGAGGCCGACTTCACCGTCTCCTCCATGCACGGTGAGACCGAGCAGTCTCAGCGAGACGTCATTATGAAGGCCTTCCGAACCGGCTCTTCTCGAATCCTGATCACCACCGATCTGCTTGCCCGAGGTATCGATGTCCAGCAGGTTTCTCTGGTCATCAACTTCGACCTGCCCTCCAACCGAGAGAACTACATCCATCGAATCGGTCGAGGTGGTCGATTCGGCCGAAAGGGTGTGGCTATCAACTTTGTCACCGCCGAGGACCACGGTATGCTCAAGGAGCTCGAGCGATTCTACTCCACCGAGATCGTCGAGATGCCCACCAACATTGCCGATCTTATTTAATCCGAGCTGGCTGGTAAGTTAGCGAGGCAACGTCAGAAAAAGTGAGGTTGTTCAAGTAAAAGTAATTCATATTGAGAATGTTAACAAAGGGAATAGTAGAGGTGTGTAGAGATGTAAATGGTGTATCGTAGCCTGTAGCTGTGTAATAATTCGCCATTTACCCACCGTTCAGAACAGTTGCACAGGGACTGCTAGTTCCAGTTTGGTGGCACTCTATGATTGGTTAGGATTGGGTGGCGATATTAGCGATAGTTTGGAAGATGGTTATTCGGTCAATGGCTATATATTGTGCTCAATGGCTCGTGTACGACGAATCACCGTCACCTGAACCACTTCCAAGAGGTATTTGCTCACTGCCATTCAACGAGTGCGATTTACGACGTCTGCCGTTATACGAGCAGTGTATGCATAAGTAAAATTTATAAGAAGACAATTGAGTGGTAATTAACTGGTGAAGAACGGGTGTGGGCGGAAGACACGTATATTACAAGAATATTGGCTTGGTGTTGGTTGTGCTAGCGCTTTCTCTCTTCGTTTTTGCAGCTTCTACAAGTACTTGTAGGTTGTTCTATGATCTACTCATTATTCCCCAGTTACAGTGTGGTTGATTAGTTATCTGAAAAATCAAGGGAACCCACCGTTGGTTTTCGCATTAAACGGTAAAACCGACCAAGAGTTTTATGAATAGCACATATTCTTGGCGGCGTGACGTCACTGACTCAGTGATTTCGCCTAAATTCCTTTTTTATATCCCCCACCTCCCCACAATTCACCTTGTTGGTTGGGTGGCATTCTGTCAGCAGTTGGTTAGCTATGGTTGAGGTTCTGTCAAGTAAATTACTTGTAGGCCACACTCATAACCTTTCTGTCTTCCCACTGAACATAACCGCTGATCAGATATTCTATCATAACCTACTCACCGTGGGGGTAAGGTACCGAGCTGCGTCCATACGCGGATACGCTGGACCCACCGGTTCGTGATAATACTTGTACAAGTACTTGTACAAGTACAAGTACGCTCAATTGGTCTTTTGCGGTCTCGTATTCGTAGTAGATTGCATAACCGTTCCCAGGTGCCCCGGTTATACCAGTCTGCCCTATATGCAGTTCATATACGTTATTTAAACAACCAAACAGAGAGTGAGGTGACGGTCACGATGAGTGCGATAAACGAGCCACGCGATGAGCGCCCTGAGCAATTACAAGTACTTGTACTGGCACCAATATGGCACTCTAAGCGAAATTGCACTGGTTTAATGAATACCTCTTCTGTCCATCTTTCCGTAACTTACCCTCCCCTCTCCCAATACTTAAACCCACGAGCCCCCATTTTCGCACGGCATACTGGGTCTAGACCTATTTCTGGCGATCATCCTGGCCAGGGGTTCGCGCTGGAGGTTGGCATTGCACAGCGCCGGCGTCCCTGACCACTGCCCAACGTTGGGGGTCTATATTTTTTTTGGTTTCGCTCCGCAATTATACAAATTGAACCGAGTGCAGCGAGTATTTGCTTTTGCCATTGTGAGGTTGATGCTCATCTGGTGGAGGTTATCACCATGTTGCATCGTCATGGTGGCATTCACGGAGCAGCGGAAGCACAGTTTTCGCGAGATGAAGTTATATGAATTCTATGTTGCGTGTGGCATGGGCTCGTGTGGCATGAATATGTGGCATGTCTCGATCAGGCATGATGAGGTTCATGACGTATGAAGTCTGAAGCAGTTGTAGATCCATGTGATAACGCCAATAAAAGGTCTATCCTTGGACAGAATCGTTGACGCAACTCAAAGCTGAGGTCGCACTGACGGGGTAACGCTTCTGGTATCCGCCATGGCTCAGTTTGGAGCAGATTTGTATTTTTCCCGTCTTGTTTACTTCCGTCTTGTTCCTAGAGTCTTGTTTTTCACTTGTTTTTCCACTCTTGTTTTTTTCAGCCTTGTTTTTTTCAGGCCTTGTTGCCGTCCTTTTTTCGATTTTTGACAGGTGGCCTGCATTCAGCGCAACTGAAAATGCTCAGTAGCAGGGAAGGGTTGATGTGGGCCCGCAACCGTGCCAAACGCCCGCCAGGGGCAGGTATACTCTCCCACTATAGCCAACGGTCGCCCAAGCGCGTTTCCGCGAACCGGAACGTACTTTTGATAGCTGTTTCACGCTTCAGGCTGATAAACTCTTGCCGGCCAGGGGGCCTGCTGATCAGTGTTTGCAAAGACGGTGGTTGGCCGAAAAAGCAGCGTTGGGCCTGGCGACGGCAGTTCGTGCTGTCTGGGGCCGCGAATTGTTCTAGACGGGTGCGAACCGCCATCTACGGCCCCCTGGAATACGGCTATGGACGCCGTCTACGATGCCGAGCCATGCACTTTTCTCGAGGAGCAAGCGACTGCAGGGTTCAGCTTGGAGAAAACAAGGACTCGGTTGGGAAAAGCGAAAAGGGTGCGAGTGGCTAGAGAAGAGACTGGAAGCTAACCGAGAAAACCTCCGAATAGACGAGGAAACAAACGGAACGAGCAGACAAGCGATTGTGGTCAACAAAAAAACACAGACTACCGAAAATAGACGAGGTTGGAGGCCCTGGCTCTGGTTCTGACTGTGGAGGGTGTGGGGCATGTAGTAAGGCACCTATTATACCCACTAAGCCAGCTATCTGGCTCCAAAGTAGAGCCGAGCTAGCAGCTAGTGTCCTGGAATAGTGTATGCCGTTAGCTTACTCACCATCAGCCGTACAACCGGAGCTTGTGGAACCGTGGAGCTATTGTGCCCTGGAAAAAAAAGGTCACAGTGTAGGCTTAATATGTGTGGGACGCATGAAATTAAACCGACCCTGCACGGTCTAAGCCACTAGAAGGGGTGCTCCCATGACAGACGTCAAGGGGTGGGCAGGGGAGCAGGACGGGGTCGTAGGAGACGGCCCTGAGTGTGTTCCCCTTTCCTACCACCCATCTGGCAGGGTTCTATAGTGCTATTGCGCAGCGGGCTATAGGAAGGGTTTGGCATGCACGATTTTGGCTCCTTATGGTTAGTCTAGTGCGCACTCACATTCGGTTGCTCAATGCATGGAAAGCTTGTGCAGCACAAGCGAGCACTTGTCAAGCAGAGGGTTGAGCCATCTCTCAGAAAGAGTGGCACTTTGAGTGGCGGACTGATTGAGAACCCATTGGACCAGAAAAAGCAGTTATTGCAGCCCGCAACATATATCCGAGCTCGGCCTCCAACACATACACTCGCACACACCTACACAGCAACCCAGGGTACTCACGCTCCCACCGTCATCGCACATACATCTCTTCTCACCTGACTGAGTTGAAACAATCCCCACTGCCAAAGTCAGCTAACTCTGTTGTCTTCTTCTGCACACGCCAAAGGCAGAGGTCGAAAGACAGTTGCACCAAGCTTCCCGCACACAACACTCTAAACTCACTTCCTCCTCATATCGACTGAACCTCTACCTCTCGGACCCCCCAGTCAAAGGCTCGCAGACCTAGCCCCCCATGTACGCCGAGGACTACTCGTATCCCAGGTCGCCCAAGGAAACGACAGACTCGTCCGGGTCCGCCGCAGAGCCCGTTTCTGACGTAGCGTCCGTGTCGGCTGTCCAGGCCAACGAGACCAACGTGCCCGACGAAACCACGGCTCCGACGACCGCAAACTCCGAGGAGGACGACAAGAAGAAAAACAAGCGACGAAAACACAAAAAGAGCCGCAATGGCTGCTTCAACTGCAAAAAGCTCCGTATCAAGTGCGACGAGAGCCATCCAGTGTGCAAAAACTGCCACCAACGCCACAAGGAATGTGTGTGGCCCACGGTGGCCAAAACCAAGGACAGAGACGGCAAGGCCAGCGAGCTGTCGCCCACAGAACTCGCGGCGTCGGCCCTCATGCATTCCACCTCCAAGCAGACCATCAGACCGACCTCGATGGCTAGAATGTTCGATGTGGACTTTGCAGACCTCGAGCTGCTGAGATTCTACGTGGAACACACCTCTCCTCAGCTGACAAAGAGCTGCGGAGACGCAGACTACTCGTGGGTGCGGTCCATTCCGTCCATGACCATCGTCAACTCGGCGCTGTACAAGTGCGTGTTGACAGTGGCCTCCATTCACAAGGCTCACATGTACCTGCCCGAAAAGTACACTTACGACCACGAGTACGCGCGGGAACGAAAACGACTACGAAAACATCTGGAAAAACGACGGGACAGAGATAACCCCGGAGTGCCGATAAAACTGCCGCCTCCGGACATGACCCGAGTCACCGGATACCTCAAGCCCAACTCACAGCTGCTGGAAAAGATTGTCAAGGCATTCACAGAGGCTCTGGCGGGTCACAGACAGTCGCTCGTGACTCTCAATGCTTCCAATCAGGAGTCCATTCTGTCCACCTCCGTGGTCATCTTTATGATTGCTCTGGCTCTGGGTGAACTGATTCCTCTGATTAACTTTGAGGGAGGAGCAGACGTCATTGGAGTGGGACGAGGCGTCATTGAGCTGGTGTTCCAGTTGTCGGCCAAGGACAGAATGGTCCTGTTCCCATTGCCTCCTCCCATGCCCAACAGATCGTACCTCCCCAACGAGCCCGTTCTGTGGCAGCTCATTTCTACAATCCCCGATATGGGCCACCGACAAATGTGCTCCATGGAGCTGCAGCAGCTCATTGAGCTCTACAACCTCGATGTCAAGCACAGAGGCCAATCGCATCTTCCCGGATGGGCTACGTATATTTCTGGAGGATTCTTGCAGGCTACTCGAGCTGGAGACCCCTACTGTCTGGTCATTCTGGGTCACTACTGTGCCTACGCTCACATGTCTCATTCCTTCTTCTGGCTTCGAGATCGCCTGAGTGGTGATCTGGAAGCCATTGTGGACGTTCTTCCTGAAGAGTTCCATCATTACCTGGAGTGGCCTAGATCCATTTGTGGCAGATTCGACATGAACTACCAGGATCTCATCTCTGGACGGCTTCAAAAACTTACTCTTGACGACAAGGACGAGAAAATTGAGCCTGCTCACCCTGAGCTTGGCCCTGGACCTGGTCAAGAGGGACCTTCGCAGCTGTATGACGGTCCCATGCTGGATTTGTTGCAGCAACAGCAGCAGCTGCAGCCTCAGCAGCCCATTCCTCAATTGGACCAACTTGACCAGCAGCAGCTTCCTCAAGATCAGATGCTTCAGTCTCCTCCTGAGCGACGACAGTCCAACCACAGTCAACTTGGACTCTCCGACAACCAAGACCCGCATATCCAACAGCACATTCATCACCAACAGCAGCAGCAACAGCACCAACAACAGCAGCAGCAGCAGCATCAGCAGCAGCATGACCAGCTACAGCAGCAACACCAACATGATCATCTACAGCATCAACAACATCATCATCAACACCAGCAACAACAACAACAGCATTCTGGCGATCTGCACCACCCGGATCTGCCTCCCCCTCCTCCAGACCAGATGCCGGACCTGGGAGACATGTATCACTACCCTGGCAACCCTGGTCCGTCAGCAGGCCCTGTGGATCACCACTCGCTAAAGATGGACCATAACGCTTCGGCCCACAGCTCGATGCTTTCGTACGGCCCTTAGTGGAAATACGATGCGGTTCAATGCATTTGTTCTCTGGACGAGGGCGGACAACAAGCCCATTTCTTTGTCCTAGCGTCTTTGGAAGGAACCCAAGATCGCACTCCGAGGTTTTTTGTTTTATTCAATCTCGCCCGTTGTCCGTGCCAAGTTTGTTCTTTTTGGCTAGTTCCTTATTTATTTGTATAATATGAAAACGAGTTGTTTCTCTCTCTCTTTCTCCATTATTTTTTTCTTTTCTTTTTCTCTTTCTCACGAATTATGGAGGTTGTACATTACATAGCGGTATAGTGTCGTAGTGGGATTGAGTTCCAAGGAAGCGATAATTCAGCTAAGGCACTAGCGAGGGGCTAATGCGGACCTACAATAGCGCTTGCGCTAAACTTCAGACAGTAGCCTGCATCGTCTTGTTTGCCGTCAAGCGGGGGTATGTACTGATTTATTGGCTGCCAGATCCCCCATGGGATTATTTAGCCTCTCCGATATCACAGGCACAGACGAATATAAGATACGTTTTGAGACTGAAAAGTCCAAGGGATGGGAAGCAAAAAGAAAGATTTTGGCTTGCAAATCCGCTCGGGCGACTTTTCCAACGACAAGGAGCGCGCAGGGGGTGCAGTGTAGCTTCTCCAGGTGGTAT
Source organism: Yarrowia keelungensis (assembly GCA_001600195.1). NCBI lineage: Eukaryota > Fungi > Ascomycota > Dipodascomycetes > Dipodascales > Yarrowia > Yarrowia keelungensis. The sequence continues at coordinate 306,448 of BCJD01000012.1, read as the reverse complement.
TGGGGAGGTGACACCCGGTTGGGGTTTTAGCACCATTCAGAGTTGCTGTAGACTGGTAGATTGCATCATCGGTGTGAAAAAGGTGCTGCACTGGTGGCCGCAAGGGTCACCCTGAAACCTTGGGTGGCTCTCCACTTTGATTGCGATTGTCTGCTGTTTCTGATAGGCATTTCCGTTTCGGAAAAGCCCGCAGACAATCGTCCAAGTCTGAGTTATTGTGCGTTAAACCCCCGGGCTCCGACATTTCCGACCCAAGGCATGTTAGATGGCATGTCCAGTAGCTAGTGTATTTCTAGGGCTGTTAGCGACTGGAATATAATAATTTGATGACGAAATTCAGTTTCACAAGGAGATTACGTCGTTTATCCGCAGCGATAAAGGCATATAGGTCTCTCCGTGGGGGTGCATTACGCATATATTGAGTGTGTGTGATCATAGAAAGATGGTTTACCCGTAGGTACCGTTGGGCACGTATCCGTATATAAAAGGGCCGACTACAAATAGACCCTGAAACGGAGCGTCTGGTGTACGATTCGATTAACGACATGTCAGATTTTCATACAGAAACAGCGCACTTGTATGCGAGATTAAGCAGAAAGTGACGGGTCATATGGTTGCTATAAGCGAATACGAGCAGAAAAGTATACGGAGATTGTTTTTGGTCTACTTTTGCAAATGTCACGTTATTATTTATAAAGCTACTTGGGCCGCTTCATCTACCCCGAGTAGGGAGGAGGACGGTTGGTGTTATCCTTCTTGTTATCCAGAGAAGTGTAGTACTCTCCAGAAGGAGGAGCCTGGTGGAGAGGCTGCTGCTGGTTAGAAGAAGAAGGACCAGCTCGCTCAAGGTCGGAGGAGCCGTAAAAGGTCTGTTCGGAGCCGTTGACGGGAGCGTATCCGCCGTGTCGGCATCCCTGGTGCTCGTCACCGGGGTACTTTGAAATAATATAGAATGCGTGGATGAGACCAGGCAGGAAACCCAGGCAACAGAGAGCCACGTTGATGAAGAAGTCTGCCGAGCACACACCTCGTCGGATGGCGACGGGAATTGGAGGGAAGAAGACTGCCACAATGACAAGCAGGAGATCAGTGCAGCTCATGGTGGTGTGGTTGTGTTTGAGGGGTTTGTTGGGGTTGTGGTTGTTGAGTTGGTGGTAGTTGTTACTTGGTATGTGTAACTCTTGTTCTCTGTGTATCTTTCTGTCACAGACGTTGATAGTATTCCAGTGGAGTGGTGTTAGTCAAGCAAGGCGTGATATATAGGGCTGGCTTTGACGATGGTGGCGAACTAAGCTCCAGGGATAAAGTTCAGCTGTATAGGTTTGAAGTGATGTCATGATACAGTATGGGGTACTGGTAGGAGGTGTGAGAGGTGTTCAGTCATGTGACTGGACGATATAGCTGTAGAACCGACCCTGTGATCTAATTTCCCCCCTCTTTGTATCCTGAAAGCCGTACCTACTGTACCAAATCTTCCCAGTACCAGTACCTCAATACCGCCACTTCTTACATGCGGCTCATCAGAGTTAGACTTTGAATCTTTTGGAGATCATTTCAAGCCATCACTGAAATCTCATTTTTCAGAGATGAAACGAAATCTGGAGGAGTACACGGCAGGACCGTTGGATGAGGATACAGGCCAGCGATCGGCGTTCCCCCTGGACGAACAGGTGGCCGATTTGGACATCGAAGGACCTCCTGTGGATGTCGCTCAGTACCTGGCCCAAGTGAGAAGACAAGCCAGTCAAAGTCCAGCTTTTACGACAGCTGGCAGCCAAAAACGAGCTACAACGCCTTCGGCGTACTCGAAACAGTACACGGACATGTCTCAAATTCAGCCATTGTCTGTAGTCAACGAATGGCGCGTTGAGATCAGAAAGTCGTTTATGGAGTTGAGAAAAACTGTTCAGAGCCACGGAGATGAGAGACCGGAGTTACCAGCAGGTACGGAATTGCCGTCGACGTTTTCCAAATGGAAAACTTTCATTTCTGGGTCAACTTCACCCGAACCAACCCTTCAATTCATTGCATCGTTACCCCATCAGCAGCTATTCATGCTCTTGGAGTACTGTCACAAATGGCTCGGTCCCAAAATCAGTCGCGGGCTGAGTATATGGCTTACGGGCTTGTTGGCATGTTTGCCAGATATCCTAGACGCTTCAGAACAGGCTTCTGTGAGAAATCTGGGAAAACGGGCTTTGGAGATCCTCCAAAATCCGAAATACGACCGGTTGACAGACGTCACGGTCTTTGCATTAAAGTCGGTGGTTATCATTTGTGCTGACGTTTACAACCAGAGAGATTTGGTGGAGACAGTGGCTATTATAGAGCGAGAACGTCCTGTCCAGGTTAATGAGGTGGTCCTTGATTACTAAGGGAAGGTATTAGGGCTGCTGCTGGAAATGCTACTACAAGAGTCTTCTCTACGACCTGCTCCTCTCGACTACAGCCACCCTCATTACTAAATCAAACACATTAATATATAAGTTATGCATGCTCAATGAGCAATTCGAAATCCCAATCAATGGGCAAATCTGAAGTTCAACCGCCTACTACCCACGTCTGTCGAGTTCTGTGAGTAGTCCTCCTTTTCTTCTTTGGACATGGCGTTCCATTTCTTGTCTCTTCGCTTGTTGATGGTGACATAGAAGATCTTGGTCAGAATCAGTAGTGCAATAGTCGAACCACTGATAATGATCAGCTGGATGTTACCTCGGTGGTACAGTGGAGCATCGTCCTTTCGGTAGATCTGAGTGGCAGCCACACTTCCAGCCTGAACACACATGTTGTACATGGCAGCTGAGACTGTACGCTGGGCGACTGTATTGGAGTTTCGAGAAGTCCAAGCTACAACCACAGCATGGATATAGGGACCTCCAAGAAGCAGAAGAAGAATGGCGTATGTTGGCCAGACGTTGACACCTGACTCTGGGTAGAATCTGAGTGCAATAACCAGCACCATGACCCAGAGAGGCTGAACGATACTGATGAGGGATCTTTCATTGATCTTTTCAGAGAGCCAGGTGAAGGAGAGCAGCAGAATCATCTTGAGAACGTTGATGGGAATGGTCAACAAGTTAGTGTTGAAAGGCGAGAAACCCAGGTGTCTCAGAGTCAGAGTCATGTATGTTCCTTCAGGACTGTCTCCAATGTATGCTAGAAGACCAATGGCATAGATGGGCCACATGTAGAAGTCACTGAGACATTTCCAGAGAGTGAAAGGAGTGATGGCCTGTCGGTTGTGGAAGTCACCCTTGTAAGGATCGTCTCTGAGAACTCGGTTGACTACAATCTTTTCCTCTCTTTCCGTGAACCAGCCCTTAGGTCTGAACCATTTCTTGGTACTGACAGCTGAAGCAGGCATTCTGAAGAAGGAAGCAAGTCCAATGCAGAGAGTGATAAGTCCTTCGATGATGAACAGCCATCTCCAGCCTGCTAGACCTCCAGCGTGGATTCGAAGAAGACCGAAAGCCAGAAGAGACGTGAGAATGTTGACAAGATACAAACCAGTCCAGAAGAAGGAGAGTCGGATAGACAACTCCTTGGAGGTGTAAAAGTACGACAGCCACAGAACAAGATCAGGAATGAAACCGCCTTCCAGCAGACCAATGAGACTTCTGGTAGCGTAGAACGAAGACTTTCCTTGGAGAGCTCCCTGGCACATTGCAACGGCACTCCAAAGACAAATTTGGATAGGAATCCATCGATCAGGGCCAAGACGTTTAGAGACCAGCTGTGAAGGAATCTCGGCACTCATGAACGACAGGTAGAAGATCATGTTTCCATAGTTGAACTCGTCAGTGGTCAGATTCAAGTCTCCGAGCAGGTTATCAGAAACAGCCTGGGCAAGATTGTTACGGTCAATCTGCAGACCCCAGAACATGATACAGGCCCAGCCTGCAACTCTCCATTCCATTTTTCTCTTGACTCGCTTCTCTTCCTCTTTGTCCCATTCAAACTCGGGATCAAAGACATGTCTGCTCTCGTAGTTGGAGTCTTCATAGAGCTTTCTGAACTTTTCAGCGATAGCAGGGTCCGAAAACGGGTTCTTGTGGTCTCCAGAGCCGTCGAGAACTCCGTCAAACTTTTCGTTTTCGTCTTCAGAATGAGAAGGTGCTTCAGTGGAAGAGATCTCGGCAGCCTCAATGTCCACCGAATTGACCGAAGTCGCCTTTTCCTTGACGAAGGGGTTCTTGAATTGCATTGGTGGTGGTCACTACACTCCCCCAAACCTCCCCCAAGACTATATACTGTCGGTCAAGCCACTCTCCAGCCTGAAAACATCTCATCGTGGCTTGCCCGACCGTATGGACGATGGTATTGAAAGGTGGCTTGGGCCGGACTTGAGCGATAGGCTTTAATTTCAGCGTCTTGGTACCTTCGGTAGCGTAACCTTGATTTGCCCGATTACCCCCACGCACTCTGGTCTTGTGCATACTATGATACATCCATCTCCACATGCCAAGAGGAGGTGGATGAGGACCTGCAGATGGGCTCTTGGCACCACTAACGATCTAGTAGATGACGATGGACTAGACAATACTGCCAGTCTACAACATCGTCTAAACTTAAGGAACGGCACGAGCGCGGATATACCTTCGAAATGGGGAGCGGTTGCGCACGACAAGCTTTGTGGACTCTAACTCGGTGTATCACGTCTTGAAAGGTTCGTCTGTCTAGTGTGGCGTTTACGCCTCGTGCTAAACTGTGGAGAGAATCGTGCAACACAAATATGGCAATCACGCCAGGCTGTGTAAGGCATAGACTGAGCCTCAGACAGAGCTCTGAGTCAGTTCAGCCACAGGGCAGTGCTACTGTCTTTCTTCAATAAGTGCCAGATACTGTGGCTACTACATAATATATACATACGTATCGGAGACCGAAAACATGAGTAATAGCATAGAACATATAAAAGGCCTATAGAATCAGGCACCAATTATAATGGCAGAGCTGAGTAAATATCGATAATCAATCCACTACCCTATCATTATGGTCTCAAGCCACATAGGTAAATCCCTGAAATTCGTTTAGGGCCTAGAGAATACTCAGGGAGCCGCCTACAACTTCTCTAATAGGTAATGGTACACGTGCGCGCGGTTGTGGCGATGAAATGTTTCACATTTTTTCCGAGCAAGAAGAAATTTCACCCTAAGCAATGGAAATTAGAATAAGATGTTCCACTCCAGCTGCTAGTGCTGTAGTTTAACCAAGTCAACGTGGAAACGCCTCACTAATATACAATGCATTTGATTATATCCGACTAAGTCCGAAGTCTGTATTCCGTTCCTACCTTCCGGGTCCAATGGCTCTCTCCTTGGCCAGACGCTCCTTCTTCTGTTTGGCCTGTTCTTCCTTACTGGGGGCCTTTCTCATAGCCTCTTCCTGAGCAGCAGCACTGGAACCTGCTCTACCGTCCCATGCAACTGCAGGTTTCTTAGTAGGTCGGCCTCCGTCTCCCTGCTTGGCTTCTGCCATTCGTTTCATGTTCTGGGTGACTCCACTGGTAGCCAAGTTTGTAGACTGGGCACGAGAGTCTGCCAGGTCCTTCTGAGCTTTCCAGTTGGGGTCTAGAGTGGTTACTCGCATGTGAGAATCGTAGGCAGACTCGGGAACAACCTCTCCAGATGGAGTAACAACCATGGCTGGCGAGTTGTTCTTGAGCTTGTTGAGTTTAGACGTTCCAGCAGGCCGAATCTTCATGTTAGAAGGAGCAGAGTACACCTTGGGTTCTTCCTTGACTGTGAGTTCTGTAGAAGGCTCCTCCTTGGCATCTTCCTCCTTCTTAGCCGCCTCCTCTTCCTCCTCCTCGTCATCGCTGTTGGGGGCATACTCCAGTCTCAGTCCTCTCGATCTCTGCTCTAGAGACGAAAACTGTAGTTGAGCAAGAGTAAGGGGAGCTGGCAGTTCTCCAGTTTTATCTTTATCGGAGAACACAATCGTTTCTGCGACCACAAAATCGTGCCAGTCAATCTCCGCAAATGCAATCCGTTCCTTCTCAGCCTCCTCAATAGCCTTCTGGTTCTTCTGTTCAGTATGAGAGATCCACTCTGCTCGTCTCTTGGCCAATCCCAGAGCGTAGAACTTGTCCTTCACAGCTGCCTCGATATTGTTTCGAGTGCTTTCGGGAAGAGCTGAAAACCCAGCGTCTAATGCCTGACCCACCTTGAGATACTGTTCCACCAAGAGCTGGTAAAACTTGTGTAGCGAATGTGAGGGCTTCAAGAACTCGTACTGGGGGTTTCTAGCCTCGTTTTTCGCAAGAAGCGTCGAAAACGAAGGTCCGTACTCGGCTGTGTGTTGAGCAGTCGTGTGAATCACCTCGTGATCCACAGCAGACATTGGAGGCAAGACTGTATGGAATTCAAACGCCGGTGGCTCTCTCAGCTGATCGGCTGTATCCTTCTTCTTGCTTTCCTTTGTGTTTGCGTCCGTTTCGCGCGTTCGTCCACTGGCGTACTCATCACATCTCCATTGATAGTAGAGATGGTAATGGTCATCGTTGTTGAGGAACGAGAAAAGAGCATTGGATCCTTCTTTCTCTCGGATTCGGTGCTCGAATGCAATACCGTTTTTCGCCACAAACTCTGCCGTCCGCTCGATCTTGGCCTTGATCTCCGGCGGCGGAATGATGATGCCTTCGGGTGGGTTCATCTCGATGTTGTGAAAGACGTGATGAAAAGATGGTGATGGAGGTTTATGATTATGCATATAAATTGTGCATGAGAAGTCAGAAGTTTGGGATAACTAAGTCTAAGTAATGTAGTGGAGAGAGAGGAGGGCACTAGTAGATGGGGCATAGCGATGAGAAGTGATTGAAAATAAGAGAAGAGTGATGAAATCAATAAAGATGACTGGCACAATTAGTTTTACATCATGTGATTTTTGTTTTCGCATCTCCACCCACCCGTATACTGTGGTATGCTGCTTGTGTTCCTCCAGTTACTCCCTATTTACCCATTTGGACTTTCCCCATTGTCCCAACGCAATAGAATTCGAAACCACCGTTCCCAGTGCATGGACCTACATCTGATACTGGATAACCGAACCGCTTGTTTCCACCACACAACAGAGGAACTCTACCGAGGTGGAGTTGAAGAAGCCGCCAGGAGCTGAATTATTGATACCCCTAATCAACAACACACACTACAACTCAACTACAAGTACACGACCACAGAACTACACAATCACAAGCACACGTTCGCCATGAAACTACTTGTGTGTCTGGAAAACAGCGGGCTGCTCAAGGAGGTCAAGGTGAACCTGGCCACGGGGGACTACAAGGTGCGCGACGTGGGATTCAGCGAGGGAAGCGCAGTACACGTGTCCAAGGTCATTTATGATCGCAGACAGTACATCGCCCTCGGACGGAGGGATGGCAGTGTGGAGGTACTGGATGTGGAGATGGGAACTCCTCGAAGGCTCTATCCGGCCCACAGAGAGGTCGTGCATCCATCGGAACTCTTTGCGTCCATTGATTACGCTCATAACCTGTTGTACACATGCACTACGGGAGGTATGGTGTCTGTCAGAGAATGTAAACTGGACCAGCAACAAACAAGCGACGAACTGCTCAGCACACACACTCTGGGCGACGCGGTGTCTGTGTTACGCCCGCATCCTACACAGAGAGGGGTGGTGGCTTTTGGAGGACCTCAGAGAGTGCTGGAGGTGGCTATCATCAGAACCAACAGAAGAAACCTCTGGAGATCCAGCAAAGAGGAGTACATTTGGATTTCCGACGTGCGGTTCACAAATGTGCGTGGAACCAGTGACAACGCCGAACCAGGGTACTCTCTGGTAGCTGTTTCTCGATACGGAGACGCATACATTTACCATACAAATGTGTCTGCTCGACCAGTGAGAAAGATCCAGGTGGGTGATTACCCGCTCACACATCTGCACATGAACCATTCGTTAGGAGGAGACGCCTTTTACGTGGCAAACTCGCAGAACCAGGTGTGTTTGGTGGGGTATGACGGTCAGGTCCGTCACAAGGTGTGTATGCCTGAAGGAAGCGTGTTTTTGGCCGATTTCTTCAGCCCAGCTACACGACAGGACCCCCGAGTACCACAGATGGAACCTATCCCGTCTACGTCCATTTCTCGTGGCGATAATCTTCAAAGTGCCATGTGGGGAGAATTGCTGATGCGAAGAAGACGGTCTACTCGTCAACAACAGCTTCGAGACCAGAATCAAACCACAGAAGGTGACAATGACGCGGACAACACCGATCAATACATTCTGAACGATGAACCTCACTCGGATGAAGCGCCACGAAGACCTCCCTTCGATAGACGCTACTTTGAGCGAGTTCTGGGTCTCACTCGTCCTCGAATCCAGATTTCAACTGGTGGAGAAGACAGAGCGCGAAGAGAAGCGTCCCGTGAACTGAGACGCGAGGAGAGACGGCTCAGAATGATCCGTGCTGATCAGGGTAACCTCTCGTACTCTTCGTTTGGACAGGGTCCTCTGGTGAGAAGACACCAGAGATGGTCTCCATTGACCTTGGCACGTGATCTCCAGACAATCAGACGACCTGAAGCAGGAGGTCTTTCTTCTGGCAATCAGGCTTGGACCCGTGATACCGACGATCTGATTGCCATGCCTTCGGCATCTCTCAGAGCTTCAAGAGACTCTGATTTTTTCCGAGAACTGTGGTGTGATGATGACGAGCAGTCTCTCATGTACTTCAACACTCTCTCCAGCGTTCACTTGCCCAACGAGGGAGAGGAAGAGGAAGAAGACGAGGAGGATGATGAAGAGGAACTGACTGTCAGAGAGAGCGAAACTGAAGAGTCTTCCTTTGCTCCTGGAATTCGGGAAGGCTTGTCGGAGATTGTGGACAGATTCATGCCTCCTCATCTTCAAACTCGAGGCACTACGGCTCCTCTGCAGCCTTCCACGGGCCGGTTTGTGGGTGGAGTTCAGTACGAGTCTCGAGCTACTGGTCTGGATTTGACCGTGGTTGCTGGTCTGGATCGTCACGTGCGAGTCTTTGATATTTCGCAGCCGTCCATCAACTCCAGAGGCCGTCTTCTCTTTGACTTGCCCTTTGAGTCTCGAATCACGTCCGTCGCTATTCTCGAGGTCAGTGAAGAGGATATCTGTGAGAAGACCAAACGTACCGCCAGCCCAGTTGCCAGAGATACCAAGCGACAGAGGGTTTAGGGGACAGATAAGATGGAGGGAAAGGGGTTTGCTCCTTGTATATTTATAGCTAACATTAATGAGACTTGAAAAGTACCAGTAGGTGTTAAGTGTTAATTGTGTATGGTGTAGTTAGTCAAGTGCGCCGTTTAGTTAGAATATCAACTGAAATACTTAGAGAGGCAAAATGAAGTAGAGTAAACGGGGCTTTCTGTTAAGGTATAGTTGGGACAGAAGTACAAACCACATACCCAATCCAAAAAAAATTGCTCAATATTATTCCCCATGTCTCATAAGGCGAGACTTGCCCTCAATATTTTGCTCCATTATTTTGTCTCTGTTGTCCTTTTATTTTAGACCCCATTCCCCTCCACGACCCTACAATTTAAGCTTTACTAGATCACATGATCTTGTCCCGTTTGGGAAAGCAGTCACATCCCGATTGGGAAGTGAAAACTCTAGTCTGACTGGCACCTCCCAATAATACAAAAATTACTGCACAGTTCACTTCTTCACTGAACAACACATATCGCCATGCCTACCAGATTCAGCAAGACCCGAAAGCACAGAGGCCACGTTTCCGGTAAGTATTCGAAACGAAACTAGTGCGAATGGTGTGGCGATATCGACTGGCATTTTAAAGCAGTTGATATCAAATATCCTGCTGGGTACAGAGATGGAGGAGTGACCTAGAGTGGTACCACAGAAGGAAAGCAGTGATCACAGAGCAAATGTGGTGACTGCATCCCGAGTGTGGTGATCACAGAACCAATATTGTTTCCACAGATTGAATGTGGTGACAGCACAACTGGTGTTGTGACTAGATATCTGGTTGCATTCACAATGAGAAAGCTTTGAGCCCTCTCTCTCCTATCTGACCTGGCAGGATACACATCCTTCAAGGCACGATACCCACACCCCCTTCCTTTACTAACAAATAGCCGGTTACGGTCGAATCGGAAAGCACCGAAAGTCCCCTGGTGGACGAGGTATGGCTGGTGGTCAGCACCACCACCGAACTAACATGGATAAGTACCATCCCGGTTACTTCGGTAAGGTCGGTATGCGATACTTCCACAAGCAGCCCAACCACTTCTGGAAGCCCGTCGTCAACGTCGAGAACCTGTGGGCCCTTGTTCCCGCTGAGAACCGAGACAAGTACCTGTCTTCCGCTTCTGAGTCCGCTGCCCCCGTCATCGACACCCTCGCTCACGGTTACGGCAAGGTCCTCGGTAAGGGCAAGCTCCCCAACGTCCCCGTCATTGTCAAGGCCCGATTCGTCTCTGAGATTGCTGAGAAGAAGATCAAGGCTGCCGGCGGTGTCGTTGAGCTCATTGCTTAAGCGTCTCTCTTGTTTTAGTATTAGAATAAGAACCCAAAAAATGTATTTCGCATAATTTATTGTGACTGGTATATTGTAGAAACTAAGTGGACAGTATTGAAGATGAGAGAGAATTTTCAACTCAGCCAAATTGTGCTGGAAAATGGGTCAACGTCGTCAAGTAAGTTTGTTGATAGACGTCAACTAACATGGTCAAGGGAAAAGTGTGCTGGGGGTTCATTTCCATTGCCCCAGAGGTCGTAGAGATGAAACAATGGCACAGGTGGATAGCTGGAGTGCACTTTATTAACAGATGTTGCGACCTTATTAGAACAGCACAGCAGACGGCTGAGTTATGAGGGTATCTCTAGTGGTCTCCTTAAGTAAATTAGACGTACGGACCGCTTGACATGAAGAGGTTGAAGGAAAAGCTGTGTCTTCTGCGTCATAGAATCAATGGATAGAAGTATACCAGCTGACAGCAGTTCACCAGAACAGTCCCAGATCTTAGACACAGCAGTTAAATACTTATCGTCTCAACATCCAATGTTGTCACCCCCTCCTGACAGCAAATTCTCCCATTCTTGCATCACATCACTCACTAGCATGGTCTGATTATCTCCATGCATGATCTGGAATTAAAATTCAGTTTTTTTTTCCAGACAAAAATATCGTTCCACACAAAAAGTCTCTGTATCAGTCATGACAGACACAAAACGAGCTCCTGAAGACACCACTCTGCCCGACGCCAAGCGGGCTCACATTGACGACGTTGAAAAATGTTTCCACAAGGGTCTGCTTGACAAATCCTCCCAGGATGAGCTCAAGACCCAGATTGCTGAATCAGGACCATACAAGCACGGTGTTATTCCCCAGCTTATTGACGATGAGCTGCTCAGAAGCGTGCGAAAGGAGATTATGGAGGGTGTGCACTTTACCCGGAAGGAAACGGACATCTACAAGGTGTTTCAGACTGGAGATCTTGCCAACCTCTCAGGACTCAGTGAAGAGGAGCTAGGAACTCTGCCTTCGCTGTTCAAGCTGCGAAATGCCATGTATTCGCGAGAATTCCGACACTTTATGTCGTACATCACCGGAGCTGGTCATTTGTCCGGCTCCAAGCAGGATATGAGTATCAACGTGTACCAGAAGAGCTGTCATTTGCTCAACCACGATGACGTCATTGGCACTCGACGAATCTCTTATATTTTGTACCTGCCCGATCCTGATGAGCCATGGAACCCTCGATGGGGAGGAGCGCTTCGTCTGTTCCCTACCATTCGACCCAATGTTCCTGCTTCTGACTGGACTGTGTCTATTCCTCCTGCCTGGAACCAAATGGCTCTGTTCAAGATCCAGCCGGGTCTGTCTTTCCACGATGTCGAGGAGGTGTATGTTGACAAGCCGCGAATGAGTATTTCCGGCTGGTTCCATATTCCTGACGTTGGAGAAGAGGGATACATTGAGGGTGAGAAGGAGGAGACTGAAGCTCTGTCTTCTCTCAAGCAATTGACCAGCAAGAGTCTCAGAGAACACGATTTCCCCAAACGAACTCCCGGTCTTGTTCCCGAGGACGAGTTTACTCATCTAAAAGAGGGTCCTAAGGATGACGACGATCTCTTCTTGTCTGAGGAAGACGTCAAGTACCTGAGCAAGTACCTCAACCCTCATCTGCTGACCATCAAGACTGTCAAGCAGCTCAACGATCTCTTCTGCACCAACTCTCAGCTGGAGATCAAGGACTTCTTGAACTCTGATTACGCTGGTGTTCTCAAGAAGACTATTGATGCTGAGGACTCCAGACCTCCCAAGGAGATTCCCCAGGTGTCCGAGGAGATTGTTCTGCCCTGGAAGCTCGCCAGACCTCCCCACAAAGCCCGATACATGTACCTGGACGGCTCTGAAGAGGCCGATAAGGAGCCTGAGGTTGGAGAAGAGGAGGTGACAGTTCGACCTGACGAGAACGGAGGCTTCGAGTACTCTGAGAAGATCCTCTCTGGTCTCAAGGACACCGACAAGGCCGCTACTTCCAAGGTTTCCGAGGTTGCTGCTCTGTTCAAGTCTGCTGCTCTTCGGCGGTGGATTTCGCGAATCTCCTCCCTCGCTCTCAAATCTGAGAACATTATCGCTCGACGGTTTAGACCTGGCTTCGATTTCACGCTGGCTACGGCCCAGGACGAGTCTGATATCGCTCTGGAGGCTACTCTGTGTCTGACCCCTACCAAGGGCTGGGAAGATGGAGAGTACGGAGGCTACGAGCTGTGTATGGCTGTGGATGAAGATGCCGACGACGATCCGGCTGTCTACCGAGGTGCCAAGGCCAAGGAGGGTGAGGATGAGGAAGATGATGATGAAGACGATCCTGTTCTTCTCACTTCTCAGGCTTCGTGGAACACTCTGAACATTTTTGTTCGGGACAAGGGCATTCTCAAGTTTGTCAAGTACGTGTCCAAGAACGCTCCCGGATCTCGATGGGATATTTCTGCTGAGTGGCAGGTCGAGTACGTTGGAGATGATGAAGATGAGGAGGACGAAGAGGAGGAGAAGAAGGAGGGGTAATATAGAATGTAACATAATGATTAACGATTTAAAGGAGGGAGAGGGGAGCTGTACTTAGAGTATTTAAGAGTTGCTACCTAAGTTAAATAAGATAAACACCACCATGCTTCGATCAACATTGACAGTAGCACCACTTGCCAGCTACAATTGACAATTTACGCGTCAAGCAAACATTCCAGTCATTAATTGTTATCGCAATTCTCCTGACTTCCTCGCGACTGACATTTACCGGCTTTTTGTAGATCTCCCCCAAATACACCTTCCCTCACCTTCCATGCCTCCACAATGTACTCCATCTGGACCGTGCATGAACATGAAGAGAGGATAGAGAAGCTGTCAATTGAAAGCGCTATTTGATTCAATGGATGGAATACAAGACAGAGGCCCGTTTGCTACATAAATAACACGTCGTCAACACAATCAGACACGCCTTCTACATACACGCGCCTACACACGTGTCTTCATACACTACCACCCTCTCCCACTTTCATCAAACACTCATTATTTTTGTCGTCATCTACTTAATCCCCCTTAGTTAATGGCAGCCTCTCGAGACTCCCGGTACTTGGTCTCCTGGGTGGTCTGCAGCTCCTCGACCTCGGGGAGCAGGTCCTTGAGAGTCTCGTAGGCCAGCTTGTGGTAGGCGAGCTGTGCGGACACGAGCTCGACCAGGTTTCGCAGAGGCTCGGGGGTGTCCAGCGCGTTCTTCATGACGCCCACGGCCTCCTCGGTGGCAGCCACAAACTCGTCCTCGGCCTGCTCGACCTCTGCTCGGGCAGCTCCCTGCTGCTCGGGCTTGGCGGCCTTAGCGGAGGCCTTGACGGCGTCGAGGGTCAATCGGGCGTTTCGCACGTTGGCTCGAGCCTTGGCAGCGAACTGCAGCGACGTGTTGAGTGTGGTGTGGAAGGCCGCGTTGAACTTGTTGGCAATCAGGGTATCCTGGGACAGACGGCCCTCGCCAATCTTCTCCTCGGCAATGGCGTACTTCTGGAGACCCTCAGACAGAGGATCGTCAGAGTCAGCGCCAGCCTCCTTGAGGGCAGCCACTCCGCCCAGAGCGGCTCGACCAAGAGCGTGGTTCATGGTCTTGGGGTCCTTCTTGGAGCCGGGGGTGGTCAGAACAGACTGGGCCTCGGCAGCAGAGGAGACCTGCGACAGACCCTGGACCTTCTCGGTGATGGTCTTGGACAGGTCGGAAAGGGACTCCCGCAGGTTGGGAGGGTAGTCGTAGCCCTCGTTCTCGTAGTTGGAGGTCACGGCCAGCAGCTTCTGGTGCACAATCTTGAGAGCGTCAACTCGAGCCTCCAGCTCAAGGTACTCCTGGGGCAGCTCGGTGACATCCTCCACGTTGCCCAGCTTCTCCTGGACCATTCGCTGGGTTCGCTTGGCCCACGGAGAGAAGGTGGTGGACAGACTGTTGAGAGACTCGTTGAAGTTGAAAGACATTGTGTGTAGTGTGCGTGTGAGAGTGAGAGTGAAGTGATGCACCTTACGTGTAGTGGCGGAGTGTAAGAGTGAAGGGTTAACTTTAAGGTACGAGTGTATGGGGATGAGAGGAAAAATGGATGCTGTGTTTTGTGTGTGTAATATATAAGTCTTGTGTATTTTGTCTTCTTGTGACACTGGAATTCCCTCTCTATTGAATCTATCAGTTTCGTCTTTTTTCATCAACCACGTTCACATGCCTGTACCTCACCTTCACTTCATCTCACACTGTACACGCTAATGACTCCAAACACTTTTGTAATGATAACAGAATTGAGTTCTATTGCCCCTTGCCACCCGACTCCACTTGTCGAATGGGGGCAAAAACAGCCAAAATCGGGCTTCCAACTGCCGGTTAGGAACGCACGTGACCGCCTGCCTATCTGATTGAAATGAACCAGTTACCCGGCAGAAGACTTCCCCTTGCAGCCCTCCTGCACTATAGCCGTATAGTGGGATGAATGAGATTAGTAAGCGAATGGGAGGTTGGCGATGAACGTGTTAGTCACGTGACCTGGAGCGGAGTCGAGGGTCAGGCGATGTTTTTGGTGGTTAATTGGATGGTTTGGTGTAAATATCTGGCTTGATTCGCGTTAGTCATCGTATTCTGTGAATGACTGCTTGTAGTGGTATATCATGAAGACACAAATGGCAAGGTATCGTCAGTTAAATTCAAGCCTCACTCACCTGTAGTTTATCTACATCAGCCCTGCTATCAGATCGTTCACGTCAAACGTCCCTGTCAGAGTCGATCTTCCATTCTCTCTAACCTCGGCACCGTTATCGCTAATGCAGGAGTTTAATGAACGACTTGGTGCCAAGAGGTGTTTGAAGAGAATAAAGGCGGTGTTTTTGTTCACCTAATCTGGCATTTCTTTTTCTTGTATCATTCCATTATTCTATTCTGTACGAATACCGGTGCTTGTTTCTTTTTCGCCTCCCTATGACTTTTCACTTTCTTCATGTCTCGGATAAACATACGTCTATTCCGGCCGAATTCCGAGTCGCAAACTAATGTACAGCTGTCTTCACATATATTGGTGTAATTAGTGCCCAAAATGGAAGTGTACAGCAGTGGTGTGATTGTGCAAGTTGCAGTTCTACATAGGGGCATGTCTTTACATTTCTTTCACGTCAGGCATTGTACTTGTATCAGGTTCATTAGTCATTCATTAAGTGAGGGGGGTTTTATGTGTTTGAAGGTGTGTTGTGTATGTTTGGAGAGTGCACCAGTTATCCTCTCTACTCGTTGTAGTTTGTCTTGACAAATCTGGCTCTCAGTCGACCTCCAAAGAAGAAAAAGGCGTAGGGAATGGCGACCATTGCCAGAGCAACAAAGGCCAGCATCCAAGAGGCCCACTGGAGACCCATGGCCTTGTACATCTGAGTTGTGAACAGAGGGAAGGCTGCTCCTCCTCCAGATCGCACAAAGACCTTGGCAGCAAGAGCTGAGGCTGCGTACTTGGCGTACGAGTCGATGATGTAGTTGTTGACGGCATAGTAGACCAGCACCATGCCGAAACCAAAACAGATTCCAGAGGAAGCAGGACCGACCCAGATGATGTGCTTGTAGGAAGTAGCTCCGAGAATGAACAGAGAAATGGGGATGAAGGGAGCTCCAATCATGGCTCCAAGGAGTCGGTCTTCAGGAGTGGGCTTTCGCACTTTGCAGATGGCCTTAAACTTCTTTTCACAGAGAGGAGTGACACAGAGAGCGAAAGCAGCTCCAATGAGAATGGGGATAAACATCAGACCAATGATACCGTCGTTGTAGCCGTACAGCTCGTCAAAGATGACAGGGTAGGCAAAGAAGAAGGCGTAGAGAAGAGCGTAGATGAGGACGACGTAGATGTTCATCAGATCGAGAATGACCTCAGTGGCACAGAGGTAGAGAGGTCGCAGAAGGACTTCCTTGATGACATCAGAGAGGGTAGCCTTCTTGGCCTCCTGTTCAGTCATGATGTTGGGGTTGCCAGTTTCCTCTCTGAGTTTCTTGGCTCGCTTCTTGAGGATGACAGGAGCATAAGTCTCAGGCACCAGGGAAATGACAATGGTGGTGAAACCAGCAAAAGCCATATTGACCCAGAAAACGAGCTCGAACTTGTCAGTTCCAACAGCAATCCAGCCAGAAACAATAGGGCCCAGAACAGGTCCACAGTAAGGAGCAGCAGCGAAGAAAGCAATAGCCTTGCCTCGTTCGTCGATACTCCACAGATCAGCGATAGTTCCACCGGCGTTGGACAGACCAGAAGCAGCAAAGACTCCACAGAGGAATCGACACACCAGCATAGTGCCAATGTTCTTAGCCAGAGCACAGGGGATGTTAAAGATGACGTAGATGAGCATAGTGACTGCATAGACGGGTCGTCGTCCAATCTGTTCGGACAGAGGAGACCACAGGAGAGGACCCAGCATGAAACCGATGACCATCATGGAGACAGAGAGAATGGCAGGAACAGGACCCACGTGGAGTTCTCGAGCAATGACGTTAACTGCTCCGGCAGGACAAGCAGAGCCAAAGGCCACACAGACGACAGTGAGAGTGGCACAGAGAGTGTAGAGCCATCTGGTGTTGTTGTTCCAGTTTTGCGGGTTGTCAGGGTCGTTGACAGTAAAGGTGACGTACTCAATTTCACCTCCGGAAGAAGAGTCGCCCTTTTCCAGCTCGTCAGAGTCGGTTCCTCTGAGTTCTCTAAGCTCTCGTTGAGGAACTAGACCTGTCTGAGTCTCCATAGTGTACTCTTCAGGGAACTCTGCAGTACCATCGACAATAGGAGCGTTGTAGTCAGGGTCACTGGGAGTATGGGACAGTTCTCGTCTCAGAGAGGAAGCTGTCTCTGTTCTCCTCAGTGAGTAAGAAGTCTGAGTTCGAGAGAGAGGTGCTGGGTCTGACATGACGATGATTGGTAGCTATAGAGAGCTCCAGAACGAAGGAGAAAGCGACCATATAAATACATACCGTACACTCGCCCCTATGATAGTCTAGAACCCGACTACGGAGCTCTCTCACGTCCAACATTGCCCTTTAGGGACTAATCTTGCGTCAGAGAAGCTGGTACATGCAACCGCCAGGGAGGTTATTCGCAAGGTAAAGCAGAGAGTTTGACACGGCTGGTAGTGCAAAGGGGTATTGGAGGGGTGGCATCACCTAAAGGTATCCTCAGAGTTATCAAGAAGGGTATCACTGAACTGCAACTAGACAGTCTTGCCAGTTACGTAGTTTCTGGTATCTAAGCCACGTAGTACTCGCTTGAGAGCATGTACATGAGACCCTTGAATACGACAATACCATCCTCTTGGCTATCGGCTAAGCACAGCACTTTTTCCGTGAGTTACCCTGGAGCCGGAACCTCAGCTGGTCTTATCCGAAAAGCGGCTGGAGACAGTGCAAGGTCACGTTGAGATAATGTTGGTTAGACTTTTCCAGACTTTGCCAAAATGTTTCAATTAGTCCCAAGCAGGCTAAAGTTTGGTTGACCAGTGCCGAATTTCCGACCACGGTTCCGAGATCCGATCCACGACTCTGGCACGACAATGACCGACGCGCGCAAGCTGGTGGAGGAGTTTCGACGATCGGGCAAGTTTGACGAGCTGCGACGCGAGGCTCTGGCAGCCTTCAAACAGTCCGATCTTCATGGAGACATCAGACAGCAGATCCAGGAGATTGTTGACAAGGAGATTGAGAGCCAGCCGCAGGTTCTGAATCGAGGACGAGGCAAGAGCGCAGCGCTGATTGAGGGTGCGATTAATCGGTCCAGTGGCAAAGACTCGGTGTACACCAAGGTGGATGCCTATGTTGATGGAGCGATCGATGAGTCCCTGGAGAAGAAGATCCAGGACGTTCTACAGGGCATGTCTGGAGGAGAAGAGAAGACTGAGGTCAAGGCTGGGTCAGCAGGGGGAGAAAGTGCTAAACCTGAGCCTGATGCCAAAACTGAGCCTGAATCTGAGCCCAAAGACGTGCCAATGACTGAGTGAAGGTGTTCGGGATGATTCACGCGTTTGAACGCCGCAAGGAGCCGCAAGGAGGTATATATACGGCTGTTGATCGGTTCAGAAACTTCCGCTACCTACATTGTCATTAAATTTCGCGTTCTCCGAGGTTTGCAAAGTCTCGTTCTCCGAGATACATGAAAATGGGGGTCAAAATCTGTGCAGGTGGGAAGCAGGGAGAAGACGTGAGCCAGGAGACTGTCATAGGTGGATCATCAGGATTCGCTTGTTCTTGTTGCTATATCTGAGCTACAGGCTGACCGAAGAGCTCTGACTTGTTGTGGTCTACAATGACCCTGATCTTCACTCTCTGGCTATTCTGACCAGCTAAACAGTCCAGCTGAGGTCTTCCACTCACATATTGCACCGCACATACATCGATCATGTCCGTTTCTACCGCTCTGTCACCCTTCAAAGCCCTCACCTCTTCTCAATCCTCGGGTTGGGGCGGAAGAGACGGAAGATCTGAAAGGATATAACTTATAATGTATTTATACAAACATAATCAGTCCGTATCAGGTCTATACGAGTATCAGTGGTCCTGAAACATCGTTATTCGTACTCTTTTAGACCAAAACACGCCAAGTGTAGATACACGACGCTACCGTAGGCTCATGTGACAGCAGAGGATGACTAATACCACTCAGAGATCATAACATGGAATGTCTCTGATTTCCTATAGACACTGTATCCCTATTTCGAGCTGGTCATCAGATCTTTAGCTACCCTCCAACTATCATTCCTCACACCCGCTTACTAATACCACTTACACATGATGCCCACCTGCCACATTCCCCTCCTCTTAGATAAAGACGCCATAATAAACAGTATGCGTGTATCCTGACGTTTAACTTTGCGGGATAACGGGCGGCTAAGAGGGGGTCAGTAAGGTGGCAAAAGAATGCCCAAAAGTAATTATAGAGCTCACTATCTGATAATCACAGCGTCATCACCTCGCAGGCAATTTTTTAAGCCCTTCCAACCTCTCCACGTGTTCCCATTGACACCTCCATTCTCCCCCCTCCAAACTCTATCTCCTGATAGGTCCCGATTGGGCGTAAGTCTCGAAAGTATATTGACTCACATGCATGATCTATGACGCCGTCTTATCAAGCCACTGTTGACTCTTCCATCTCCCCTCCACACCGTGAAAACACATTACGATGAAGTTTTTCACTCTTGCCGCGGCGGCCTCTCTGGCCACAGCCGCCTTTATCCCTGAACAGAACCCCATGGAGCTCCACAAGGGCAAACCTCTGGTGACCTCGGAGGAACTCCAGAAGCACATTAACGAAAAAGGCCTCAGAAGTCGAGCTGAAGACCTGTTCAAGTTTGCGGAGCGGTCCGAGAAGGAGTTTGGTCACCCCACCCGAGTCATCGGCTCCGAGGGCCACAGAAAGACCCTCAAGTACATCATTGACAGTCTCAAGAAGTTCAACTACTACCGGCTGAGCATGCAGCCCTTTGATGCGGTTGCTGGCAACGTTATCGAGAGCAAACTGGTGATTGGAGGCGAGGTGCCCAAGTCGAGCGCTCCTTTCTCGCTGACTCCCGGAACCCCTGATCGAGAACCCGTTTTCGGAAACATCACCGTTGCTCTGAATGAGGGCTGTGATGTGAGCGACTTTGAGAACGTCAAGGGCACCATTGTGCTTGTGAGACGAGGAACGTGTCCTTTTGGCGATAAGAGTGCCAACGCCGGACGACGGGGAGCTATTGCTTGTGTCATTTACGACTCTGAGCCTGGAGACAACACCGTTTCCGGTACTCTTGGTGAGCCTAACGAGCACCATGTTGCCACCTTTGGCATTTCCAACAACGACGGTGTCAAGTACATTGAGAAACTCGCCAAGAAGGGCCATCTTGATGGCTCTGCCTATGTTGATGGATACGTCAAGACTGTCAAGACTTACAACATTCTTGCCGAGACCATTGAGGGTGATCCTGAGAACGTTGTTTGTCTTGGAGCTCATTCCGACTCTGTGACTGAGGGTCCTGGTATCAACGATGACGGTTCTGGAACCATTTCTCTTCTGGAGACTGCCGTTGCTCTCACCAACTTCAAGGTCAAGAACAAGGTGCGATTTGCCTGGTGGGCTGCTGAGGAGGAGGGTCTTCTTGGTTCCAACTACTACGCCAACCACCTCACTCCCGAGGAGAACAAGCAGATCCGACTGTTCATGGACTACGATATGATGGCTTCTCCCAACTATGCATACCAGATCTACGACGCCAACAACAAGGAGAACCCCGAGGGATCCGAGGAGCTCAAGCAGCTGTACATTGATTTCTACGAGGACCAGGGACTCAACTATACCTTCATTCCCTTTGACGGCCGATCTGACTACGTTGGATTCATCGAGAACGGCATTCCTGGTGGAGGAATCGCTACTGGAGCTGAGGGAGTCAAGACTGAGGAGGAAGTGGAGCAGTTTGGAGGCAAGGCTGGCGACTGGTATGATCCCTGCTACCACCAGCTGTGCGACGATCTCAGCAACCCCTCTTACGAGGCCTGGCTCGTCAACACCAAGCTGATCGCCCACTCTGTTGGTGTCTACGCTGAGTCTTTCAAGGGCTTCCCCAAGCGAAAGGAGCTCAAGAAGGACGATGTCAAGGTCGACCAGACTCTGCCCAATTACAAGTACAAGGGTCACTCTCTTGTCTACTAAGGACATTGGGTGGACGTTCACTGAGAAGATGGAGCTCGACTTGTTTGCTTATTCAGCAACGACGACACGATATAACATATAAACTGGGGGTGCATATAATTAACGAATGATGACTTTTGAAATGGACTTTTATTGCTGCATTCCAGAGACTTCCCTTTTGGACCGTGCATACAACTTGTACCAGCCCGAAAGGGGTGCATCAGAATTGCATCAAAATGGCAGGTTAGAGGCTTGGAATGCCGTGGAAATGACGATTTTGAAACTGTTTCACGGCTCTGAGGTAGTGCTAGCCTTCTCCGTGGTTCCTCCAAGAATTTGCACTCATGGAATATTCTCCATCATTCCATTTCTCCTGGAAAAAGATTTTCTTTCCACCCCCGAAACCTAAAAAAATTACGTGATCTGGGATTGTAGAGGTGATAGAAGGTGGAATAGTGGTCCCATAGAAACAGGAGACGCTTAGATATAAGAAGAAAATTACGATAAATCACCTGGTGTAATTCATACTTGGCCAGGGTAGCTATATCGTCTCCTAAATGATTTCTCGCCCGCCCCAATTTCTGCACACGACCTCAAACTCAAACTCGCGACTTGCATATTTCAGGCAATTTGTTTGCCACTTCCAGCCCATTTTCAAACCTTTTTCCAGCCCCAAAGAATATATAAACCCCCCCTGATCCCTCTCTAGAACAGCAGAAGCGAACGATCTCTGGGCAGCTAGCAACTGCAAAGGATCCTGTTCCTTCTTGGACGGAAGGTGTGGTATAGCCCGCTGAGCAAGCTGGAGCTGAGAAACAAACCTGTCCTACCTACATGCTACGATGGTGCTGATTGATGAAGGTGTTTGATTTGAGGTTTCGCTAGCCCTTTTTCACCGAGACAGCAACCGCTTGAGTTTGGGTCGCTCCCAGGGGTTTTAAATGTGCCCTGCATGGAAAACACATCATGAGTCCGGTCAAGAGAGTTCCAAGGTATTCCGGCAATGACGCACTGAAAAATGTGTATGAGTTGGTTACGAGAACTGTCCTCCTCCAGGCAATGACGCACTGAAAAACGTGTATGAGTTTGGACATGGAGAGAATGTGCGACAGCTTTGTGCAGTGAAAACGCCCCAGCGAGTACATTACCACCTGAGCAAAGAGTCTGTGCCTTTGAGAAACAAGGATGGACGCGCCATGTGCTGAAAAACGCCATGAGCCAAGAGCCAGAGGCTGAAATGCCCAGTTTGCCGCCAGGTAAAGCGCCAGAGCAGGCTGAGATGCCACGCCAGAGCCACCGATTCGACAGAGCCGCCTAGTCAACTTACCTGAGCAAAGCGCCCGAGCCATTGAAGCCAGCGCCGCCCCAAAGAGCCAACTGTCGAGAGACGGCCAGGTATAAGCTGAGAAGATGCTGAGACGCTGAAACACGCCGAGAAGCACTGAGACGCGCTAGAGCAAAGATCTGCCAGACAGACGCCATGAAAATGGTCAAAAGAGCCGTGCAACATTTGTTACAAGTGCCAGAGCCGACCGCCGACCAGAGAGCTGAAACGCCGGAGTCTGAGCGAACGCCAGAGCCGCCAAAGAGCAACAACAAGCCAGAGTTGAGCCAGAGCCACGAGCCAGAGCCTTCCAGAGCTACAGTGCCAGAGTGAAGAGCCAGTGAGTCCCATTGAGGCAATGAGTGCCAAAAACCAGAGCCAGAACAGAGCAAGAGCCAGTGAGTCCACAGATGCAATAAGTGCCAAACGCCGTTCAACAAGCACCGAGCAAAGAGCCTGTAAGTCCAGAGAGCAATAAGTGCCAAACGCCAGAAGCTGACCCCAAGCCGGAGCAAAGAGCCAGTAAGTCCCACAGAGGCACTAAGAGCCAAACGCCCAGCTATTCAAACTGACACCATGCGGAGCAAAGAGCCAGTAAGTGCATAGATCCAATAAGTGCCAAACGCCCGATTGATACAGAGAGCCAGAGTCCTTTTAAGAGAGACCGAGCCAGTGCCTTTTGGTAAAGAGCCAGAGCCAAAGAGTCCCGACCAGAGCCAGATTGATTGTCAGAAGTCATTGTTGCAAATGTCGAAACAAACTACACTCAGATGTGTGTGAGGATGTAAGCAGTTGAACCTCTGAAATGAGGATGTAGGCTGACTGAACCTCAGTATTTAGTTGAAGGGGATTAGGCCACGAGCCGAACCTCTTGGGTTAATAAATCTGGACCAACGAGTCCCACCCGATACTTGTGAATTGTAGATGTGATTGTAGTTGTATGTTTTTGTAATCTTCCCTAATTTTGTAATTTTCAATTTTTATTTTTATTTTTTCAAATTAATTGAAAGGTGCATTAATTGTTGAGTCTCCATATATGACTTCATTCATTCAAGAGCTGTTAGCAAATTTGCTGCCACTTGAACAGCAACTGTTCCTTAAGATGGTGGTCAATTGTCAGCATCTGACAGTCTTCATATTATTCTTCTAGAACTGACGCTACTGACAGTCCTCTGAGAGTCTTCCTTGACAGAGTCTTATTTGGCTCTCTCAAGACTACCTTCTCGACCTGCCTGTCTGTCATTACTAAGAGGCTGATAATAGAAGCAGTTCACTGAAAGGAATCACATTCTCATCGCATAGCTCCCTTTAAATATTTACAGGATAAGCAAGAGGTGACAACCCGTTGTCGTTGGCTTCATGATCTCCTAAGACGCTATACGCCAATCACGAAAACAAGAGACCGTCTGTAAGAGAGCCGTTACCACAGCAGAATACATAGATAGGTATATTACCAAATATTTACAATTTGTCACGTATCATCAAGCTCCAAGCTGATACGAGATACGCTCATAGGACACATCTTCTGCCCACCATCATTCTCTCCTTCCCGTTTACGCATGCATAACCTCCTCTGTTGGCTTCTCCTTATGGTCGAACGATCGAGGCAGGTACCACAGATTGTTGCCTCTCACGTATCTCAGTCCATCCTGAGCCAGACCAAGAGCTAGACCAGCCACAGCTCCTCGTCTCAGTGTGTTGAGAGTCTGCTGCTTGGACAGACGGTACCACAGCGAATACACCGATCCCGCAGCCAGGGTGGATGCCAGGGTATTGAAGAAATCAATGGTGCCTCGAGCATGGTCCAGATATGCCTCCATGCCAAAGAATGCAATACCACAGGTGGTCATAGTAGCTGCGTATTTGAATCCCAGGGCCATTCCGCCGGAAAGCACGTGGTAGTTCTTGTTCTTGTGGTAGTAGTACCATCCCTGGACGGTTTTGGGCATTCTATGGGAGTTTTCCGCCAAAAATCGGAGAGCATTCCGTTTATATCCCGTGTAGAAGCCAGAAAGGAAGCCAAACGAAGTGGTGGCAATGACGACAGACAGAATTCGAGCCTCGGGCTTGGTGTTGAACCGTTGCGTCGAATCCTGCTGCTTGTACGACAGCATATCTCTGACTGCCTGTTGCGATTTTTCAGCTCGTTCCTCCTGTTCGGCCTTCTTTTCCTCCTTTGTCAGAGGAGCCTCGGTTGTGATAGGAGCCTGTCGGTTGATGGCCTCCTTGGCAGCCTGCTCGGCTTGAGCATTGCTTGCTGGTGTTGCTGGTGTTTCCGTTGTAGCCGGTTGATCCGGTTTGTCGTCCTTTTTACTCCACCACATTTTCGTCTGTTTGTCTGATGTTGGACTTGACGATTTTACTGCAGTGGGATGTTGCAACTTTATTCAGAATGTTAATTAGTGGTGGAGTGTGGAAAGAGATGGCACCCTGTAATGTCGTCTGAGGGGAGAAATGTGGGATGAAATGGGTCAAAATCACGTGGTGATGTACGTTTCATGTCTGATTCTGCAAAAAAAATCCTCCTCGGTGAATTTCAGATCATATTTCATGGACAAGCTCTTTTGGGTGTGCATCAACAAGTGGAAGGTGATCTTGAAGATAAACAAGGACAAATTGGGAGGCACTAAAAGCACCAAAAGGAAATGAAACAGTTCAAGTTGATAGAGTGGCGCTTCAAACGGCCTCATATTATTCCCAGAACAAACATTGACCTAAAATACGGGTTAGGTCTTGATTTTTCCGCACTTATCATCAACCTGCATATTCCAACTAATTTCCAACTAAATCCCCACCTTAAATCAACAAACGCGTCATACCACCACCAGAACCCCTACAGTGCCCACAGTAAGGCCCCCGTAACTACAAAACTAGCCCATAGAAGCAGCCATAAAACCTATCTATACCCCCAACTCTCCTATAAATGTCTCACAGTCTCCCATTTCCCGCTAAACGTTCACCCCAATCATATAAAACTCGCCACTCCCATCCCCACATAACTCAATTGCGCATAATCTCACATGTCGTCTCCCACATTGCTGAAACAGCCCAACTTCAAGAGCATTCTGCAGCACAACACCCGGCAAGAAATGATCTACTGGATGGCTTTTGTGGCCTGCCTGGGTACCCTGCAGTTTGGCTACCACGTGGCAGAGCTCAATGCCCCCCTGGACGTGATTATTTGCCACGACAATGCCACAGACTGTATTGACCTCCATCCTCGAGATGTCGGATATGTTACCGCGGCATTTTCTGTGGGAGGTCTGATTTCCGCACTTTTGGCCGGAATGGCAGCCTCAAAATACGGCCCCAAGAAGGTCTCTTTGTTCAACACGCTGTCCTTTATTGCCGGACCTCTGTTTATGGCCAATGCCACCAATACCAACACTCTGGCGTTTGGTCGGTTTGTTTCAGGTCTCGGAGCTGGCGCGGCAATTGTAGTGACTCCGCTGTTTCTCAACGAAATCGCGCCTCATAACCTGAGAGGCATGTTTGGAGCATTGAGTCAGATTTCCGTGAACATCGGAATCGTCTCTGCTCAGGTGGCAGGACTCATAATCTCTGAGTCCTGGAGATACATCCTCATCATTGGCTTCTTTCTGGGTCTCGTCAACCTAGCAAGCTTGGCGTTCATTCCTGAGTCACCCAAATGGCTTGTTTCAAAGAACAGAGCGACAGAAGCCACGGCTATCCTCGCCAGACTGAGAGACAACAGAGCCACAGCTGCCAGAGAGGTCGAAGAGTGGCAGAAGGAGCTGCAGAGCGTCATGTTCGAAAGTGACCAGCTTATGGCTCCTGCCAACGCTGCTTCAGCTAACCACGTTGAACCAGTGTCGCTCAAGTCATTCCTGACTCGAAAACCATACAGAAAGCCGCTTCTGGCGATCCTGATCATCATGACCGCCCAGCAGCTCTGTGGAATCAACTCCATCATGTTCTACGGCGTGTCGATTCTCGGCCAGATCATCCCCAAGTACTCCACGCTGGTGAACGTGTTCATTTCAGTGCTGGGAACTGTTGTGACGGTAGGAGCGTCTCGGTTCATTGACGTTTTGGGCAGAAAACGACTGCTGCTCTACTCAATCTTCGGCATGTCAGTCAGTGCAGCTCTGGTAGCTACAGGAATCATCAACTCGTGGCCCTTTGTCTCTTCTCTGGCAGCTGCTCTCTTTGTCGTCTCGTTTGCCATCGGTCTGGGTCCCATCCCCTTCCTCATGGTCTCCGAGATGGTGGAGCCCAACTGCGTGGGAGTGGGCCAGTCGGTGGGCATGACGTCCAACTGGATCGTCACCTTTGCCGTCGGCTACTTTTTCCCCATGGTGAACGCCCAGCTTGGAGGCGCCACCTTTTATTTATTCAGCGTCTTTGGCCTCGCCTACCTGGCCCTGGTGGTCAAGTTTGTCCCCGAAACCAAGGGCAAGCGCAACTTTACCGAGGTCTGGACCATGTAGCAGACTAACATTATTTAAGAGAGATGAAAGAAAGAAAGAACGTGAGGTGTTGTAGAGTGAAAGTGTACAGGTAACGTTTCAATGAGAGTAACGAAGATATTGTAGATGTATGAATAGGTGTGACCTGGATTGGTTGACGAAGCTTTTTGGTAGCCATCAAGTGTCACTGATAGCGCTCTAGAATTGATTTTGGCAGTAATCCATGACTCCAGCAACACTCTAAGCCGAACGCGTTGCTGATAACCCTTACCAAGGAAGATGAATCGATATTGCGAAATAATGATAGGTAGGCTATAGTATTTTGACCATAGCTGTATTATTTGAGTCTACAGCTACCTACTGATATACTTATCATGACCATAGCACACCTGGATGGCCGTTAATGAATTCCCAGATACCTTGCTCTCCTAGGTAATCTCAGTAAAAAAGGTAGGCTAGTTTAGAGGTGATAGATGGTAAAAAAGTAAAAATAACAACAATAGAAGATTGTTCCAAGCTCTGCGACTCTAAATCAATTTTCAAAAGTCACTTTTACCACCTCTATCGCATTCTACACCACTTTCCCTCCACCGCTTAGTCATCTTCCCAACTCCCAAGCACCCTGCATCGCAATATTCAGGTGTAGCGCATAGGGTTAGCCCTAGCTGGAATCACGTGTTTTTGCCAAATAGAGTTGTCCCAATGCGTACCACCCTCTCAGGCTACTTTGAATTTCACCATCACGACTTTTCTCGCCATACACAACAATAATGTCACAGTCTGCTGCTGCCTACGGTGAGTGCTAACGAACTGCAGAACCGACGATTTTGATTTTGAGATGCGATTTGCCCGGATTCAACGAGATTTGCGATTTTCGACCCAGGGGGAGATTTTACGACTGAAGTTTTGAACGACCTAAAATGCGAGTTGAGATACCAGTTGAACGTTTGGACACGGTTGGTGTGATATCTGACGAGTTGGATAATCTGTTTTATTGCTGTTTTGACTCGTTTAGCCGTTTTATTGCACTGGAATCGATAGATCAGATCGGGAGGGGCAAATCTCAAATCAAATCAAAAGTCGTTCTAAATCAAGCGAAATGCTTCCATTCTTATACTAACCCAGCCGCCCTCATTCTCGCTGACGCCGAGGTCGAGATCACCGCCGACAAGCTCAACACCATCCTCTCCGAGGCCGGTGTTAGCGGTCTGGAGCCCATCTGGGTTGACCTGTTCGCCAAGGCCGTCGCCAAGAAGGACCTGAACGAGCTGCTCACCGCTTTCAACGTCGGCTCTGCCCCCGCCGGTGCCGCCGCTGTTTCCGGAGGTGCTGCTGCCGCCTCTGGCGATGCTGCCGCTGAGGAGGAGAAGGTTGAGGAGAAGGAGGAGTCCGATGACGACATGGGCTTCGGTCTTTTCGACTAAGTGTACTTTACTCGAAAAACGTGTAAAATTACAATAAAATTATTCTCTGTGTTTTTAGCCATGTGACGAGTGTCTGTGTTGATTTTGTAGATTGATCGTAGATGTTGCCCGTAGATGTTTCTCATTGACTTGAGCCTGTACAAATGGTTCAATGAAGTGAGATCTAAAGTGAATCGGAAAAGGCTTGTGTATCAAAGACATCTTTAGACCATTGTGGGGTTCTTGTTTTACGGCTGGACATATCTGAATCAGCTTCAATATGTTCCAGTTCTTCAAGTCCTCTTGTATTGATCAGGCTTAGTAAGACGTGGTCGCACAAGGCTCGTTATAGCTGTTTGGAAGAGACATGTTCACCAGTTGTAGATGAAGAAATAGATCAAAGGCGGTTGCAGTTCCATCTCTCATAGTCGCTTCATTTACATCCCCAGAGTATCATTCAAAAGTGGGGAAGAGATGACAGTGAGGAGAAGGCATGACTGAGACTATAGCTAGGTATACATCTTGGTAATTAAATTGAAGTGCCTTCATATATAATTACACCAGGACGTCTACTTGTACTCTATATATGAGAATCCAGAGGATACATCAAACCACCTCCAAGAGTCCACATCTCCTAACCCTCTCAGGCCTACACTTCACTCTCTAATAAATAAATAGTATACATTCTAAACCAACCCGTCCCTTCCCTCAGAGAAACACCACCAGACCATAAAAGGACGTCACTAGAAACGCCATCCACTCGTAAATATACGCCCACGACCAAAGACTGTCTCTGTACAGCTTCTCGTATATCTTGTCCAACTCCTCATAGTCACTAGTGAACCTCTCCCGTCTTCCCGTCAACTGTCGATTTGCCTCCAGTTGCACTTTGAGCGCCTCAATCAGCTTTTTCGGCTTCTTGACATTAATCGCTTCTCTATCTCCGTTGTTGCAGAAAGCTGTGTATGCATAGTTGGCTTCTCCACACTTTCCGTCCAACAGCGCCTGGTAGACAAACTGCGACAAAGTGGCCAAACCGACATAGTTGTCTTCCGAGTACCGCTCCTTTCTGTCAATGTAGATGCCGCATCGTCTCGCTGCCAGCATTCTCACCGAGTTGTCGAAATCCAACGGCTTTCCTCTGTATTGTGCATACTTGTTCCCTCCTCCTAACAAGGGCACTTTGCCATACATGAAGTCCTGCAGGCTGACAAAGTCCTTGTCGAAGCTCCTGGACTTTGGTTTTGCACACACCAGGGCGGACAGTAGCAGCAGAAAGAGTATTGCCAGTCTCATGTCGAACGGTAGTGAAGTTACAGTGCTGTAAGTTGGCCATGTTGGTGATTACGTTTCAACCCGTTTCGGTACTTTAGTGCGAAACGGCAAGTGGAGGTGGGAGAGTGTATGGGTGATGACGTGGGGGAGATGACAAAAAGAAGACATCCGTAGTTGTAATGAAATCAATTTAACCACTCGTATTCCCCACATACCCCTTAGTCAGCTCATTCAAGACCCTCCCCAAACCACTCTACTTGTAGTTATGCACCTACACGATAAAGTTGTGATAACAGAATCAAAACAACACATCAACTTGACCTAACGAAACCACAGTTATTTCAGTCTTTGTTCACCATGCCCAAGGTCGAAATCAAAGAAGTCGAGGGAGACACCATCGAGCTCGATGGAATGAAAATCCCGCTGAGAATGCCCACCAGGGGAGCCTCAGGACCAACCCTCATGGACCAGATTGATTCGCTCAAACAGCAGCAATCTGAAAAGGAAGGCAAAGGAAAACCGACTCCTGTGTATAAACCGCAGCCTCCTCGAACATCCAAGGATGGAAAGCCACTCCGATACAGAAAAGTCGCTGTTCGAACCCAGGACGACGTTTATGACGATGATGCCGAGGATGAAGACGAAGAAGATACCGGGATTCCCACAGACTCGAAATGGTTCGAGTTTCTGGACTTTTGCATGTACCTGATCCCACTGATGAGCGTACACCTGGTTTTGGACGTGCTGGTTCAAAAGCAGTACGGAGGAGGAGACGTGGATCCCACTCTATACGGCCAGCCGTTCCCCAGACGAGGAGATCTCGATTCACACGCAATTCAGATCAGAAGACAGGAGCTGTCTGTGATTGTGTCTGCTGCCAAACGGTCGCTCACGTCGATACCCGTGCTGGCCGGTTTGCATGCCTTCTGTGCTCCCTACGTGAACGCCATTAGTAAGCTGCAAAGAGGTCAGATTGAGGACGACCGACAATTGCCTCGAGGGATTAGAATCTTCCGAGTCGTCACTTTCGCTGCATCTATCGCAATTGGCTGCTATGTGCTCTATGCTGCCAATGAACAGGGCTACATGGCTGTGATGAAACGAGCTCCTCCATTGGGCACTCTCTGGGTGTGGCTCATTGTCGAGATGGAGTGGAACTGGGGCGCCCTGTCCCTCGTGGTGGTTTGCATGTGGTCTTATATGAGAGGATATTTGACCTAGGGGGTGAAAGTGGTAGACGTAATGACATTCATTTGATCTGAGAGTAGAACTATTGATGTTTACTGCAGTGCAGTTTCTGCTGGTGTAGAGTATCACCACAGGAATTGATTATCTCAAGTAGTGGAACATATTATCTAATTAGAGGAGTAAGACACCATTTGAAGGAGAAAGTCATCATTTGGAAGAGCAAGACATCATCTTTAGAAGTAATTACAGCATGATATAGTCGAAGTGAGAGCGTCCTCTAAGAACGGAACATTGTAAAGACAAAGACATACAAACGAAGTGCAAGTAGCCACTACCAGTAATAATGTAGAAGATCGAATTTTCACAAAGAGCTGTCTAGTAGCCACAGATCGAATACAGCCAAATCTGCTCCCTCGTATTAATGCTCCCTCACACATCTCTCCCACTTCGATCTGAAACATCTCGTGAATATACTCGTTTAAGATGCGCCATTTAGTTGAGGCGGATGAGACCACAACTAGAAGATGGATCCACTTAACCGCGTATCCAAAATTCAGGCACCACTGTCCCTCTGTCTTCACTCTACTGGAAAACCCACTATAACCGCCTCACTCGTCTGTCAACGCTCTCGTATATCACCCGATTATGTACGTCTACGTCATTCTCTCTGAGCAAAGCAATCGACCCATCGACCATCGACATCGAGCCAAGTAAGTTGTTAAGGTCACCGGAACACTTGTGTCGGATGAGATCCCGAAAGCAAAAGTGGTGAAGATCTTGCTGTTGCTCCGCGATTTGCGCTCTTCTTGCTCTGCCCGGTGACGTCGATTTGCAGCAGTTGCCGGAAATTCAAAATTCTGGCGCTTTACAATTTCAGCCCATATTTGCTGCGCCACTGTTTGATGGACACACGTTTTTCAACCTTGTTTGAAATATTTCGTGCGTAATAACTGGAAAGATTTGTTATCCCCAATATGGTTTCCAATACTCCAAACCTTGGCCCATAGCCGAATGAGGAAATTACAACAGCGAATGCAACAAATGTAACATTGAAGTAAGGAGGGTGGGTGGTCTACAATTACTTGGTCTACACTGTCTACGCATCACTCAATTCAGTCAATCATTAATCATTATCATCTATTGTTAGCTTTTGGGTCGTTAGTAGTTCTGGGCGAAGGAGTAGCTGGGAAGCGAGGCAGTAAAGGGCTGCTGCTTGGTCTGGGTGATTCGCTGGGGGATGGCAATGGGAGCCACGGGAGCAGAATCGCTCTCAAAGTCGGAATCGGAGTCAGAGTCCGAGTCGTCGTTGGGAGAAGACCACTCAGGAGCCTCGTCATCAAGAGAGGTTCGAGGAGCAGCCTGAGCAGCAGCAGCTGCCTGGGCCATGAAAGAGTCGTAAGAAGGAGCAGAGTCATTGGCAAAGTCGTTCTCAAACACAGTGTTCTTGAGTCGAGGGTACTCGCACAGCAGGAAGTCGTCGTAGTCAAACGAGGCTCTGCTGGAAGCAGCGCTCAATTGAGCAGCGAAGAAGTCGTCCTTGGCTCGAGACAGCACCAGAGGGGTAGAGATAGAGACGTCAAAGTATCGTCGCTTCTTCTGGTTGGGCTTGTCAGTGGGAGCAAGGTACGAGAATCGCAGAGAGGTGAACAGCTTGTGCACCACATGCAGGGGATGGGTGTATGAAGTAGAGGCAGACAGCTTCTGGATGGTCTTAGCGTCAAGCTTGAGAGTGTACTCAAGGACAGTCTCCTCAGATCCAGGGATCAGAAGGTTACCCTTGTGAGTGGAGTCCAGGAAGGTGGTCTCAACGTCAAAGCCCTGCTCTCGAGCATTGCTGAGCTCCATCTCGTCGAGCTCGGCGAGATCAGGAGTCATGTGTCGGCTGGAGTAGTCGTTGAGAATGTCAGTCTGCTGCTTATCCTTAGCATTGGAGTTGCAGGTCTGCGAAACGGCAAACTTGATGGAGTTGAGTCGGATGGGCTTCTCAAACAGAGTGGTGGTCAGCTTGATGGGAATCTCCATACCCTCCTGCAGAGCAATGTGTCGCTGGGGGTAAGAAACCGAGTACTTCAGCTTGTTGAGCCAGGGAACAGATGCAGAAACGGGCAGGATGGTCTGGGCGTCAGTCTGGGTGTTTCGAGCCATCATAATCTCCTCGGAGTAGTCCACAGGACCAGCGGTAGAGAAGAAAGACTTGTTTCGAGAAACCTGGGTATCCAGAGAGTACCACAGTCGAGAAGACTTGTGGGATGCAGTTTCGGGTAATCTAGCAGGCAGAGTGCACTTGAGGTTGTATGTCTGAGTGGAAGGCTCGACTGTGAGAGGGGTAGCGAGATCAGCAATGGGTCCCTCAGTAGGCTCATTTCGGCCAGAGAGAAGATCCCATTGAGCAACGACCTCGTCGGTCTGTGCAAGTCCAGGCTCGATCACGTGACGGACCAGCGTCGCGGTCAGCTTCTTGACTCGGGTGCTTTTGGTATACTTGACGGTAACGGTAGGAGTGTAGTCAATGGTGAGGGCCAGCTGCTCGTTGACAGCCTCCTCGAACGATGGTAACGAAGGGTCGAAGGTAGATGTGGCAGCTGTGGAAGTTGATCGAGCAGACGACGATGTGATGGTAGAAGCTCTTGATCGAGTGCTAGCGGCAATTGAGGGAGCCACGGACGAAGTGGAGCTTCGACTGGGATGTAATTGATCATCGTATTCTTCACAGGGCATGTGAGGGAGATCCAGATGGGTCTCGCTGTAGGAAACGGAAACGGACATGGTTGTGTGGGGTAGGTTAGTAATCTTGGTGTAGTGCACTCATTGCGCACCGCTACTGTATATATATATCTGTCCTTCTTTCTCTAGCCACCGGTCCAGCCAAAAATGCAGGGTCCATAAGTCGGATTAGGTTTCAGGTAATGGTGATTGCATTTTTGTCAGACGTGCATAACAAGGAGATTTTTCAAATAAGGTGCGTGGTCTGCGTTTCGGTTAGACTTGGCGGAGAGTAGAGCGTGACTTGGAAATACAAAAAAAAGAACGATATAAGGTAGGGTTTGAGCGGGAAATATTGTGGTGGCGAGCAGTACGGGTGTGAGTCCAGTGATTAACAGGACGGTTGAAAACAGAACAACTGGAACGTGAGCATGAGACCTGTATCTCTCATTACAACTGCTTCTTTTACAGCAACTAACGCACTTTACGGACGTACCTGGCGGACTCCGAACACGTGCAGTTGACACGCAAAGATGACCGCTGCCTGTCCACAGCCTCACAGCAATACCGTTTCAAGATTTTTGGTTCCGATCAAGCGGATGAAAAGGTACCTGTGACCAGTTCAGCTACTAGCAACCAAAACATGGGGCAGTGAGTCATGTTCCTGACACAGTCACTTATGAAATTTGTCTTTGTTGATCGTACAGTAGTCTCTGTGGCCTGTCTTTGTAGCCTGCCTCTAATGTGGGTCTTTGTACCTATGGGTCTTCTAGATGCGGTAGAGATGAAGCGGTGTATTGTCACCCCATGGTAGCACATGTTCAGATCCACTACAGCGCTATCGATGGTGCTAGAGAATGCTAGCGTGAGGCATATACCTGTGGGTCTACTGGGAAACGGTTGGTTCAGCTCCTCAGAGCTACGGGTCGGATCCCATGATTTCCTCCGCTTCTCACCCGTTTCACATCTCCGTTCCGAAATTCAGCTTTTTAATCTTTTTTGGGATTCTTATTTCCAGTCTTTTTGATTTAATTTTTCAGCTCTTGTCTCCCTTTCGGCTTGTGTCGCCACCATAGCCACGACCCGTTGAACTTTTTTTCATACGCCTCCACACAAAGCCGCAAAGCCCGGGTGCCAAGAGCACAATTCGATAAATATGCCTCGTTTGGGACCCACACGAGCAACCAACAAAGCAGCAACAAGGGCCGGTATCTCACAACGACGAGGGGTACTCAGCCGTATCTCAAGCACGGGACCTATTCCCATCTAACCCCTTTGCCACGATTGCTTTGTTGCGCGTCACAGATGTATCTGGGCTATACAGCTTGAATTTGCGTCCCAGCAAAATTCTTTTAGAATTAAAAACAAAAAAAATTCGCAGTTTAATGTTTCGGCCAAAGGATAACTCCTCGACTTGCTCAGTATTGACAAAGTTTCCAAACTCCGATGAAGTCCGAAGGGCAAGAAACGAGTGCAATAACGAGGTGTATACCGAAGGTAGGTACAGCAACTGCTAGCATAGCCGAGGTATAGACGGTCTGTAATAGCGCGATACATTTAGTTACTTGCTCTCTGCTATTATGTGCTCTATAATCTGCTTAGTTATATATAGCTCATACTGTAATTGCAGTGGATGTAATACTTGTAAAGAATACTTGTACATACCCCTTATTCAAGGAGATTGCAGTTCCCCTTACTCCCTTACCTGCACCCCGGAGCTCGTATATTATTACCCCAACAATTGATATTCGCGCTGAACAAGTACGTCGACTTTTGCCACCGCGCCCAAAACGGAGATGATCATGTCTCACCAGCTTCTTTTAGCTGGGGTTTCCGAGCCAGAATCATGCAACAGTGCCTGAAAGTCTGTCGACGCGGTTAACAAAAAGAACAGTTCATCGTGCTACAAGTTACGCAGGGATGGGGTGTACTGATATGTAATGAAGAAGCTAAGTAATTGATCTAAGTAAATAACGGACGACTTGAGGAAGCAATAAATCACCTTCTAGAGAGCCCAAGACACTCCGAGTTCCGTCTTCCGTCTCTTCCCCACTCCCCTGACGTTCGGACTCCGTCTTTCCTTGTTTTGACATCAGATAATGCCCATGTCTCGTCTCCTCCCTTGTTGGTTATACCTCTGATTTTTATCAGATTCGTTCGGAGTCCGACGCGGCTATTTCGGAACACAGAAACACCTCCGAGGTTAGGGTTGCTCTAATGAAATTGCTGGCATCCCACATGTGTGTCGAGTATGAAAAATATTTCTCCCACACAACTCTAAACTCCTCGGTACCTTGTGGGTTCTATCCAGGGTGTATACGGAGTGGCTAGAGAGAGAATCATGCCACACCGTTGTAGTGGCTGAGTAGTCTTGGAGATCCGGAAATTCCTACATTAGTGCGTAGGTCTCTTCTTTCCACACTAACGTCAGCCTCCTGAAGTATTGTCGTGTCACTAGCCACAACAGACCATAGAGAACAGTTATGAGAACACGTTTTCACTATACCACGTTGTTACACGTTGTCCTACGAGCACCCCTGATGTAACGGCTATTGAACTAGCTATGAACGCGTCCACACTGTATGAATGGAGGCTATGTATTTATAGCGACTTTCTATGGGACGTTGCTTCTCTGGAACTTGCTTTTTGCCGCGCTGTAACCCTGGACAACGAGCTGAAACTGAAATACGGACTGGAATACAGCTTCCTGGTTGAGGTATTTCCCTTTTGGGCCCCCAGGTGCCGCTAGCCGGTACTCATCCCATAAGTAGCAATTTATTGTGGTGGGGGCATCGTGGGGGGAAGGTGGAGGAGGTTTTCGGACTCCGTGTACATACATGTGAACGGTACCTACGACAATGTCCACGGATTCAATCTCGTTACATGTTTGTAGATCGTTGAACGAGCAAATCTTTCAATGCACTCAATTGCTACTGGTAGCTCTGTGACGTGTCTACCTTTCGATGGCAACATGGTTCGCGCTATAGCCTCGTAAATCGGGGCTGAGTGAGTTACTGGAAATCACTCATGCTACGCTAGTTAGTGGAAGATGGTGCCAAGTACAAGTACTTGTAGGCGGAAATGGTTGCCAAGAATATCGAGACTCGCTTAGCTGCAACAATGCTATTATTGAGAGTAAGTGCGTTTTTTTTTACTATTTTTTCTCGATTAATTTCACAGCTTTGTAAGATCCCCGAGATGAAAGCTAGATTTTACGGGACTTCTTCTCTACAAAATGGATATAGTTCGACCCTGAAGAGCTCAAGCGTGGTAGGCTTGGACAGTTTTCTCGAGACGCTTTGACTCACGACAAATCCGCAATTCCAGCCCTGGAGAGTTATTGCCTCAGAAGGGAGAGCCCAGGAGAGCTACACTGTACTTTTTCGTAACCCTTCTCTAACTTAGAGGTGAGACGTTAGGTGGGGAAGTCTCATGATAGTTGGCTGAGTTTGTTAGCCCGCCTTCAAGTAGTCGGGTGACAAGATGGGCTGGAATCGGTGTCAGAAGTCAGCTGTCTTTCTGTGTCAAGAGAGGGATTGTGGGGCAACTGGAAAAGGCAGGCATACGGTGTATTACAAATGAAGGGTTCTGAGGATTATATGGCGGGGTCGAGTGGAGTTGGGAAGTTGAACGAGTATACAATTTGAACATTCGGGGAGATGTATCGAGTTAGATCCAGATGGAGGTTGCTAAGGAAGAGATCGAAGGGGAGCAACCTGAGGGAGTTGTCAGTTGGGAAGTGGCCATACGGTCATTGCAACCAGAAAGATACTGAATTGTATATCTGGATATGAATCATCCCCCATCTTTCAAGTCCATGAACAGAGAGAACATCTTGTGATTCAGCATCCGCCAGAGCTTTGACTGGTCCTAGGTTGGCAGAGTCCTAAAAAGTACCTTAGAACACCACTGTGACCTTTCTAACCTGTAAAATATACCACTATCCATGACATGGCACTTCAAAGACGTTCCTCCCTCCGCAATCTCTTGATCAGGACGTCTTGACTAATGAAATCGAAAGATGCCACAAAGTTTCATATGTAATTGGACCTCTAGTTATTGACGTCAGAACTGGTATTGCTGTAAACGCTATCTTACTCGTTGACATGTCTCTATACATTTCAAGTTCTGTCACTTCATCAGACATGCGAGATGAGACAGCTTCAAGTGCACAGTGGCACCTGTGAACACCTGCCAACATCTTAAACGAAAGACGAATACTCAATTGAAAAAAACACAGTTGTATCTACTGATACTAACCTCCAATCAACCACTCACTCACAGTCTGATCCATTTAGACTACTATTTAGCTTCCATGCTCTCAGGCCATAGGCACGCGACCATACTATGCTATCGAAGTGCGGAATAGACAAGAGTTATCTGCAGTAAATGTGTCAGCGTGTGTCAATACTCACCATATCTACAAAACTGTTTTTTTGTAGCTTTTCTTCACAACATGGGACAATGTTGACTATTACAATGCTCTTCTAAATAGTCAAGTATTTAGACGTCATTTCCAACTAAGCTACTTACCTCTTCGTATCAATATGTGATTATAAAAAAAATAATTAAAATACAGGGCCCCACAAATTCATACCACATCACTCAATGGCAAAATAAAAGCTGTAGTAACCCTTAAGCAACTAATGAGTCTCTAACCAATCACATTACTCTTCATACCATTTCCAAAACACCCACTTTATGGCGCCTCTTATCCTTCACTATTCACTTAACCAAACTCAATCACCAGATAACACCATACTGCGTGCATATCACCTGGTGACGTGTAATGTATGATATACTTTCTGAATCCATAATCAAAACTAATTCTCTACTAAATCAACACTGTAATTCCCTTTTACCACCTCCATTTCACGCCCACACCCTCTCAATCACACACCACCCTCCAATTCCCCCTTCCCAGCCCCAACCCTAACCCACTCCCAATCTCTCGACACGTTGCGTCAACATCTCCAGTTTGGATTGAAACCTCATACCACAGAACATGACGTCTCTGAAATCGTTCATCAAGTCCGTGCGAGCGGCCAAGACGCTGGCCGAGGAGCGGTCCGTGATCCAGAAGGAGTCCGCCGCCATCAGAACGTCTTTCCGAGAGAACTACGTCGACCCCAACATTCGAAAACAGAACGTGGCCAAGCTGCTCTATCTCTTCACCCTTGGTGAGAGAACGCACTTTGGTCAGGTGGAGTGTCTCAAGCTGATTGCCAGCCCGCGATTTAGCGAGAAGCGGCTCGGATACCTCGGCACCATGCTTCTGCTGGACGAGAACCAGGAGACTCTGACTCTGGTGACCAACTCGCTGTCCAACGATCTCAACCACCCCAACCAGTACGTTGTGGCTCTGGCGCTCACCACGCTGGCTAACATTGCATCCACCGAAATGGGCCGAGATCTGTTCCAGACCGTGGACAAGATCATGTCGTCCAGCAACCCCTACCTGAAGAAGAAGGCTGCCGTGTGTGCTGCGCGAATCAGCAGTCGAGTGCCCGAACTCGCCGAGATCTTTGTGGAAAAGGCCAAGATCCTGCTCACAGACAAGAACCACGGCGTGCTGCTGTGTGGCCTGACTCTGGCCACGGACATTTGCGTCCAGGACGACGAGATCCTCGAGCAGTTCCGTCCCGTTGTTCCCACTCTCGTGAAGCTGCTGCGTCAGCTGTGCACTTCCGCCTATGCTCCGGAACATGACGTCACTGGAGTCACCGATCCGTTCCTCCAGGTCAAGATTCTCGGCCTTCTGCGTGTTCTGGGAGCCGGAGACGCGTCTGCTTCTGATGCCATGAACGATGTTCTTGCCCAGGTCGCCTCTAACACCGACTCCGCCAAGAACGTCGGCTCGTCCGTGCTCTACGAGTGCGTGCGAACCATTTTCGCCGTCGAGGCAGACACCGGTCTGCGAGTGCTCGGTGTCAACATTCTCGGAAAGTTCCTGGCAACCACAGACAATAACACGCGGTACGTGGCGCTCAACACCCTGCTCACAGTCATCGACATTGAGCCCGCAGCCGTCCAGCGACACAGAAACACCATTGTCGAGTGTCTGCGGGACGCTGACGTTTCCATCCGTCGACGAGCCCTGGCTGTGGCTTACGCTCTGATCAACGAGAGCAACGTGCGTGTCATTGTTCGAGAGCTGCTTACCTTCCTCGAGTCTGCCGACGCCGAGTTCAAGCCCTCGGTCACCGCCCAGATTGCCATTGCTGCCGAGAAATACGCCCCCAACAAGCGATGGCACATCGACACTCTGGTTCGAGCCCTGGCTCTGGCCGGAAGCCATGTTCCCGAGAACGTGGTCTCCTCCTTCATTGCTCTGGTTGTCACCTGCGACGAGGAGCTGCAGCTGTACACCGTCCAGAAACTGTACTCTGCTCTGCGAGCCGATTTCACCCAGGAGGGTCTGTCTCTGGCTTCCCTCTGGCTGCTGGGAGAGTTTGGACACATTCTCATTCGATCCGGCAACTTCTCGTCAGAGGACGGCGAGGCCCAGGAGGTTTCCGAGGAGTCTGTTGTCACCATGATCGAGAACCTGCTCAAGTCTGCCTACGCCTCGGACGTGGTGCAGGAGTATGGAGTCAACGCTCTGGTCAAGCTCAGCACCCGAATCAACAACGCCACACAAAAGGAGCGAGTGCGACGAATTCTCGAGTCGTACGCCAAGTCTCTCAACGTCGAGGTCCAGCAGCGATCCGCCGAGTACACAAAGCTCTTCTCCAACATGGGA
This sequence comes from Yarrowia keelungensis, assembly GCA_001600195.1. Lineage (NCBI taxonomy): Eukaryota > Fungi > Ascomycota > Dipodascomycetes > Dipodascales > Yarrowia > Yarrowia keelungensis. Next base: position 266,230 of record BCJD01000012.1, on the reverse strand, counting down.
GTCGCCAAGGGTGTGCTTGAGAAGATGCCTGCTCCCGAGCTCAAGAACGATCTTGGCAAGAAGTACGCCAAGCCCAAGAAGGCCAAGAAAGTCACTGCTTCCAAGAAGGATGTCGATCTTCTGCTGGATCTTGTCATGGATGCTCCTGCTCCCTCTAACGGTGGAGGAGCTCCTGCTGCCGCTCCTGCTGCAAACAACTCCGATCTGCTTGCAGACATTCTGGGTCCCTCTTCACCCTCTGGAGGCGCCTCCGCTGCCCCCAGCTCCAACCAAAACATCATGGATCTGTTTGGCTCTGGCGCCCAGTCGTCGCCCATCTCCACCCCCGCCACAGCTCCCGCTGCTGCATCTACAATCTCCGCATACTCCGGCAACGGGCTGTCTCTGGGCTTCTCCGCTGGCCCCGCCCAGGGCCTCACGGTGCCCATCACCGCGCACTTCTCCAACACCGGTGGTAGCCCCATCTCCAGCATTTCTCTCCAGGCCGCTGTGCCCAAGACACAGAAGCTCGCTCTCCAGCCACCAGCCTCGCAGAGCATTGGTCCCGGCAGCACTACTACTCAGCAGCTGCGGGTGACCGTGCAGGGCGCAGGTGCAGCCGTCAAGCTGCGTGTGCGACTGGGCTTCTCCGTCAACGGCCAGCAGGTCCAGGAACAGTTTACCTTTGACAAGTTTGGTCAGGTGGTCTAGTAGATAACAGTAATAGAGGTATGGTAATGAAGAAGACTGTAGGAATTAGTAATAACATACAAGGTGGTCATCATAATGAAGTGGTTGTTGAGCTGATGCTTATGTTGACATTGATCCACTGTCAAATACGATAACGGATTGAGAGGTCAGATCAATAGTCAGTAATGAGGTCTGAATGAACTAAGAGTAGCCATCAAGTCCACGTAATCAACGTTCTACATCTCTTCCTTAATTATATCATCTACTTCGCACTAATTTCTTCCAGTGGGCTGGCTGTATTACATAAGCAAAAGAGGTACCCCATGCACTGGTAATAACAGTAGATATAATAAAACTGACAACATAATTGATTCGAACATGTATTTTTGACTCGATCCATATACTCATTTTGTCTCCTCCACCCCTGCCATGTCCTACACAACCCCCTTCACCCCCTTCTCGCTTATGCCATAATCCCAACACTACGTAAGTTTCCAACACCATCACCAAGCTGTCGAACTCAATTTTCTCCATTGAATCTTTCGTCGATCAACACCCCACACAAAACCACATCATGTCTGACAAGCGACGAGCCGAGCTTTGCGTGCCCTACGTGCACGTTGTCGACAAGCAGAACGACGCCCAGTCCTTCATTACCACCTCGTTGCCCATGGCCGCCATGTTTCTGCGAAACAAGCTCATGTCGTGGACCGCTCTGTTCACCGCCATCACTGCCTTCATGAACGAGCCTCTGATCAAGCCCACTCAGAGCGACGGTGCCTCTCAGCCCGCCTGGCTGTCTGTGCTCGTTTCCCTCGTCGGTCTCTTCACCTGCTACATGGATCTGGCTTTCCCTAGCCAGGGCCGAAAGCTGGCTGCCCAGCACGCTGCTTCTGCCACCGCCTCTTCTGCTTCCTCTACCGCCTCTGCCGCTTCTGCCACCGTTGCATCTGTCGCCTCCAAGGCCACTGGAGTTGCTGCTGACGCCCTGGATAAGCTGTTCAAGAAGGCCTAGACGACGAGCGATAGTGAGTCGCCCAAAACATCCACGGTCGTGTTACCTCACGGTCGTTTAATTTAATGACATTGTTTGTATGTGATGTTTGAGTGTACTTGTAGATATTGTGTTGGCGGTAGTATATTCTACCATTGACTGTTGATTAGCTACGTCTTGACTTGTTTGATGTGATCCGACGAGTATGTACTTGAGTGGCAAGCATCTAATTTCACCAAGTACACAGATTTGAGTACAAGTAGAGCGTCGAGTGGTATATCTTCGTTTTCTATATCAACACAACACTGTTATTTCAAGTAGCCCTCATGTATCTGTTGGTATAGTGTGTTGTATATGACTACCTCTGCCCTTCCTTCTAATCTTTAAGCTGAAAAGCCGAACTTGAGACTACACTGCACCCCTCTACCAATCGCTTATCGCACCGCTAGACTCTCACTACCTTGCCATTTCTCAGCCCCATCACTTCTTACATCTGCAAGACAATCCCCCCTCTCTCTATCACTCATCAATCATTATACTATGGACATGCTAAAACTCCTCGTTCTCAAAGGGACACGAAATGCTCTCGTGGCCAGGTCGCTCACACAGACCGCACCACAGCTCTCGGCCGGCAGCGGGGTCGTTGTTATTCGAGGGAGTTGTGGGAGAAGTCTCTCCAGCGTCTCCAGCGACATGTGTAGAGCCATTGCCCAGACTGCTGGCCCGCTTAGCGTCCTCAAGCTCCTTTTCAAGCTCGTACTCCTTGAGAATCTTGGACTCCAGCTCAGACTCCAGCTTCTCCACCTCCTGGGTGAGCTTCTTGTTGGCAGTAGACACCTTGTCGAGGTTCTGCTTCAGCTCAGAAACCTGAGAAGACAGCAGCTTGACCTCAGCCTCAGCTGAAGAGCTGGGAGCAGCGTCAGAAGCTTCCTTGGCGTCCTTGGTGTTGAGCTTGGACTCCTCGAGCTGCAGCTTGAGATCTTCCAGCTCCAAGCTGAGATCCTCGTGCTTTTCTGTGAGCTTGTTGTGGTCCTCGAACAGCTTGTCGTAGTCCTGGGCAAGCTTGATATGTTTCTCATTGTCAACAAGATGAACGCTGCCGTTTCCAACATCGGAAGCATCGTCCTTGTCCTTGGTATCGCTGGTGGCGGCCTCCTTGGCCTCTCGGAGCTCTTCCTCGAGACTGTAGAACTTCTTTTTGAGCTCGGACATCTGGAACCGAATCTCGTTGGCCTCCTCACTGAGGTACATCTTCTCCTTCTCCAGGTTGGCAATCTTCTTGTTGGCAATAGCCAAACCCTTATCAGCTTGGGGCTCCTTGGTAGGCGACGAACCACCAACATGGTGCTCCCCAAGCTGGGCGTTCTTCTCCTTGAGCTGCTGCTTCATTTCCGAAATCTGCTTTCGGAGGGTATCGATGGTCTTCATGCTCTGGTCCTGCTCGTTGAGAGACATTTCCTGGGTTTGGGCAAGCTCCTTCTTGAGATCAGCGAGCTCAGACGACATGTCGGGAGAATCAGCGGCCTTGAGCTCCTCCAGCTGCTGCTTGGTATCGGCAAGTTCCTTTTTCAGCTTGTTGAGCTCCTCGGAGTCTGCCTCCATGTCTCTGGAAAGAGTCTTTTGGGAAGCAGCGTCCTTCTTGGCCTCAGCAAGCTCCTTCTTAGCCTCGGAAAGTTCCTTCTTTGAAGCTTCAAGCTCCTCCTTGAGCTTGGCATCTCCCTCCCCGTTTCCAAGCTGGCCCTTTGTAGTCTCGAGACGCTCCTTCACGGCAGACAGCTCCTGTTCCTTTTCAAGCAGACGGTTCTCAATGTCAGCCATGAGTCCCAGTCTCTCTCTGGCCTCCTGTTCGTTGACCTTTGAGATTCGCAGTCCGCTTTCCAGACTGGCAACCATACTCTCCATCTCCACGATAGTCTCGTTGACGGTTTCCGCGTGTCCGAGGTTCGCTCTGAGCTGCTCCACCTCCTTTTGGTACTCTTGGGAAGAGTGCATGTACTCGGCCTCAAGAGCGTCAATGGTATCTCGGAATTCTCTTCTCTTAGACGAAACATCATTCTGGAGGTCGGAGATCTTTCTGTCTTTCATTTCGAGTTCGCTGACGAGCTGTTCGTTTCGAGAAACAAGTTCGGAAAACTGGTTCAGCGAACTTTCAGCCTCCTCAATGATCCCGTCTCTGTCTCTGATAGCAGCCTTGAGCTGGTCCACCTCGTCCTTGAGATCCTTGAGTTCCTGAGAAGACACAGGAGACTCGGAGATTCCAGAAACACTACTCAAAGAGGTGTTCATGGTTCCAGTGGAGTTGACAGAGCTGACTCGAGACTTGACAGCTCCTGAAACACGACGTTTCGAAGGAGACTCAAACGGACCGCCTCTATCACTAATAGGCGAACTGGGGATCATAGAGTGCCGCAAGGGCATGGTTCGTGGAGTTGTGATATGGCTAGGACGTCCCTTTGGAGTAGCGAAGACAGGAGATCCAGGCAGAGAACCTGCCGAAGAGGCAGAATTAGGAGCACCAGTTCCTCCCCTGTGGTTGTTCAGGGCAACCAATTTCGGGTACGAAATGAACAGGCCGGTATTGGGCGTTTCGGTTCGAAAATAGCTGACTCCTCCATACACTCCCGAGTGTCTTCCATGTGATTCCCAGCCCTTGAGCAGCTCGATTCCGGCAAACTCTCCCGGCTTGTTGTCCACTCGGCCGACAAATCGGACCATGCCCTGCTGGCCTTCCGGCAGCGTCACCTGGTCGCCGACTTTGATGGTGTTCATGTTGGCGTGGGAGTCGATATAATTTTCTCGTTTTTCGGCCGGCGATTATCGTACGTCTGGCACTGCGCGCTCTTTGGTGTAGTAACGCGTTTGGATCTCAACCCTAATCCCACTGACTCGAATAGGCAAAGTGGAAACATTGATATGCATATTTGAGGGTGGATAAGAGGATGGTGGCGATTAGTGGGTGTTAGTGGGTGTTAGTGAGCTGTCAGTTCGATTCATGTGGGTGTTATTTCTTCTACATAAAGGGCTTACTCAATACTATATCTCTGACCTCCTTCATGACTGCGTGTTATTAAGGTAAAGGTTGAAGATGAAGATCTGGTAACTGAGTGCAGGGTCCAGAGTGTGATTATGGTCAAGGAAGGGGTGTTTTCTTAGTATACGAGAAATGGTGAGAGATTGAACCAGTCAAATTAGCTATCTGCAACTCGTAAAATGACAGATAATAATATGACAGGTCTCCTTGATTGATTACTAAGCAGTCAGTTGGTCTTCATAGACCTCTCTGTAATAAGGGGCACCTGTGAAAATCACCTCTAAAGGACACCATTTCGGACTATTCTCTTCTGGCTCGATAATTCTCCAAACACCATAGTGGCGCCGAAATTAGGCCGTGGATCAGGCTCACAGTGCATTTATTATCACCCTGGAGCGGCTGTCAGGGACAATAGCCGCTGATTATTATGATCTTAGCCGAGAGGTTGAGCTTTATTATGTTAGAGGGTGAGACGATACATGATGCCATACGAGTGTCACACTGGAAGTTGGGGCTTATTACAGGCTGATATTACCAATTGCTGCAGATTAGCTGAAGTGATTCAAGAGACACTCATTTCTCTACACTCAGCAAGCACATACTCGGAATCTCCCCCTCAAGGCAGCCTCGCTATTGTTGTACAGTGTGGATAATTTCAGTGATATTACCACCCCTCGAACTGGAGCACTCGATAAGTGAAAAAACGACACTTCTCCCCTCAATAAGTAATGTTAGTATTTTTATATATGCCTGTGTCCAAAGGCCGTTGAAGCCATTTCCTGTCCTTAAGGAACTGGTGTCTACTGCCTTTCCTTAATGTCCCTACTCTCTAGGGAACCCTCTCAATGACATCGAGAAAAGCGCCCTCTCTTGAGTACGCTACCACAATCACGTTGCCGTTGAAATCCACATGCCAGACGCTCTCTTGCGGGCTGTAAGTAGGAAAGCTCACGAGATTGCGGATAAACTGGCCCTTCTGCAGATCCCACAGCTTGACGGTCATGTTAGTAGCTGACGAGACAATCTTGTCATTGTCCACTTGCATGGCTGAAACGGGCGACTTGTGGCCTGAAAGAGTGTGAACTAGCGCCCCCGAGGGGTTCCAGACCCTCAGAGTGCCATCCGAAGAGCCCGTCACAATATGCGAATAGTCTGGAGTCAGCTCCACCATGTAGACTATACTGGTGTGGCCCTTGAGAATGTGCAGACACTGGCCTGATTCCAGCGACCAGATTCGGGCCGTGGTGTCTCGCGACGCGGAAATGCACTGCTTTCGCTGCGGGTCTATGATCGCCGCAAACACTCGGTCCGAATGGCCATCCAGAACATGGAGACACGAACGGGTGTCCAACGACCACACACGAACGGTTCCGTCGTACGAACCAGACACAATTGTGTTTTCGTAGCTGTCCAGGCACCGCACCGTGTCTTTGTGGCCTCTGAATGTGGCTGATGGCAGCTTGGGATCCAGGTTGCTGCTACCACTGGAATCGGCTGTAGACAGATCCCAGACCCGTACAGTGTTGTCTCTGGCTCCAGAGATGACAATTAGCTTGCCTCGGCCGTCTCGAGCCACTCTGACGCATCTCACGGTCTTTTTATTGCCCTTGAGCACGGCTACACACTGTCCGGTCTCAACCTTCCATACGCGCACGTCCGAGTCTTTACCTGAACCTCCTGTGGCCAGTAAATTGTGAGCGTAATGCATGGCCCAGACACCATCCGAGTGGCCGTCGAGTCGCCGAATCACCTGGCCAGTTTTGCTGTACACGGTGATTTCAGGCGTCTCGCAAGCGGCAATGATGTAATCGTGGGTCACCTGCAGACAGGTGATGATGGAGTGCTCGGACCGCACGGTGACGGTCTGGAACTTGGTCTTGGGCGCCAACCAGGGGTCAATTGGGCCAATTGAGTCGCTGGGCCGGTCGTGGGGAGGAGACGGCATGGTATACGGGCTCTGGTTGCTGCTCGACGGTTCTGACGCTGAGCTATTATCTAGGTTCGATAATGCTCCTCTGGCACCTTGGGAGCGCGGGCCGAGTTAAGTTTGGATGGTGCAATAGGGAGAGAGGAAGGTGAAGAGGTGTCTTGGAGGAGAGTGTTGACAATGGCTACATTACAATGTCTTGTTCGGTATGTTTTGAGACTCTTCAAAATCACCACTTAAGCTTTAAGTAATAGTCCAAGTATTAAGCGATTCGATGGGTCACCTGCATGCCCAGCTTAGTCAGCAACGGATCGGCTGTGTACGTTGGAATTTTTCCGTATTTTGAAATAGACATTGAACCCACAGCGAGTGCTCCGAGGTTCAAAAGACTTTATTATAGGGCCCGCCAAAAATATATGGCCCTCCAAAAAGGCGTCAAATGAGGCTGAAAATAAGGTGGACTTTTTTTTCAAGTGAAATTCGAAGGAAAAAAAATATGGCGTCTATAAACACGACGGAACAACACGACCTTACGCAACCAAGACATATTCCACCCCTCGAACACGTGCCGGGCATATCGTTCGGATGAACGTCCATGGAATTTCGCGGTGCAGCACACATGTCTGGACTGCAGATTTATGCACCCTTGTAACAGTGGAGGTTGAAAGCACTGCCGGAAATAGCTGTATACTGTATGACGGGTCAGGGGTACAGGATGTAAAACACGGGCCACAAGATCCATGCCTAGAAAGTGCAGGAGAGCCATAGAGTAGGAAGTGTTGAGGTAGCGCATGTAGTCTTCCATCTCCTCTTTTATTGTCGAAAATACCTCTTTTATCACTCTTAACACCCTTCACACGTTGGCTATCTTTGACTAGTTTGTGGGGTGCAGCCAAACAATAGACCAAAGATAGCACAGTGTTGTTATAAATGGGTACAGTCTTGAAAAGGGCCTGCCAAGCTCCGGTGGAATGACGTATCCCAAACAGACCGCTTCACGTCCAAAAGAACATGTCGTCTCTGGTCTCAAGTGGCCCTGAAGGAGCTTGGATGCAGTGCAAGAGCAGAATCTCACATTAGCCCGGCGTCATCAGCAACTAAAGCCTGAGAACACACTGTGAAGACGGTCTCACACGGCCTCACACGGGATGCGCCAACAATAGAACATGCCTTGCCGTCTACGCATTATGACTGGAGCGATCGCCAGCCGTACGGTAGCTTAACAGAGGTTACCTAAAGGACGTGCATTTTAAAATGGAAAGGCGGTGGAAAAGCTGTGGAAGACGAGAGACGCCATGAACCAAGGGTCATAAAGAAAGGGACGCGGGTGGGGTAAAACAGAGAACATAATAGACGAAACTAGCCAGGCTAACTAGACATATTCTTGGTCTCCATTAATTAACACCCATAACTGTCTACAGCACATTAGGCTTGGAATCAGACAAACTCAACGTGTCGTGTTGTTCTCCTTCCCAAACAGTGTATCCAAAAATAAACCAAAGTTTAAATTATGCCCCCAAAAGCTGACTCCTGTCTCTTTACTTATAACCATCCTCTCTCTGCAAATTACAGGTCACGAAATCAAACAATGTGGTGAGTACGGCAAGGGCAGATAATGGCTGTGGCGAACGCGCCACGGTCAGCAAGAGCCACCAAGAGATACTCCAAGCCCCAGAGATACGCCTTGCAGTTACGGGATTGATGTGTTGAACGCCACTTGAGAAAGAGTGTTCACCACACAACATTCGTTACTATGAGGCAAACCTGAACGTCGTGACACAACGTTACACTGGCGGTGTATTGGTTGCACTTTGAAGAGACACAGAACAGCGAGGTATGGCTGATGTGGTTACTGGTTATTGTTTCTGGGAAATGACAGATCATTTGGGCCCTGCTTGACCTGATCTGCCTTTTCCTCTCTTTTCTTTCTCGCGTTACGTGTCAAAGGGCGTGACAGGGTTTCGAGGCGCAAACATACTTGCAAAGGGAGCCCTACCAACGCTACAAAGAAGGAAACAAGGCGCCGGCCACAAAGACACGTCTCGCTTGCTCTGAAAAGTGTGCACCACATGCCAACCAAAAGTCAATCCAGCTTTTGATTCAGTTTGTTGGCCTCGGAGAAGTATCAAGAGTCAGTTTTTGTGTCAGAAACCGGTAACAGAGCCAGCTTTAGAGCAGTCCTCATAACCAGCTCTATAGCAGCCTCAAAGCCAGCTCTGATACAATACTAAAACTCTTCTTTACTACGTAGTTCTCTTCTTTACCACACTCTTCTCATACTAACTCAGTGGAATCTTTGGATACATCAACTACCTCGTGCCCAAGACTCGAGGCCAGATCCTCAACACCCTCATCGAGGGTCTCCAGCGACAGGAGTACCGAGGCTACGACTCTGCCGGTCTGGCCATCGACGCTGACGCTGACGGAACCGTCGACATCTACCGAGAGGTCGGCAAGGTCGCTGCTCTGCGAAAGCTGATCGAGGCTTCTGACGCCAACACCGAGGAGCTCTTTGACGTCCACGCCGGTATTGCTCACACCCGATGGGCCACCCACGGACAGCCCCAGCGAAAGAACTGCCATCCCCAGCGATCTGACCCCAACAACGAGTTCACCGTTGTGCACAACGGTATCATCACCAACTACCGAGAGCTCAAGGCTCTGCTCACCTCCAAGGGCATCCAGTTTGAGTCCGACACCGATACCGAGTGTATCGCCAAGCTGACCAAGTTCATCTACGACCAGAACAAGGACCAGGATCTGGACTTCTCCCAGCTGGCCAAGCTCGTGGTTGTCGAGCTCGAGGGCGCCTACGGTCTGCTCATCAAGTCTACACATTTCCCCGACGAGATTGTCGCCACCCGAAAGGGTTCGCCTCTGCTGGTCGGTGTCAAGACCGAGAAGAAGCTCAAGGTCGACTTTGTCGACGTCGAGTTCCCCGACATGGCTGTCCAGACCGAGGCCCCCACCGCTGCCGGCTCCAACTCCCTGCAGCTCGGTGTCCCCGGCTCCGATGCCCTGCGACACTCTCAGTCTCGAGCCTTCCTGTCTGACGACGGTGTCCCCATGGCCTCCGAGTTCTTCCTCGCATCCGACCCCGCCGCCGTGGTCGAGCACACCAAGAAGGTCCTCTTCCTGGAGGATGACGATATTGCCCACATCTACGACGGTGAGCTGCACATCCACCGAGTGCGACGAGACGAGAACGCCGCCCCTACTCGATCTATCCAGACCCTGGAGATGGAGCTCAACCAGATCATGAAGGGTGAGTTCGACCACTTCATGCAGAAGGAGATTTTCGAGCAGCCCGAGTCCATCGTCAACACCATGCGAGGTCGAATCGACTTTGAGGCCAAGACCGTCCAGCTTGGAGGTCTGCGAACCTGGCTGACCACCATCCGACGATGCCGACGACTGATCATGATCGCCTGCGGTACCTCTTACCACTCGTGTCTGGCTGTCCGATCCATCTTCGAGGAGCTGACCGAGATCCCCGTGTCCGTGGAGCTTGCCTCCGACTTCCTGGACCGACGATCCCCTGTCTTCCGAGACGACGTCTGTGTCTTCGTCTCTCAGTCCGGTGAGACCGCCGACTCTCTGCTGGCTCTCCAGTACTGCATTGACCGAGGTGCCCTGACCGTCGGTATCGTCAACTCCGTCGGATCCTCCATCTCTCGACAGACCCACTGTGGTGTCCACATCAACGCCGGTCCCGAGATTGGTGTTGCTTCCACCAAGGCCTACACATCTCAGTACACCGCTCTGGTGCTGTTTGCCCTGTCGCTGTCCGACGACTCCATCCACAAGAAGGAGCGACGAGAGGCCATCATTGACGGTCTGTCCAAGATCTCCGAGCAGATCTCTGAGGTCCTCAAGCTCAACGACTCCATCAAGCAGATGTGCGACGAGGTTCTGTGCGAGCAGAAGTCTCTGCTGCTGCTTGGTCGAGGCTACCAGCACGCCACCGCTCTGGAGGGTGCTCTCAAGATCAAGGAAATCTCCTACATGCACTCCGAGGGTGTTCTTGCCGGTGAGCTGAAGCACGGTGTTCTGGCTCTGGTCGACGAGAACCTGCCCATCATTGTGCTGGCCACCCGGGACTCTCTGTTCCCCAAGGTCATGTCTGCCGTTGAGCAGGTTGTTGCCCGAAGCGGTAACCCCATCATCATCTGCAACAAGGGCGACAAGACCATGGACAAGTTTTCCGACGGCAAGTTCAAGACCATCGAGCTGCCCTCGACCGTTGACTGTCTGCAGGGTCTCCTCAACGTCATTCCTCTGCAGCTCATGTCCTACTGGCTGGCTGTCAAGCGTGGCATTGATGTCGACTTCCCCCGAAACCTTGCAAAGTCTGTTACCGTCGAGTAAACAGCATGATACCGTGATAACAAGAGAATTTAATATGTACAAAAGTGTTTTATTGAGACCAAGTGTAGATGTAGCTAGGTGGTGTGCATGGACCCATAAGTAGAGTGTAGATTGCAAGGCTGTAGCAAGCAAGGAAGCAAAGATAAGATCGGTTTAAGCGCCCTATATGCCTGATAACAAGGGCTATCTACACTGTATCTATTATCTGTGTATTGCTTACTCATATGGGATGTTGCTATTGTTCCCTTGCAAGTCTCATGATCACGATCTCTGAAGGTTTGATTATGGAGGGCACTATGGGCGATAAGGCAGACCTTGTTCTTTGTCAGGCGATGGTAGCTCTAATGAGACAGCAATATTGGTTTTGAGAGTTATAAATAGGACCTGAGTGGGTCATTAGCGGTAGACAAGGAGACGGTGGGTGAGTTGGGTGATCAGGGTGCTTTGTTGGTGATCTTACCTAAAGTGTAAGGTGGGTAGTAGGAGTTCAACTAGGGCTGATAGTAGTTGCTACAAGGCGTGAAGAAGATCCATATCGACATCCGATTGTGGTTAGACAGATTGTGTAATTTTTCTAGCCCGTATATTGTTTTCCATTCCACTTTTTCCGCCCACAATTGCATCGCACTATCGATTGATAAGGCAGAGTTTAGACCCGATATTAGCTGGTGCGCTAGTGCGCTTTTGTGCGGGAATTGGCCCTATACGGCCTCATACGTTTTCAGCTGATTAATGGCTACAGCTTGGAGCTTTGCAAGGCGACAATTATTGGATCGTGTATTGATGCTTGCTGCTCAGGATACATACGCCTAAAAACGTGCCAGTAGACAACGCATGCACACACACTCACACCGCTTGTCTCCACTGCTTGGATCGAACGTTTGTTGCTCTCTATACAGTGTCAGTGCCTTAGAGCGTCACAGTGGACCTCGGTCAAATGAGCTTGTGCGTATATGGCTGTAGTTTCTGACTGTACAGTGCCGTGCTATTGGTGAAGCGCTACTTCCGGCCTACGACCACTTGTGCCGTTGCACGGCGTTTCCTGAATTCTCTCCACGGACTGCGACGAGCTCGTAGCCTATAATTTCTTGTTCGCTCGCCTCAGTTGTCTGGAAAAATTACTCAGGATGCAGCCGAGAGTTTGGAGCATGTCCATTTTGGGTATAATGGCTTTTCCGTCTCCATCAGCAAGACTCTTGGTTAAAGTGTGTAGAGGAGGTTCAGGGCTAATTATCGCGCGACTGGTGAGACCATGAGATGGGCTGTCAACAAACAAGCGGGAGGGGGTGAGTTTTTCGGATTTCCTGGTTATCAGTGGATGTATTTTTCTCACCTGCCTCGGGCTGGTGAAACACCCATTTGGGACGCTTCATGTTGCTGATGCATGGCACTGATAGTGACTCCGATACCTGAGAACAAGAGGATTGGTAAGACGGCGAGAAAAAAGTTTTTATGGCAGAGTGCAGCTCTACAGCGCGGATCGGCATGAGGAGATATAGCAAAAAGTTGTGGCAAGAAATATCGTCGACCATGGTACGCTCCGGCACTTGTTCAGGAGAAAAAACCGCTCGTAATTTTTTTCAGGTGGGTCTGACATGCCATTGTCCTGTCCTTTGTGTTTCTCCAATAGGCTCTCGGTTAGCCTGTAAAATCATCGGGCTATTTCTCCAATGGGATATAGACTTTCATTGTGACTAGCGAGTGAGGATTTTTCAAGCGATAGAGGCGTATAGAGCAAGTGAGGGAGGGGGTGGGATGTTGAGGTCGGACACCTCCGAAGTAACATCAGCTTCTCCATCTTATTGCTATAGATGAGTTGCGTCTCTTCTGTTGAGCGCACATTGTACAAGCACATCTAAGGTACGATCTGGGAGATGAGGGAGTCAGTAGAAGTCGTATTACGAAGTCACACTACTCGGCCAGGCTACGGTTCGTTTGTTCTGTTAATTTTTTTTTGTCTATTGGTATTGTCTATAAAATTATTTTGAATCTAAAGCATTAAAGTCGTGTGAGAGTCCATTTACAGGAGCAGGGCAGCGGCAGCAATGGCAGCAGCGGCACCGGAGAGACCAAGGGCAGAGGCGCCGTTGGCAAGGATGGGGCCGGTGTGGGTGCCCTCAGCCTGAGAAGGCTCGGGCTTGGTGTGGTTGCCAGCGTGGGTACCGTTGTGGGGAGCGACAGCAGTGCCGTTGGTGACGGGCACGGGGACGATCACAGCGGAGGTGGGGACGGCGGTGGCCTTGTGGCAAGCATCGTCCTTGCAAGAGGTGATGGTGACCTGGACGGTCTGGTTGGCAGTGACAACACCGACCTGGGTGACGGTGGCGTTGGCAGCAGCAACGGTCTCGTTAGCAACCTGGGCAGAGACAAGGCCGGCAGAGGCGGCAGCGAGGACAGCAGAGAACTTCATTATTGATGTGTGTGTAGGTTGTTAGAAGATTGGTCTTGTGAGAAAGAAAAGGGGAAGGGCTATGGGCAAGGCTATATATTTATAAGGCTCGAGAGAGAGTGACTCTCAAAGAGATTACACAGCCTTTTTTGCAGCACACAAGGTTCATAGATTATTGGCAAATGAGTGGAAAAATGAAAAGCTCAGTTGCTGATAGGCTTTGGCCATCTTTCCGAATCGGGCACTATAATTACACCTTGTTGCTTGTCTGCCGCTTGTCTGCCGCTAGCAGGCCTCACTTGGTATCCCCTTTTGGGTCGTCTCTCTACTGTCGATCCCGCCTTGGGCCAGGTCTGAGTGGAGGGATTTTCAACTGCTCTTTTTTCCCTTTATCTTTATTTCCACATGGGATCGGGGAGGGTATGGTTAACGAGAGATGAGTAGTATTGCGGCCTTGAGATGAATATTTAGGCCCCTAAAAAATGGTGACAATGAAATACCCGACGTAATTATGATATGCCCCCCTTTTCCGCACTTTTCTGCCGGATTTAATGCTCCAATAAAATCATCGACACAGCAATATCTACTCGGTCTAAAGTGCTCTTAGAGTTGGAAGCAAGCGATTACCATGCAGGGAACTCGCACAAAAAAACTTAGCTGCTCTTTTATTGCAAGGCGACTCAGAGATCGGTAGAGAAAATAATGGGTCACATGGCCGAAAATCTGAGCGGCTGTCAGATTCAAAAGGTGGAGTAGCAGATCTGAGATGAGAAGATGAAGAGTGTGTTGTTTACACCTCTTCCTTTATTTGTTTATCCTACCAGTACAGACCTACCTCGTACTTGTACTCCTCCTATCAATTCCCGCATTATTCCGCATACACCGGCAGTAGGCTATCACCGTGAAATGGTCTCACTCAGGCTCAAAGACTGTGAGACTTCAAAAGTCCGGCTTCTTGGCACACTGAAAGTTTCAACGGTCCGGAGCGAATATTGCGGCCCACTAGTGATTGGACCAGGGCCCGATAGCGTCTTATTATGGCCCACGATGCGCCGTTAGATGTCTTGGGTGCTACCATGACTCTAGTGTGTTCCATACAGGCCCTAGCCTTACGGAGCATGTAACGTAGAAGCCGTTGTATACAAACTGCGTCGTTTAATCATAAATACGGAGTCGACTTTGAGCCTCCGACCCGAGCTCACAGCAACTGTGGCGTCAAGCAATCTGTAGCAAAAGGACTGAGCAGCAAAGACTGAAGCAAAGCTATAGCAAAGACTGAAGGGTGGGTAGCAATAGTCCTAAGAACGAAGCTGTTGAACTATGAATCAGCTCTTAGTTGACCAATAAGTTGCTCTCGTCCACTGTGGTAAGTTAAGGAATTGCTTCTCTACGCCTTACAACTGTATGATAGGATCGGAATAGATGCGAGAGGTGCGGATACGGACCACGCAGAAAAACTGCCTGGTAATCTAACTGCTATACAGGTCTCAAGCCCGCGGGAAGGTGGCGCTAATGGCTAAAGTCAAGGTTCCCCGGGTTGTAGAGCTGTTCTCGGAGGGAGTTTGAATTAGAGCAAAAGCCAACCCAGGCCGGGGCGTAAACAACAAACACTGAATTAACACTGTTACTAATGAGAGATGGAGGAGCAGCTGGTTGGATATCGGAGGGAAGAGAGCCTTAGCTTCATGAGTCTGAAGTTAGCCAATAGATGTTTGGTCCTGGGTTCTCGAAAGGTTCCAGAGCGGGTCTACCTTCTGGAAGTGATAGTGCTTTTGGTGAAATTGTTTCCAGTGCAATTTGTGGACAGATAAACCTCTCTGAAATCATAGCTACGATTCTTGTGAAGTCGAATATGTGGTTGATCCTCTACAGATCCAACAGCGTCAGAAGTCTGGAAGCCTGTCTTTGCTTGAGGGTCTATCTTTGTAGGGATAAGGCCGCTGTGGTGCCTTCGCTATATCGAATAGTTCTGTAACAAATTTAACCCTCTTCTTCTACAGCTTTCTGTCGCTTCATTCGTCAATACTTCTCATTACTGTTCTTCTCATCTCATTTCATCATTACTGTTTTACACATCTATTTAATCTCAAGCTTCTCCAGAGCCTCGAAGATTCCCGACGAGTTGGGATCGTAGTAAGGGATCTCTCCAACGGACAGAACTCGGTGTCCAACTCGGTCCTCGGCAGTGTAATCAGTGGTGGGAGTGTGGTAAGTGGATCTGTTATCCCAGATGGCCACATCGTTGGCGTTCCATCTGAATCGAACGTGAGTGTCGTGGTTCTCAATCAGGTTCTGGTTCAGGAAGTCCAGAATGCTCTTGGACTCGTCCCAGCTGAGACCATTGATCGACTTGGTGAAAATGGGGTTCACGTAGATGGACTTCCAGCCGGTCACGGGGTTGGTTCGAACCAGAGGGTGGTCTGCCTGCAGATTCTCGCCCTGGTTGAGAGGATGCCCTCGAGGTCGCTCAACAATGCCATGACCAGAAGCAGCAGCTACGACCTTGAAGTGCTCACCAGAGTGGTGGGCAGTCAAAGTTTCGAGGAAGGCTCGGTAGGCGGGAGTGAGCTTCTCGTATGCATGGTATCCGGAGGCCCAGAGGGTGTCTCCTCCTCCTCCAGTGGGAGGGCTGAGGATCTTGAGAATGGCGTAGTCAGAAGGCACCTTCTCAAAGGTGATGTCAGTGTGCCATCCTCGAGAAGATCGAGTGGAGATCTTGGAAAGAAGATCCTTCTGCTTGAGAACACCCTGGTTGGGCTGCAGAACCAGAATCTCCTCTCCAGTCTCAGAGGAGGGAGCCTCGGTGGGATGCACATGAAGAGTCGACTCCTTAGGCTTGCCAGTGAGCTCTCCGAGCTTGGCTCCAAGGACACGCTGCTTGTCGTCGTCAATGTTCTGGTTTCGGAAGAAGACAACTCCTCGCTGAGACACAAGGACAGCCAGATCTCGGATCAGCTCGTCAGCGTTCTCAGCCTCGAGAAGATCAGTCAGCTGCAGATCGGAGAACTCCGAACCAATGTAGGGAGTGACCTCGAAGCTGTCGTACTTGTCGAGAGACCCAGTGTAGGGAATGGGCTTGGGAAGGGCTACTTTGGCGTCAGGCATGTTGGAGAAGAGATGGAGAAGGAGTCCGATGATCCTGGTCGTGTGGAACAAGCCATGTATTTATACGATTGAAAAATCAGATCTAAGGCCGAAAATAAACAACGTGGCGTGACAGTTTAATTCCCCAGTGGCTGTAGATTCGGGGGGCTGTTGTGGAGTAAGCCACATGAGAAGGTTGAAAGACGAGAGAGGCTATAGATGAGATGGTGAAAAATATCGACTAGTGATGTAGTTAGTGTGTAATATTTGAACGTCAGTCGAACGGTTATCAATCTCTTTGTGCACTGCTCTCTTCACCTATCAAACGTCACCTCAGTTATCGCCAGCATCATCGCCTGTTTGTGTGGTGCGCATACTGTGGCTTATCGCATCATAGATAGTGCACCTCAACTGCAGCATAATTGAACTTTGTGGGGAAATGAAGAGGCGGAGAAATATCCCATAAATAGGAGATAAATGTATCAAAAGACATAGAATTTGAAGTAATAAGATACTGGGATATTTTGAGTAATACTGCCATCTTAATGAGCACAATTTGTATCTCGATGCCTGTTTTTCACTAACACTTTTCTCTCCAGCTGTTCACTCGGAACCCGCTAGCCCACGTCTATTTTTCTTAACGTTCCGCACGCTTCAACAGCCACAATCCATCACGTAATTCTGGGTGTCGATACGGCTCAGAGGGAGGTGAGCACGTGCCCAGGAGGAAGAGTCACGTGAGCGGTGAAATCGAGGTTCCGTGATTAGGTAATCTGAGAGTATCAAGCAAACACATTGGAGCAATGGATGTCTGCTTATTATAGGCAGACATCGAGGGCAATGACAGTATAGGAGTTACTTGAAAAAGATGAGTACTTGAATTTCTTCAGCCAAGGCTCATTCAAAATGCTTTCAATCATTTACATGGAATTTTCCAGCTCCTCGAATACATATACACGGAGATGTCCTGTTTATGAGTCCTCGTTATGCTGGCTGGGAGAATATGAAAATTGGAGAGCCAAATATGGAGAGTCAAAAACACAGAAAAAGGAATGGCTGCTCGTTCTCATACTTTTAGCTACTCGCAAGGTTCAAGAACTCCTGCTATCTGCTCCAATAGGGTCAGTCCCAACAAGTTTGTACGGGTAGAGCCGTGCAGTGTGGGTACCATGACGACGCGTCTGCCAAACAAGATATATACCTCAGTTTAAGGGTGTTGTGGGTGGCGAAAAGACGCTCAGAAAGCCGAGAATGGCAGGTATTGCTCTGTACTTGTTTGAGCGTGCCTCTGCTCATTCTATTGCTTGGAATGTGTCCTCCAGCACTCCCCAGATCCACGTGCCAAAGTTTGCTCAGCCCCAGAGTGAGCGACACAAGAAAGAAATGTAAAAGAGATGTGTTACTGAAACACACGTCTGTCATGCACCATACATACATTATCATATTCGTTTAGCCCAAGCCGTGTCGTATATAATGCTGATGCCAAGCAGCGCCAAGCCTGTTATCTAAAAAGAAAGCTGAACCACGAAACACGACACACGACCTCAAACCACCGAAAAACCACTCCGGGTTAATGACCTACTCCACCCCAATCAATTTCAAGACTCCCGAAGGCTCCAAAGTCGTTCTCAAGGCCGCCAGAGAGGCTCTTTGTCCTCAGTTGTGCCAACTCCAGGCCCAATGCGCGGAAATCGTTTTTTCTCAGGAAGATAAAAACCGATTTAGAAACCGACTCAACAGCCTAGAGGAGCTCCACCCTGCCCCCAAGATTGACCCTTCTAAGGAGACTGTTGTTTCCCTTTTGCGATGGTTCTATCTTTTGGATCAGACTCTCAATGAGATCATTACTCCCTGTCGAGTTACTGAGCTGTCTGCGCCTTTTATCTGGCAGGAAGTGCAGCCTTGGCTTCCCGAATCGCTTGCTGCTGCTCGTCTCCAGGCTGGTACCTGGATTGAGATGCGAGAGCAGCTGTTCCAGGGCGTTTTTGGCTGGACTATCTCCGACTTTCTATTCTTCGGAGACAAGACTCAACTTCTCCCTGAAAAGTACGAAGACCCTCTGGAATGGCTCTACGTAGTCAGTTGGACGTGTCTTCTGAGCGGAGAGAAGTCTGCTCTTCAGCCCTTCCTTGTCAAGGCTTCTCACTTCACCGGTTTGGCTCAGATGAAGCAGTCTCTTGTTGACGCCTTTATGGTAAACAGAGACGATGCCGACGCGTTGAACGACTGGAAAAATGATATTGCGCTTGAGTGGACCATGGCCGTGTCCAAGAACTCCAGCCAACTGAGCTTGGTCAAGACTACCTCGGGCAAGAAGTACTATGCTGTTGTTACTGGACGAAAGCCTTGTGTCTACGTTGACAAGCACATGGCCTACCACATGTCCATGCACCATCCCAATGCTCCTCCCCTCGAGTTTGGCAGCGAAAAGGAGGCTTGGAACAAGGTCCGTTCGTTTGCCAAGGGTTCCCCTTTCAAGAAGCGAGAGTCTGTAATGACAGTCCATACTGATGGAGCTTGTCAGGGAGAGAAAGCAGGAGCTGGAGTTTGGTTCCAGGATGGAAGCGAGTTCAACTTCTCTGGACCCGTTGAAGGAAAGCAGACTAGAGAGAGAGCCGAACTGTACGCAGTCTTTCAGGCTCTGCGACTCATTTTTACTCACAGAGTCTACGATTCGTATCGATGGGAAGTCGTTACTGACTCTCAGTATGCCATTGATTGTATCACAAAGAAGGGAGACAAGTGGGAAAAGAACGGCTACGTGGACTCAAAGGGACGTCCTGTGGAGAACAGGGATCTGGTCGTCATCATCAGATATTTTGCACGGGAGGCAGAGAAGCTATCTGGATGCTACCATCAGGTAATCTTCAAACACACTCATTCCAAGCACCACGGAAACGAGTCAGCCAACAGACTGGCAACCAAGGGAATCGATGGGAAGCTTTTCGTGTGGCCTGAAGGACTTCATCATCCTCAGTGGGTGAATGACCAGAAGGCCATTTTCAGACGATACAGTTTTTAGAGTCAGTAATCAAAATTAATGTATAAAAATAAGTGGTTGTAATCTTGAATATTCAAGGTGACAGCAGAAATCCTTTTATCACACGAATCAAGCTATGGCCATACCCAAGGCTTTACCTTGCTCATCTCATTGGGGTTGTTGTGGCCTAAGTTCATTCCGTCACGCGGTCTATCAACTCCTCCTCGGTCTCTCTATCTTGCTCTATGAATAAATTATTTTGTGCTACTTACTCCAGCTTAGCCTTCTTGGCCTCGGTCTGCTCCTTCTTTTCAGTCTCATCTCCGCTCTCGGCCTCTCGCTTCTTCTTCTCAGCAGCCTCCTTCTGCTGTCTGGACACCATGGCGTTGGCCTTCTCTCCGTTGCATCGTCGGAAGTAAGGCTGACATCGCCAGTAGGGCACAGTTCGGTATGCTCCTCCCCAGGCCTCTTCCTCGCCAATCACAACCTCGTCGTTCACATTAGGGTCCTCGTAGATCTTGGCCACCTTCTCCTCGACCTTTTGAACAATCTTCTCCCACGTGTCAAAGCCAGCCTTCGAGGTCTTTCCGATCTCAGCTCGCAGCTCGGTTTCCACGGGCAGGAAAGAATGCAGAATTTTGAAGAAGTGCGACTTCATGGCGGTGTTGGAAGCATTTCCAGGGGTCTCCTTGACAATCTCAAAGTACTCCCGCAGCATCTTGTCCACTCGAGGGAAGTTGACGTCCTTATCGGTGGGTTTGTTGAAGATGGCAGGGTTGTAAAGGTTACCTTCAGCAGACATGACAGCATCAGTGGTAGTCTGTTCCATGCATTTCTCGATATCTTCCGAGTACAGCACGTTTCCGTTGGCAAACACAACGGTACCCTCGGGCAGGTTCTCTCGAACGTACTTGATAATCTCCCAGTCAGCCAGTCCAGTCTGCTGACCCTTCATCTCTCTAGTTCGTCCATGGATGGTCAGAAACTGAGCACCAGCGTTGATGATCATCTTGGCGTACTCCAGAGTCTTCTCTCGGTCATCAAAAACTCGCATCTTGGCCGTCACAGGCACCTTGAGCTCCAGATGCAGTTTGTTGATCAGCTTGTGAATCAGATCCCAGTCCTCCATCAGGAATGATCCGTAGTGTCCCTTTCGAGCAATCCCCTGGGGACATCCCAGATTCAGATCCACGGCATCGCAACGGTCCTCCACAAGCTTGGCAGCAGCCAGAAGCTCGTCAGGGTCGTTGGCGCAAAACTGGACAACCAGAGGTCGATCAGTCTTCTCATCTCCATCCATAGGACCAAACATCTCGTTTCGGTATCGTTCAGAAGTACCGAAAAGCTTGGCATGAAACATGGGCGTGTAGCACAGCTCGGCACCGTGTCGACGAGACAGAATTCGCCAGGCCAGCTCACTCTGATCGACCATGGGAGCCACGATTGTCTTGGGCTTGCCAAGTTTTTCAAAGAGCTCTCGCCCAGCGAGTTTTGTGTTTGCGGGCGCGTCGGAAGCAGCAGCAGCAGCAGTCATGTGGAATAGTCGTGTGAAGCTGCGGAAGGGGAGTTGGGGGGCGAAGCGAAGGATTTTGTATAGTGCCGTTTGGCTGGATATTGGCGGAAATTTCACCATTCTCAACCTATTTTTTTAGGGTTCAATGCACGATAGAGTTGGACAATGAATGAAAAACTCGCTTGTTTGAAAACAAAAGCCTAAGTGGAGGTGGAGTAAAAGGGACGGTTTTGTGGCTTTCGTATTGTTCCGGTTGGGAGTTTAGTTGACTAATTGGTTAAGGAATAAGTTATAGGAGAACGCCGAAAGTCACGAAAATCCCTTGTGATAACCCTCAAATTGATAGTAAAAAGCAAAGATCCATCACTTAGCCGTCAGCCTACACCTCCCTGGCTTTATACTAATCAGGACATGCTACCCGGAAACACCATCCGACCACCCATCATACTATCTACAGAAGCACCATCATAACCAGACTAGCTGTCATTAGCTTGATACAGTATGCTTAGTAAACACACTAAGTTCCGGGAGTGTGGTTGATGACTAAGTTATCCAACTCTCCACCCACACACCTCCCCCTTCTCTCGCTTACATAATCCATATGTCAACGCCACTATATCCAGCAAGTCTCACTCGTTTCGAACCCAGATCTACATTGACCCTTCAATATCATTCCTGGAGCACGGGTTTTTGACTTACCCTAACCCTGAATACCCAATCCAGCCTCCCGTCCTGTCTGCACTCTGATTGGGCCAACCTCCCAACACTGCGGTAGAAAAACTCTTACATATACAAATCGTCTTGAGAAATCAGCACACCTAAACTACACACAATGTTCCGAAGCAGAGTTTCTGGCGTTTTCCAGCAGGTGCGATTCCAGTCCACCGCTGCCTCCAAGGCTGCCTCCAAGGCCCAGGGTCTCGGAGCCAAGGTCCAGGGTGAGTATTTCAAGCGCTAGGCCGTTCTCCGATTTTTCGGCGATAACAGGTGGCATTTTGTGATTGAAGGTGGTTGGGGGCGATTAGAGGATGGAAGAGTGATCCCTGAGACTGCCCCGTTTTGATTGGATGTGATTGCGGTCTTTTGGAGCGTTTTACAGGGTGGATTCGTCGTTCTACCGTGTCGATGTTGTGCACAACGACATTTGACACGTGACGGTGGTAGTGCGAAGGGTGGTGCTAATCAGCTTTAGAGAGGATAACGGGATGCTCTAGAGGTCTCTCCCTGTTCAGCTGAATTAGTCTGCCACTTCTATCACCTCAACCGCTGCTATCACTTGGTGCATCATAATCATGCCACTATGCCATGCCACTATGCATCAACATCAACACCCCACACTCATACTAACTTAGGTATCACCAACGGTGCCATCTACTGGGCCAAGGTCGCCGGTGAGCTCGGAAAGCAGATCTACCTCAAGGAGGGCTTTGCTCCCCCTTCCGTGTCTCAGTTCCAGTCTGTCTACCAGAACCTGTTCAACTCCCTCAAGTCTTACGCCCTCAAGCCCCAGAAGGCTATTGACTGTGCTCAGGCCATCACCAAGACCGACGCTCTGCGATACACCGCCTGGGGTGTCCAGATCCTCGGCCTCTTCACCCTCGGTGAGGTTGTTGGCCGACGAAACGTCATTGGCTACAAGGTCCCCTCTGCTGACAAGCACTAAATTGGACTCTAGAACTCCGATTAACATGTAATTTAAAACTGACGCCCAGCGTTTCTATTGAATTGTCATATGATTGTATTGAAGTACCGGTAGCTGTAATGTCGAGATCACTGTCTGTATACTCAAGTGGTCATGTATGTCCTTCACTAATGCATGTAAAGATAGTTCGGACTTGGGTTAACGATGACCTGGGTTAATAGCTGATTTAGCTGACCAGAGTCTCATGAATGTCATCAACAGCGATTACCTTCTCTGGTGAGAATACCATACCCTATGGTGGGTTTTAGTACTTGTAGACATCTGAAGTTTTCTCAAAAGTTGATCATGAGGGAGAAAAACATCTGAAACTAACAGCAGAGGCACAGGTGGCTCTATGTGCCTTATACAATTTTTCATTCACCTTCTTCTTCATTCCTGTATAGACCTTTCCCCGTTGGAGCACATGGCTACGATACTTGCACCAGATAGCTCTACAAGTAGCTACTTCATGAGTGGACTATTGATACTCAACCGCTATCTCTTTCTACATCTCCGTCTCTCTTATCTGATGTACATTAGTCTATAACATGGACTTGGTCCACAATAACTTATTCGTCGTCCTTCTTCATCTTCTTGAGTCCCTTCATTTGCTGCTTGGCCCGCTTCTTCTTGTTGTTGGCCATGGCATGCTGGGTAGAGATCTTCTTTCGCTTGACGGGCCGGTTCTTGATGCTGTCTCGCTCCTTCTGTGTCAGAGGAGCCAGGTTGTTGAGCCAGTCGGGCACCTCCTGTCCAGATTGCTTCATGACGTTGACCACCACCTTGACGTTAGTAGCGTCCTCCTTGGTGAAAAAGGTAACAGCCTTACCGAGTCGACCAGCTCGACCGGTTCGTCCGATTCGATGCACGTACGACTGGGCAGACTGGGGAACATCGTAGTTGATGACCAGGTTGATGCCTCGGAAATCGATACCTCGAGCCAGAACGTCGGTACAAATGAGTACCCAGACCTCTCCGTTTCGGAATCTGTCAATGACAGAAGCTCGCTTAGCCGCAGTCATATCACCATGAATCTGGTCGACGTTAATACCATCGAAAACCAGCTCCTTGAAGAGTGCCTTGGCTCGATCAATGGACTGCAGGAAGATGATGACAGGAGCAACCAGCTGACCCTCTCGAGCCATTTGTCGAATAGCAACAAGCTTACCCTCCTCGTTTCCAGCGTACACAAGCTTCTGCTCAACAGTCTGGGCAGCAGCCTGCTTGTTACCAATGATGATTCGCAGAGGATCGGTGCTCATGATACTGTTAGCCAACTGCTCGACAGAAGCAGGAATGGTGGCGGAAAAGAGAGTCTTCTGGATACCACTGGGACAGGCGGCCAGAATGTCGTCAACCTGGGTGGCAAAGCCCTTCTCAAACAGCTTATCGGCCTCATCGAAGATGACCAGGTCCAGAGCTCCGAGATCCAGACTGCCGTCGTTCAGAGCAGTCACAAGTCTCAGAGGAGTGGTAATGCAAATATCGTATTTCTGGGAGCTGACCTTGCCGTTTCGCAGCTTGTCGGCCGTGCTCTTGTCCAGCAGACATGGTTTCAGCTCGTCCTTCTTCTTTCCTACACCAACGCACAGAGAAAACACAGCGTTGAAGATCTGAGATGCCAGTTCTTTGGTAGGAGCGACAACCAGGGCCTTAATACCCTTCTTAGAGTCCTTGGATTCCTTCTTCTTACCCAGCATCTCGACCATGGGGATACTGTAAGCCATAGTCTTACCGGAACCGGTAGGAGCACAAGCAATCAGATCTCGACCGTTAAGCATGGTAGGAATACTCTCACACTGAATCGGAGTGGGGTCTGTGTACTTGTTCTTCTTGAGGTTGGCCAGAAGATAGGGATGCAGGTTGAATCGAGTAATGAGATCCTCAAACGATCCAATAGGTAGAGGAGAGTCTTCTCCAGTGATGTTGATCTTGTGCTTGTTTCGGAACACAGCAGCCTCCTCGGGCGTGCTGATGATAGGCGGGGGAGCCTCCTCTTCCTCCTCATTATCCAGCTGAGCCTCCTCAGCTACTCGCTTCTTGGAGTAAGTGTCTGTTTTGGTCTTGAAGAAATCGGTTTCTCGTGCAACTTCAATATCCACATTGTCCTGAGTGTCTTTGGGGGCTGCGTGGTTCAGCAGAGTGAGATCCTTTCTGTGTTTACCATTCCGCTGGATTGTAGCTCCTCGGGACAGTACTTTGAAGATATCCATGGCGAGTTGTGTTAAGTGATACTTGCAAAACGGTTCTCATGCACTCTCGAGATTTTTTTGTATTAGGTTGGGAGGTGAAAGCTTATTTCGTTTGCTGACTAAGCAAACGAGAGGAGTGAATAACGAGAGAAGGTAGAAGGATTATGGTGAACAGACACCTGTAGCTCATTATTTAGGCTAGTATTTCCCTTCATATTTGTTTTTAGTTCGCCACCAAGTACCAAAAATGTCTATCATTGGTTGGAGATAGTTCCATCTAGTTTAGTTGGATCTACTTGAAGTAGGCTAACTAAATGAGGGCCTAAACAAGAGTCACGTTCTAGCAGTTCCAGACCTTCAGATGAGCAGTTTTTCCATGGAATTCGGAGTCCAAGGGAAGCTGCCAAGACTTGAGTTGACTGAACTAAGTGTGCAGCTAGTGTGCGAGGAAGTGCCGTCTACTTTACTTGAAATACACTTACGAGAAGACAGCCACGCATTGATTCTCCAAATCGAGAGCCTTGGAAACCTATTACTAATAGAAAAAGCTACAGTCTGCTTCGGCCTCGGCTGTTGGATTAGCCCCTCGGTTAGTGAACTTCCACCGTACCTAATAACCCTCGTTTGACCCCTGGTGGACACTTCTCTCTAGGCGTGTCTCGCTGGGTGGGCTAAATTCGCTAGAGATAAGCTAATACAACGGCTACGTCGCTCGATTCAATTATTTTACGGGCTGGAAGGGTGAAATATTAAATTCGCAACATTCCAATTGATGCTAATCAGTGGTGGCTAGTCGTCAACTTACAAGACACCGGTAAAGTGCGCACGAGCACCTTGTAGGCTCCATTTTTCGTATTCTAGACTTCGATACGGCGCTGAGGTCATCGTGAGTCATTCAATTAATAGATGATGAGTTATGATAGAGCGTTTTCATAGCTTCCAGATCGATTTACGTTCGTAAATACGTTCTGAACGCCGCGAAGACCTTTTGGCTGCAAACATGCAATATCTGCAATAGCTGCAACAAGTCTGCGATCGAATCGTACAAGTACTTGTACGAGAAGTCAATCTTTGTAGGGTATTGGCCGTGTTTGACAGATCACAAGGCTGGACTCGTGTGTCATTGCACCCGTATACGGGTATTTTGTAATTTGTCATCGTTCCTTTCCCTGACATTGTTGTGACAGTTCACCCATGTCATTGACCAATTGTCATCATGTCAATATTCTCTTTGAGACTATCAAGCTCCAATTCTGGTGTCCCATTCTGAGCTTGGCTTCCCTTTGGACTCTTTGACTCACAAGACTCAGCCTTGAAAGTATTCAATTGACTAAAAATAGCCACGAAACTAGATTAAGACGTTGGCAGTCTAATCGAAGCCTCTGATTTTCGTTGTTTAACACAAAATACCACCCGGGAGATGCTACATTGGAATCTGTGCAAAGCTACACAGCGCGGTTATTGCCAGAGCCATGACAGAGCTTGGTATTTGCACGTGGCGGCTGAGTCTCGTGTTTTCAAGCAAACTTCTGCAGGCTATCGATGGTCTCGGTCGCTTGTCGTGTTTCAGAACCAACTGTCAAAGCTGGCACCTTAGTACAAGAGCTGTCAAACGGTTTTAGCACTCTTTAGAGGTGGACTAGCTATACAAGGACCGGGGCGATGGCACTACGCTAGTGAGACGGTGCTTGGGGCGTGCCTTAGTCTCGGCGATATGTGTCTACAGACAAGCAATCTCAAGTCAGTCTCCCTTGTGCGGTAGCAGCTGTCACTTCTCAGTCTTCCTTGTGTGGGTAAGATTAACCGGTTTAAAGGAAGCCTAAAAGTCGGACTACGAAGCCCTGGAGCGCCCCCAACCCCTCTGCTTCAAGCCACAAAGCCGCCCCTCGACATTCCTGCGTTTTTGCCAATACTGTATGTCCTTGTTTGTCCCCAGCCCTCTCTCTGCTATCTCGCGGTGCAGAAGATATGCTGAGGTCTAACTCTGTGGGTGGTATCCCAGATCCTTTCCGAGAGATTAGGTTGTGCCGATCCGTTGTCGAGGAGAGGGATACAGAGCCTTGAGACGATCTTCTGGTTAGTTACTCCACCTCATCTCCCGGTGGGGTGATGTGAAAAAAGCAAACCCGGGGATTTGCTGTGTTTCATCGTGAAAAAAGGAAGTCTGAAGATTCTAGCGGCTTTACTCGTTAGTTCAACCGCCTAATGATGCTAAACTGAACACCAATGATCCGCTAAACGCTGCGAACACTGCTAAACACTCAGACACACTAACAAACAGTGCCGTTTTACATGCATCTGCCAGGTTGTAAGCGAAGTGGAGGTGACGAGAAGGGAAATAATTTTGCCGCTTTGGGCGACCAAAGATTCAGGTCGCATGAGAGGCGTTGAAATTTGGCCCCGACTAGCCCAACTGTCGCTCCGCTTAAACTCTCGTATCCAAGACGGTGGAGACGGTTCGCTAGACTCCACACACAAAGAAAAAAAACGGGACCTGGGTGAATAATAATTGTGGACACTTTTCGGACTCTGTCAAAAGACCTTGACGCGGCCATGTAAGGGGTGATATATGTCCGCTGACAGAGGAGGGTAGATTTAGGGCAATCTGGGACGGAAATGAAGTCTGTCTTGCCGCCATTTAGTCTAGTTTTACCCGTCGGTCGTTGGTAAATGCCGATCCCGAAGGTGGAGGACTGAACGATGCCAATGCAGGGGTGAGAGAAGGAAAAAACAGCGAAAAAGAGTCAAAGACGGTGCAAGCAGAGACCTTGCTTGTACTCCGTACGGATTTTGCATACAAACAACCACGCCATGGTTTGAGACAATCTCAGAGATGGGCATTTATTGCTGAGCTCTTCATAAATGTGTGTTTGGAGGACAAAGAAAGGCACTGCCAGCTTGATTGGACCTTGTACTGTTTTTGTTTTCAAAAGAGTTTGTCAGCGCTGTAAACTATGCTGCGTACGACTGTGGACGTCGTATACACCGGAAAAGTAGACCCTTGGCGATGAGCAAATGTATACGTTGAAGGATTTACCGGCCTGTGCCTGTAGGCAGGCGAGGGGTCGTTATAATATCTGGCTGGTAATATTTGTAGAGAAGAGCGGATCACTAATATTATTTTGGCAACGTGAAATTCTGAAATTGTCTCAGTAAACGAGCACCACCTGGGCCGATATGTACCTGAAGTTGTGCCTGGCAGCAACAGTTAGTGGGAGCCAGTGCAGTCGGAACAGGTACCCTTAATGGAAACACGTCAGGTATGCAAAAATACGAATTTTCATGCACCACTTTGAGAATCGAACCCACGACCGTTCGGCATGTCGGTTGCCAAAGTCGATATTTCAAAGTCGACGTTCCTTGCTCTTTGGCTTCACATCGAGTAAACAAACTCAGGAACGATCCACATTTGAAAACACTGTTGGAGAAGGTGGAGGTGTGGGAGAGACTACAATCCATTGTGTCCTAATACTGAGACTCCAAGCGAATACGCGATAGTATTACTTAGATGAAGCCCTTAATTCAGGTGTTATATGAGTGCGCTCTTGGCCAGTGCCGTGCAATATCAGTGTAATTTATCGTCACCACGACGAACAATAACACGGCTGAAGCCATAATTAATATTGCTTGCTCATCGAAAGTGACATAAATGTGTATTTTCGTGTCAGAGTGGAGAACCACGGGTTTTGCAGCCCTTCAAAAAGAATGAACAAATCCAATTTCAGCCCATACAATCCTGCTATCAGTTTTGTCAGTCTCTCCCTCGAGGACTGCCTGCCTCTGTTATTTATTCTGGTTCGAACAGATTAAACCTTGATTGCTTTTGCTGGCTTGCTACTAAGAGCGGATCTAAGAGAAGGCTTAGACTGTCGTGTGACGAGACTAAGGGTCTAGACCGATGCCTCGGTGTCACCGGGTGCTCTAGCTCGTCTCAAACCTGCAGCGCCCCCACACTCGAGTATATAGCTCGCCTTTGCGGCCCCAAACCACTATTAATAGTAAACAGAGTCCCTCTTCGTCACAGCCTCTTGGACCTGTGCCATCCCACCGGGCTGTGTGTTGCTCACTGCTTTCGGTGTTAACGAGCTTAACCT
This sequence comes from Yarrowia keelungensis, assembly GCA_001600195.1. NCBI lineage: Eukaryota > Fungi > Ascomycota > Dipodascomycetes > Dipodascales > Yarrowia > Yarrowia keelungensis. The sequence goes on along the minus strand of BCJD01000012.1, from coordinate 237,308 downwards.
TGTGCCGTAGTCCGAGGCTAGAAAGTCCAGGAAAATGCGACCCTAGAATGCCCTGGGTGGCGAGATATTTTGGGAGCAAATTAAAGAGGTCTGGGGCGTTCGATTCGTGCAACTGCCGTGTGTCCACGACCCCTGCTGCCTGTTCTACACGGCCGCAACCGAACAAAAGTATTGTTCACGCATCATGCAGATCAAAGCAGTGCAAGCCGCTTCTCTCTGATATAGCCCGGGCGCAAAGTTTGACGTTCCCTAGACGTTTAAAGACCCGTCTCACTCCTCTCGAACCTCCTTCATATCCACCCTACATCTCCCCCAAACCCCCGAAATGTACAGATTCCTGTGGATCGTTCCGCTGTTTGCCTGCGTGGTCTGGTGGGGTATGCTCATTGCCCTTCTGTCGGCATGGGCAGCTCAGGGAAAACCGCAATACCCGTTCATGGACGCCGATGACAAGGTCGCCTACATTTCCGACGTTGGAGCAACCAACCTTCAGCCCGTCTTCATTGCCTGTGCGGCCACACAAGGAGGTCTCTTCATGTTTGCGCTTGTGTTTGAGCGATGGATGCGACACAAGGGCCGGCTGCTGCGAAACCACCGGCAGGCCGAGAAGTGGCTCTCTGTGGGCGCCATCATCTTTGGTATCTTTGGCCAGATTGGTATCATTCTGGTGTCCATCTACGACACGGTGAACCACCATAGTGTTCATGTTGGATGTCTGGTGCTTTTTATTGTGGGTATTGGTATTTCTGCGATTCTCAACTCGGCCGAATTCACTCTTTTGGACCAGAACTACCCCGACGTTAAGCGACTGAGAATCTCGTATATTCTGCGATGGATCTGGGTCGCCATCGCCATTGTGCTGGCCATCATCTTCGTCTCGTGTAACAACCGAGGCGAGCCTAACGTTGCTGCTGGCTTTGAGTGGTCGCTGTCCTTCTTCTACGGCTTCTACCTGCTCATCCTGTCGTTCGACCTGATCCCCTTCAAGCGATATCAGGAACGAAACAACCTGGGCACCGCACCGCCCATGTCTGAATACTCATACATGCAGCCCAATGACCCCGGGTACTCCCCCACCGTTGGAGGCGCGACCATGGTGCCCCCACAGCAGCAGCAGGACAAGCCGTTTGATGCAGCGTCATATGCCACGGCCACCGATGGCTTTGCTGCGTCGTCTCCCCCTAATTACAATGTCGCAAAGCCCGAGCCCTCGGCCATGTATCATTAAGAGAGTTGCACCCATGTTAGCCGAGCGAGAAACACTAAGCGCGACTAACGGTGGACTCCGGTCCCCTTCTCTCTACCCGTTCATGTATTTATTGCATATTCTCTTACCTGTTTTGTACATCAGCCCACGTTGCGTAGCCGGTCTGCACTGCTCGATTAGGCCATCTTGTAGCCCGATTGGGCCACGCCCACGGTCCTGTGAGCTGCCGGGAGTGCCTAGCGCTCGTGTTACAGGAAAAGCAATTGTAGATTTAATAAATGGCCTGAATGCCGGTCGAAAAAAAGATTTGTTGCGCTCCAGAGCTCCCTCGCAGATGCGTGATAGGCTCCTGCAAAGCGCTGCGAGGCTTCCCGCAAAGATTGAGCCAGTAGCAGCCCGGCGAGGGGACAACTGGGTGTACCTTGGGTGCAGGTCCGCGTGGCCACGAGGTGGAGTTGGTCTACAGACAAGCCAATCTCGTTACATAGAAAAACAATCTAAAAATTCATTCCAAGTATACGAGGTGCAATGCAAGCAATTGCCAATCGAAGGTAAAGTGCTCGACGGCTTCTCTTGGTAGGGCCTTGGGCTCGATTGTCTCAGACGCGTACTGTACGTGGCGAGCGTATTCCATCGAGCCCACCCGCTTTTATTTTTCCCTTCAAGCTCGCTTTCTCGCTCGAATCCACCTTCACGCTCTGTTCTTGTGGCAAGGTTCAAATTCAAACTGCAACTAAACGGCTCGGCCCATAACGCTATCCCCTCTTTCTGCTTCACCGTTGGGCTTAAGACAAGGTGGTGGCAGCACAAAGAAATAGCCGGTTGGAAACTCTATGAGCCCAAGTGCCAAACGGCATCTTCATCGTAATTGGCATATTGGCAACAGCGCAAAGCAGGCACAAGGAACTGCCCTGGCCAGGTCGAAACGAGGCCTTTGGGCACAAGCAGCCGAAGAGGGGTCTCGACACGTCGCTTTTTGAAAAGCTCGCTTAGCCGGCCGAATTGACATATCGGAGACCTACAATAGCGAGTCCCTCTTTACGAGCCAAAGCGAGCTGTCGGATTGGCTAGCGAGATCTAAAATGGACTCGCTCATCTCACCTCACTGTACCGGCTCACAGTTGACGGCTCATTGGCTGTCATGTAAGCTACCTCTTCTTCATATATCATCCCATTTATTGCACACACATCACTTTTACACCACACATTAGAAAAATAAAACCACAGTGGGCTTTAATGAACCTCTCTCATAGACCGTCAATATTCAATACCAGGCTGTGCACGGATAATGAAGCTGATAAGACCCCTCTAATACGCCCGTGGCAGCGTCTACAGGACCTGCACCCGCCAGAAAAGTGTGGAGATTTATGGCTTTCTGATTGCAGGGCCCTGTAAGAGAGCTGTCGGTCGGACGCATGCACCGCTCAAACCCAAGAATTATAATTTTCGACGGGGGCCCCCAAACAGAGGGTCCAGGGGCGCGAGGGATGGCCCTGTTGCCTGTTGCGGACGTCTGTGGTGCCCTACGGCCGTCGTGTTACATTTGCTACCGCGCAGGGTACACTTTGGGGATGTGGCCATCTGTCAGACAAGGTTGACGGGCCATGGTCCAAACCAGGGCTCTTCTCCTTTAGGTACCGGGTCCAGTGGCCCTTGCGGGGTCTCGTGATGAGATTGGCCGGGTCAATGTCCAGTTTCCTGCTTGTCTGACTGTGGCAATATCCCGTGGCTTGTTTGCCACACCACGCTGAAATTACATGGTGCTTGAACAAACGACCTGCTCTGGCGGAACTGCAACTGGCTGCACGGAGCTGGAGGGAGTGCACCGTGCGAAACCAGCGACGTGTGTCAGGTTGGCGCTAGAGTTTCCTCAAGCCCTCCTCTCCGTCTCCTACCCCGGACCCCGGTGCAAAAGCACAAAAAGGAAAAAGGTATTTGGCCGACCAAAGTCAATTGCAAAAAGAAATATTAAGGAGAGATAGAGGTTGAGCGAGCTATGAGATGTGAGGGCGAGATTTGGGCCTTGTGGCTGCCAACGGCCCACTCGGGAGCCACCCGAAGCTCATCCGGAATTACCATCTGCTCATAGGCCCATTTCTCTGTGTTGAGACTGTTTGGGAGCTCACGTACACGCACAAGGTACAAGCGTTTCTTGGCTAATTTCCCGTTCTCTCTGGCTCTCGTCTGTACAGGCCAAAGTGGGCAGATTATGTGACGTGCCAGTACGGGTAGATGGGGCGATGCACCCACTTGGCATCGCATTTACCTCCCATCTGTTTGCTTTTGGCCTCCGAGTTACGACTCTCTGGAGCAAGTGTATCATCTGGGACGGTTAGCGCGGTAGAGATGAGATTAGAGTGACGGAATAGAGTGACTGGATCTTGCGAATAGGAGATGTAACAGACTCGTCTGAAGGACTAGTATCCTCTTGGCAGTCTCTTTGAGAAGGGTCAATTGGGCTCTGTGGTCTCAGTAAAAATAAATCGCAAAACCATCCTTCAAAGAAAAAGCACACCTTCAAAAAAAAAACCACACTTGTTTTGATTGCATAGTAATTTCGAGTCTTGCAGTAGCCCTCTCTCTCTCTCTCAAAACTTCAAGGAGCTAATTTCCAGTTCCTAGATCGAGAGCTTATTTTGCGGGGCCAATCTAAGGACACGAAGTGCTTGAGTCAAGGACCAATAGCTACTGGCAGGCCTATAAAGTGTGGGGAGCTATGATATTAAGGAACAGGCACCAGGGGGTGGAGACCGTAGCTACAAACACGGTTTTCAGACACGCCTCTGTCTCTTATACTTACCCTCCCCTCTCAGGCCCACCTAGTTGAATAATATAATCGAGTGCTGCGGTACACTTGTGGCCAAGCCCAGATAATAATCGCAAATAATTTTTCCCACGAAACGCAGCCCAAATATTATTATGTCGTCGAAAAAGGAAGTCGGTTTTGAGTCTGAGTGGCAGCCGAATTAGATTGGTACAGTAGAGCCGAGTCCGGGGACTGGCAGGTGTCAGAGAGAGATGGGGGTGGGACTGGAGGGTGAGCAATTGAGAGGGTTAGGCAAGGGTCTTGTGACCCCCGAAATCTGGTATTCCAGGGTCTAGCAAATCGTTTTTTTCTCTCTCAGCTCGACCTCCCTTCAGACTCGAAACACGCTTAGGTAGAGTTCAAAGGCTAATATTACGAACTCTGTGAAAAGGCGAAAAACCACAAAAGCGAGAGGTTTGGAGAAAAAGCGAAAATCGCAAAACGGACGCCAAACCCAATCCAAACTCTGTCCGAACTCTAATGCTCATGTCTGTCTCACTATCTGTCGTAAACGTAAGCGGGTGTTACGGTTAGCACAGCGTGATGGGATAAGTACAAAAGCACCACCACTCCCTCTCTCCAGCTTTTTTCCTGGTAGGCAAAAAATATCGTGGGTTCCTGACCAGCATCCTCACCCTCACAACCCTCACTCTTACACCACCCCCCCAACCACCACCAACTACACCTTCTAACCACGCTCCTTTACTAATCAACACTCTTACTTCTTTTTCTGGCTGCGCCAACAAGTGTCCCTACTTCATTCTCCCACCCCCCTCTTATTCCTTTCCAGTCACTCCTTTGCCTGTCTTTTGTTGATACCCTTCTTACTCAACAGCCACCACCTTTACACCACCTTTACCACTTCGCCTTCAACCCCCCGACCCCACGACTTTTTCGCTAACTTTTGGCCCACTCATTAAACTCTTGTCGGCCGTTATAAAACCTCTTTGTGTGTCGCATCGCATCTAATCTGGAAAAACCCAAACCCGGATTAGCCAATTTCGCCAAAACCCTCCCAATCGAAATCAAAAAGTCAAACCACATCGTATAGTCTCGCCAGATCTATCTGAAAATGGACCTCGAGCTCGAAATCCCCGTTTTGCATTCCATGGACTCCCACCACCAGGTGGTCGACTCCCACAGAATGGCCCAGCAGCAGTTCCAGTATCAGCAGATCCACATGCTGCAGCAGACCCTGTCTCAGACCTACCCCCATACTCCCTCCTCCACACCTCCCATCTACATGATGTCCCCTGCGGACTTTGAGAAGGAGTCCGTCTCCATCTCTCCGGTGATGCTGTGGCCCCCTTCTTCTCATGCTCACCACCACCACCACCCCCAGCACCAGGCTCCTGCTGCTTCTTATCAGTACGAGATGCCCGTCATCTCGCCATCGCCCTCTCCCACGCGGTCCTTCTGCAACCCGAGAGAGCTGGAGGTGCAGGACGAGCTGGAGGTGCTCGAGCAGCAGCAGCAGCAGACCTCCGCTCTGTCCGTCGAACACCTGTTTGACATTGAAAACTCGTCGGTCGAGTACGCACACGATGAGCTGCACGATACCTCGTCGTGCTCGGACTCGCAGTCGAGCTTTTCCCCCCAGCAGTCGCCCGCTTCCCCAGCCTCTACCTACTCGCCCCTGGAAGACGAGTTTCTCAACTTGGCTGGCTCCGAGTTGAAGAGTGAGCCCGTGAACCCCCAGGTGGAGGAGGAGAAGGACGACGTGGACACTGAGCTGCCGCCACAGCCCGAAATCATCATCCCCGTGTCGTGCCGAGGCCGAAAGCCGTCGATCGACGACTCCAAAAAGACCTTTGTCTGCACCCACTGCCAGCGTCGGTTCCGACGCCAGGAGCATCTCAAGCGACATTTCCGATCCCTGCACACCCGAGAGAAGCCCTTCAACTGCGACACCTGCGGCAAGAAGTTCTCTCGGTCGGACAATCTCGCCCAGCATATGCGTACGCATCCCCGGGACTAGATCTTCTAACATTTCCCCAATTGCCGCGGCCAAGCCTACTTAGCCGCCGCAGGCAATCCTAGTCTCCGCTCCATTTTTTTATTGTATCCAGTTAATAGAGAGTTTTTGAATGAATTAATGTTTTATGTTTTGAAAAATTGAGACCTGTAGCAATTGTCCAACATCCAATGATAGCTCATCCTATATCTCGTTGATTGCCAACACCCGGCTATCTCACATCGCTCATCTAACACGCATAACTCTCTCGCTATCGCTTCCGTATGTTTGGAACGCTTCTGGCGAGGTGCTTGTGCAAACCAAATCTCAGTTAACCATACCTGTCATCGGCACGATCCCTTCAGATCGACACGCCAAAATGCCGGATAAGGACGTTCTGCTTGCGTGACAGAGTTTGGACTATGGATCGGCACTGGGGAAACGACGATAGACGGCGCTGGTAGACCAGACGAGTGCTTGAGGAGCTAGAAGGCAAGAGAAGCCGTCTGCCATGACAGCTGGAAGAAAATTGATTTCTTAGTCAGTTCATTACCCTCAAATTGCTCTCATCTATAGCTACCCCTACCTCCCCCCTCTCTCCCCTGGTACCTACCTACACGCACTCTCTCTCTCTATTACATCGCTGCTATTGGCCTGAGGCTTCCGCGCCCAGATACGGCAGCTAAATCTTAGCAGTAGGTGGCTGATTGCGAACACTCTGGAGACAGTACCCCCGGTAGACAGAGTATGCGGTCTCCAAAGCTAAAAGCCAAGTTGGAGTTTCGACCTGTCCGAGTCGTCGTACTCGCCTACCTGAAACGCAAAAACGAGGTGTGCGTAGCAAAGAAACGTCGATGGCTGCAACCGGAGGCCGCCTTGAGCGCGGGTAGCAGAGGTACGAGCTGTGCATGTGTGGACAAGCGGTCGTGTGGCCGTCACGCCATGCTGCCTATTTGCTTTTTTTCACTTCGGTTTTGACTAGCGATTAACACGTCCATGTCTCACAATAGAGAGCCAAGGCCAAGCTCGAAGAGAAGAGAGTGAAAAATGAAACTTGTCACCCCTCCCGTCGTGTGAAAGACTTAATCAAACTATGCAGTCTGAAGTGGGTATAGACATAAGCTGAGAAAGAAGGGACAGAACACAACAATAGCAGTCAACCCAACAGTGACGTAAGTGTCAAACCAATGACAGCTCATTCAGCTTTTAGATACGCTGTCATCCACGTCTCCTCACCAGTCACTCACCACCGCGAAACATTCACCTGCACGCGTGGACAAGGGTATTGATAATGAGTTTGCAGGCTGCTCTGACTAAGCGGTAGCCTACATCTGGCTAGGACCCAGCATACATTGCGTTTCCGTCTTGGCGGTCCGTCGCTTGTGCGTCTCGCCGTGACCCCCACCAACTCTGTACATATCCACGCAATCCCCCAATCCCTCCTCTTGTTGGGGGTGCGGTTGTTTGTATGACAAGCTGGGCAAACTCACAATGTTACATTGAAAAGATGCGATCTGCCAAGCAGGGTCCAGGGTGGATGTGCGGGCTTCGTATAGGCGCCATTGGGCTAAGGCGGGCTGTCACCCGCTGCCTGCTACTGCGGTCTGCTGTACTCGTATTGCATTGGACTGTATCCCACCATCTCAAGCTTGACTCCATAACCTGTCTCATCGTGCTCGACAACGGCGGTGTCTCACAAAAAGAAACCACAGGCCCTTGGCAACCACAAAAACCTTCACCTCGCCCTCCTCTCCAACTCTGAAACACACACTTAAAACCCCACCTATACATGTGTAGTATTTCATCGCCGGATGCGTTTTCCAGCTGATAGTAGAGAGTCGGACATGTCCGCGGAACACATGTTGGCAGGGTGCACAACGTGAACGGCGCCATAGAAACAAAAATCAGACCCTGGCGCCCAGTGGCCCATAACTATAGACTCTTTTCCCCACCCCATAGCGTGATAGCGTTTCACCATGGTATTCTAGGCCAGACTGCGGCTTGACCTCATTCCGCATACCCACGTCTTCAAAGAGTTCTCCACGTCTTATCAGATAAGCTGAAGTCCGAAGAAAGAGATACTTGACCAGCTGATAATAATGCCCCTGGCTTTACAAAAAGTATTTCCGGAAGGTACGAAAAAGCACATAATATCGAGGACCGAGGTACAATTACGGCTTGATCGAGGTACGACCTTGAAGTCGAACTCGTACGAGCTCATAATAACAGTCAGCATGACGAGACAAGACATGTGAGTTTGGCCTTGTGAGGAGTATAACTAGTACAGCTCTCAACTCTTTGTACTGTGGGCCTGTAACCTATAACTCTACGACTGTGGGCTTTGTTGGGTCCCTGTGACTGCGACTTTGACGGACTCAGCCTGCTTGTATGACGAAGTAAGACAGCTGAAACGAAGTCAGAAAACGTGGGCAGGGGCAACTAGTGGATCTACACTTAGTGGGAAATTAGTGGACCCGGCTGTGGTCAACGTCGTGGGCGTTCAGATAGACCCTAACGAGATCAACAAACAGTCTTTGTTACCACTGTCACATTAATTAACGGGAAGTGGACTAGTGGATCGGAATATTACCAGCTATATTCGCGGCTACCAAATGGGTACCTTGGGGTATACGAATGGGTACATGGATGGGTACTCGTACACGAATGGGGACTAAGTTGTTGCATTCAGAACTGTCCTTGAGATGGCTGCCGAAAAAGAAATGTGTAGTGTAGCAGCCAGACTACCGGGAGTTCCACGGTAAGTTGGAAAAACTAGTCTACTAGCGTGTAATTTACGTGTTGTTTGCGGTACATTTGTTTTTTCCGTCTTCGTTTCTTCTTCTTTTTATTCCTCATTTCTTCTTGCACTGGCTGCTTATGATGATCGTGAAGGTGGAACGTCCCAAGGTGCAGCAAAGATCTTCAGCTATCGGGTTATCGAAAAAGAAACGAAGGTGGTTTTTCAGATCGTCTTAGATCGGAAAAGGCGTTTCAAGATCTGAGCGCTACTTGTACGAGGGGATCGTCAGTTAGCTACGAGTGGATTTGGTGGACTTAATGAAGATAGTGGTTATAGTGGATTAAGACGACGAACTGCAAGCGAAAGCTCGTAACCATGTCGACCTTCATGCCAGGAACATAATACTGCAGAAATGTCGTGCGGAATGATATATTATTACGAATGTCCATTCTCCGACTCCCTACTTCCCGTAATACTCTTCCATCTCCCGTCTCGTATAACAAACCAGTTCGTACCTTGTGCAGCCAACTAAACCAGTAATAAAGAACCACAAAAGCAGAGTATTTTTGGCCAGTGGTTAATTACACGAATAGCAAATTTGCTCTGGCCATATATTATTCACTGTCTCTGCCAACAAGAATGTAAGTCGGTCCGAAGCGCTAGTGGCTTTCAAGCTTGTGTCTATTGAACAAGAAAGTGGTTAAATTAGTGGTCTGATCCCTCTCGCTGACAGAAGCAAATAATTACACATAAGCAATGACTTCAGACCTCGGTAGAAGCAATTCTACCCTTGTAGCTGTGATCCAAGTATGTATTGCCCTTTTAGGAGCAGTGCATTTAAAAGACCCTGAGGTTGTGGAGTAACAATGATTTACAACCATTCCAGGGCTGCAAAGCATGTACTCCTGCCCTCGGGGGCTGTCAGTGTGGTCTCACCCACCCTCCTGCTTCCATACATCGTCTGTCTCACTTTAACGGAACATTTGGCTGCTCTGGGTCTCGTGCTTCTCAGAAGAGAATGAGACACGAGAGGGGGTGTTGAGGAGACATGGTTGTTGACAAGAGGTGGTTATTCCTTCATTGTCTCTTCATTCTTCTGTAGGTGTTCAATATTGCAGTGAGCTTCTGTCTCGTTCTCATTTTGGATAAGCTAAAGAAGCAAGCACAGGACACCTGTAATGCTATTGAACATGTCTCAACTTTTCAAATTCATGCTGAAACAGACAGTCTCTTGCTACTGTATCATAGGTCTCATTGCTTTATAAGTGTGTGTCAGTCTTGATAGATACGAGATTGCTCTGTGATCGGTAAGTCTAAGGATAATAGGTAGCTATTGGAAGTGCTCTGAAAGGTTGATATAGGGTCAATGTGACACGTTCAGAGCACTCGATATACCGAGATCATTTCTGAAAAAGTTTGCGAGCATCTGTACAGCTTTAACATACTCATCCGAATATATTTCGGAAGTATTCATAATATTCAGGCTCATGGTGTATATCTGCTGACTGGACCAGGTTTCTTTATGTGTCTTCCAGCAGACAGTTTCCTTTATCTTGTCTGTTTGCTTTTTAGTGAGCTCTTACAATATTATCAACATCAGGTGCCTGTACCAATCCAGCATATTCAACTGTTCACGAATTTCCTCTACGTCATGTGAACAGATCCAATCACAATCACAACATCCAGTCCTTCAACCACAGTCATCTCTGAGATTATCTATTGCCAAGAACGGCATTGATCTCTCCACGGTGATAGAGATCTACAAGACAGATAGGACTTGATCTCACGAAGAACTTCAAAAGTAGACCTTCGTTGTGAACGCCTCTGCTCAGATCATCAAGATTCTCTCTCTCAACCATATACCATAATGGATCTATCGCCTTTCCAGTCATAGTAACAATCACGACACTACCCGAAAGATAAGACTCCTTGATCTCGACTCTCATTCTCAAAACTTGCAGTCTTGACTCACTGATCATTCAGAAATCACTCACTGTCCTCAGTATGTCCTGTTCCACTTCTCAGATCATCTTGACCTTCCTCACCACTTAATGCTTCGCTGCTCGTTCCAGTCCGTAGCACGACTCACAGCTGCCCAGCTCGTTTTCTCTCTCCACATGACTCACTGCTTCGCAGTTCGTCCTGCTCGTCCTGCTCGTCCTCTGTTGATCATCACTCTTAACTATATACATCATTACTCGTAAATCATTATGGCTTAAAACTTTTCCTGAGTCTTAGCCTTAGGGGCCAGGTAGAACTTGGCCATCTCGTAAGAGGTCCAGCAGATGGCGGTCGAGGGCATGTTGGCCACGATTCGGGGCCGCAGACCTCGGAAAAAGCCCCGCACACCATCTTCTCGGTAGATGATTTTCACGGCGCCTGCAAACGTCTTGGTGGATCGCACCTCCAGCGATTCGGAGCCCATGGCTCGTCGGGTCTGCAGGAAAGTCTTGACGACATCCAGGGGGGTAGTCACGGCGGCAGCCACGGCTCCAGCCACTCCACCGGCCACACAGTGTCCCAGGGGATCGTACTTTCGGCTGGGGTTGAGAATCTTGGAGGCAGACTCGTACACGGTGAAGTTGATGGCTGTGAAGGGCACGTTCATGGCCAGCGTGGTGGGGTATGAGACGTAGAACGCGCCGAAGCCCTCGTTCTTGAAAATGTTTTTGGCCGTCTGCCAGAAGGATGCTCCAGCAGAACCGCCAGCCGAGGCAGGCAGCTGCATTCGCTGCTTGATAACGTCAAAGGGGTTCATGAGCGCGTCGGAGGAGGTGGTGGCGGCAGCGCCGGCCAATGAGGTGATCACGGGGTGATGCTCATCGGACGAGTCCTCGGTGTGGCCCTGGTACAGCAGCAGGTTCTTCTTGGTGAGCTCGTAGACTCCAAAGTAGACTGCGTGAGCAGGTCCAGCTCCCACAATGACGGAGGAAATACCTCGCCACAAACTCGAGGCGCCCTCCTTGGCGCTGATGGACGAAACGGCCTGCACAATGCCCTTGTACATGGAGCCCGAGCCTCCAGGGCCCACTTGCATTCGGGTCTTGATGGCATCCACGGGGTACATGACTGTGTGCTCCATGATGCCGGCAAAGGCTCCGGCAAGGGCGTTGGCGCCGAGTCCGACGTTTTCGCCGAGCGCTTCGTAGTCGTGGTCCTCGGATTCCATGGTAGCAAGCGTCGATGGAGAAGATGGGGGATGCTAAAGTGTCGAGGACTTTCGGAGGAGTGAAAAATCAGCAACCTTATTTTCCCGTAGCGAGTGGGGGAGTGGGGGATGAAAAAGTGCAAGATAAAGGTATGATTCTGAAGGCGGTATACGAAAAGCAGATGATTGATTGAGTAATACCACACTATAATGCCCTCTGGAGCTGTTAAATCCGCTTTTTCTCTTCTCCACCACGTTCTAGACAAACCTTGTGAGTCATGTTCCCAGCAGACACAGCAACTATTAAGAATAAACAAGATTGTACTTTATAGCCGTGCTCACAGTCCCAAGACCGTTGGACAGCCAGCCCCAGAGACGGCTCCAGATAGGCGTATAGGTATTTTTGGCGGGCACGAGAGTTTAGATAACGGCAATCAGCGGCAATTCAATGAGTGAAAAAGGCGATTTTTGTCACTTTTCCCGCCAAAGCACGTGCCAAATGCCGCGCTTTCCTTCCCACGTGCAGCCAAAGACTCTTGCATCTGCCCTGTGCGTTTTGTTAATGTCTCATGGACCGAGGAAGAGAAAGCCGAGCCGCATCCGATGCTAGTGAGTATAGAGTAGTACGACCAGGGTGGTTCACGTCACGTGACTATAAAACTTGAGTTCGTGCCTTTTTCGGCCTTTTTTGACCGCTCCTTGCTCTCAAATCTGCTTCCTTCTTATTGATATTCAAATGCCGACAAGTGCAGCAGAAGTGCACGGAACATCAATACCGAGAACCTCATTCTGAGAGGCGAGCACGGTGTGATTGAGAGTATGAGAACGAGTGTTTAATATCACCGTAAGAGGAAACACTGATACGGTTCGGATATAAACTGGATAGTTTATTATCTGATTGTAATCGATAAAATCGGACTAGTGGATCTGATTAGCCAACGAGGAGTTATGCACTTGTGAAACCAACCGATGCACCAAAATAGGAGAACCGAAGTTGGTGGAGTAGAGCGGTGGAAATATAAATAGTGATTTGAGGGTGTTCCAGAGCGGCAAGATCAGTTCATATCTTGATTTCTGGTTCACCAGATCCCCGACAAGCACACAATATCCTCTTATCTATCGTGAGATAAGCCATCGCTACTTGCAAGCTCCTACTACAAGTAGTTAGTGCAATCACCAAGGTGGCATGCAAGATCCGCTGTAGTCTCTGCTACAAGTACAAGTATGTGCATCTCATTCTGGTCGTATATACGCCTTCTTGGTCTTGTATTGATGCGCCGCATCGAGTTCTCCTTATCCCTTATCTCTTGGCCTGCCTTTGAAACTGCACAAGTGAGGACGATTACCCCATTGGGCGTTCATTACATGAGACAGAAGTGATTTATGCCGTGTGTGGCTTTGTCGCATGCCTTCTGCTCTGTTTGTGGCTTTTTCCTGATCTGTTCTGCTCCTATACCGACTTATATCAGTTCTCTTGTACCCCCTACGCCTGCTGACCTCTACTCTTCTCCTTATAATGATAAATGAATGAATAAAATAATATATAATGTGTGCAAAGAAACCGTCCATCGTCTTCTAAAGTCCAATTTCCAACAAATCCTCCAGAGTACCAATCTCGTTGGCCTCACACACCTCCTTGTAGTCAGCGAGCACCTCCTCATCCTTGACAACGGCAGGAAGCTCCTTGCCAGTGCCTCGGAATCGCCACACTCGTCGAGCTCGAGGCACCACGGTGATCTCCACAATCTGGGTCTCCAGGTCGTTGGCCTGAAGAATGTTCACCAGGTTGTTGGTGGAAGCCATGATACCTCGAATACCGGTACCGTAGGAGGTGTAGACGTAATACTTGCCATCGAGCATGGCGTCAGCAGGCATGACCACCTTCTTCTTCTTCTCCTTGGGCTCGGTCTTCTCGCCCGACTCCGACTTCTTCTTCTTCTTCTTCTTTTCCTTGGTCTCAGGCTCAGGAGTAGAGGTGGCGGTATCAGCAGGAGAGGGGATGGACTTTGCAGTCTCAGAGTCCACCTTGGCTTCCACAGACTTGGATTTGATGTCGATGGGTTTAGAAGAGGCGTCCTCCTTGACGTCCTCCTCCTCTGCCTTCTCAGTCTCAACCTCAGCGTCCTTCTTTGCTTCAGTCTCAACCTCGGGTTTGGCCTCCTCCTTAGCCTCCTCCTTGACCTTCTCCTCTTCAGCCTCCTTCTTAGCCTCCAGCTTGTCGTCTTCAGCGTCGGCGTCCTCCTCTGTAGGCTGGGCGATCTTGGCGTCCTTCTCCTCCTCCTCAGCCTTGGCCTTAGACTCAGCCTTGACCTCGGCAGACTCGTCAGCAGCCTCGACAGCCTCAACAGCCTCCTCCTTGGTCTCCTCCTCATCCTTGGCCTTCTTGGTGGACTTCTTCTTCTTCTTCTTCTTGTCCTTCTTGACAGATGCAGAGTCGGAAGTCTTTTCAGCCGCAGAAGCGTCAGCAGAATCAGGACGAGAGGTCTCATCCTTGGCCTCACCCTTGGCCTCAGCCTCAGCTTCGGTCTCAACCTCGACAGGAGCCTTGAGTTCCTTCTCAGCTGCCTCCTTGGCTTCGACTTCAGCGGCGTCATCGTCTGCTTCAGGCTTGGTCTCAGGCTCAGTCTTGGTCTCAGCCTTGGTCTCAACCTCCTTAGTCTCAGGCTCGGCCTCGTCCTTAACGTCAGCCTTGACATCGTCCTCAGCCTTCTCCTCCTCGACAGGCTTCTTGACTTCAGCCTTGGTCTCAGACTCTTCAGCCTTCTCCTCAGCCTCAGCCTCTTCCTTCTCCTTCTCCTCAGCCTCCTTCTTTTCAGCCTCCTTGGCCTCCTTCTTCTTCTTGAGCTCCTCCTTGGACCTTGCTCGTGCGAGTTCCACCTCAGGACGCTTCAGAGACGAGGTTCTGGGGGGAATGAGCAGCTCACCGTCAGCAGTAGTGGCAGAGGTGGCCGTTGTGGGGGTCTTGGAGGGAGATGCAGGAATGGAAGTAGAGCTGGGGGTTCCAATAGGAGTGGCCTTGAAGGAAACGGCAGATCTGGGGGTAGAAGGCTCGGTAGCGACAGACTCAGGCACAGGAGTAGTGGGTCTGTCATCAGCCTTGAGAGGAGAGTCGTCAGCTTGAACCAGAGACTTCTTGAGAGGAGTGGTGGTCTCGGCAGGGGTAGGGGTATCAGCCTTGACAGGAGTAGACTCAGCAGGTTCAGGATGTGTAGCATCGTCAGTCTGAACAAGAGAGTCCTTGAGAGGTGTGGTGGGTGCAGAAGCCTTAGCAGGTGTGGAAGCCTTGGGGGTGGCCTTAGGAGTAGCTTCCTTAGGGGTAGAAGCCTTGACCGGAGTAGCAGGGACAGACTTCTCAGAGGTCTTAGCAGGAGTAGAGGGAGTAGACTTCTCAGACAAAGCCTTCTTAGCAGGAGTAACAGGTCTGTCACCCTCTTCACTCTCCTTCTCCTCTACGAGATCATGCTGAACGGTCTCTTCATCCACCTTGACCACCTTGTCTCCCTCAATTGCCTCAATGTCGTCTTCCTCAGCCTGAACAAGAGAAGCCTTGACCTTTTCAGGGTCGACCTCCTTTGTAGACTTGTCTTCGACAGGATCGTTCAGATGCAAAACCTCTCTAGTCTGAGCAATGGCATCTTGGTCCACGAGAGCAGGAGCAACAGTCTCAGTCGCAGGTTTAGATTCCACTGGGCTAGTCAGGTCAATGGGTGACGTGGCCACAGGCGATGTGAGATCAATTGGTTCTGTGGCAGACCCAGCTGAAGAGGGGGGTGCAGTTGTAATGGAAGAAGCAGCCTCAGACTTGCTCTTTTCGGGCTTATCAGCATGATCCGACTTGGAAGACTTCTTTGACTTAGCCGATGACGTGGAACTTGCTGACTCAGGCTTCTTTGCGGGCTCCTTCTCAGCCTCAGGAGACTCTCTCTTACCTCTCTTGCCCTGCATCTCGAGTTTCATGTTCTCCAGCTCCTGGGCCATGAAATCAAGCCCATCATCTCCATCGTCCAAGTCGAGATCCAGAGAACCAATGGCCGGGGATTCCGACTTCACCGACGCCGACTTGGTCGCCTGTTTCTTAGCCTTGGCCTTGGCCTTCTTTTTCTTGTTCTTGGAGCTCTTGGAAGAGGTCTGGGAGCTCACGGAAGCAGCATCGGCAGTGGCTGTGGTGTCGACAGTGTTTTTGGAGTCACGTGAGTCGACGGTGTTCTTGGTCTCGGCCGAATCGACCGTCTTTGTGTCTGTGTCGTCGCCCATGTCCAAATTCAGATGCAGATAGTCCAGAGCAGGAGCAAGATCGAGAATGGTTTGATGATCTTGCAAGATGGGGAGGTTCGCGTGGTCGGATCCGAATAGGGGAATATGGGTAGGGGTTGTGCTTGTATCATGCACGCTGCGGGCTCCTGAATTTGAACCTAATCTTGAGGTGTGAGACGAAGAGGTTCTAGTGGTACCAGGGTCCAGACTGAAGGACAGGTCGAGCTGTTTGGAGTCGAAAAGACCGCCAGCGGATGAGGTTCGGCCAGTATCGAACAGCTGTCCGGAAGACCGCTTAGTTTCCAGCTCTTGGGCAGACTTCTTGGCGTCGTATACGTCCAGATCTAGAAGAAGCTCCTTCTTGAGGCTCTCTCTGAACTTGCGGGTGTCCACAGCTGGAGTTAGAGGGCTTGCCGGGTCTTCTTCCTCGATGGTCTGGAACGTCTTATCGAAGGAATAGTCTAGACTCGGCAGACTGTCGTTTCCGGCAGCAGTACTGATAGCAGGAGAGGTTGTAGGTCGAGTAGGAGTGGAAGCAGTGGTCTCAGTCTTTGGAGGTCCAGAAACACTTCGTCTGAAGGAAAATCTGCTGGAAGTGGTCTTGGACCTGGAAACGGACTCTGAATTGGCCCGGTGGGCGGCCTGTCTCGACTTGTTGACCCCTAATTCGCCCGCGGAAGAGGTCTGGAGCCGTGCACTGGACGATTTGGCTCGTTCGGGAGCTCGAGGCCGTGGTCGGTCGTCTTTTCGAAAGATGGCAAAGAAGTTGCGGAAAGCGCCCATGGTTGTGGAGTTGGCCGAGAAGAGAAAAACGCACGAGCCGTTGGTTTCGAAGGCCAGTATATGTCTGTACAATCACAGGCCGTCTCCTTTCGGCTAGATAGACTGATAGGCTCATGCACGAAATAGGGGTTTAACGCACAAGGAGCTGATGAATTTAAAAGCGACAAGTATTACAAGCTGAACTGCGGCTGTGGGGTGTACAAATGTCTGTAGATCTGTTTCTTTTGTTCAACTGTACGAGTAATTACGTAGTTCATTTCATACGAGGGACGGCATCTCCAGATCTGCACCACCTTAAAGATGGTGGATCATAGAACACCTTGAACCTGATCCAGAACCCAACAAGTCTCCCACCTTTTCGACCAGCCTCCCACCCAACGTGGTAATGGTAATTTCGATCGGAGCTAACGTCACCCTTTGCCCGGATCTGCTGGAAGCTCTCCTGTTTAGCTCCACCGTTACCCCTGGTTTTTTAGACCTGAAACCTAAGATGGCCTTGGTGCTGCACCTCGAGACATAATCTTGCTTGTAAGCCAGAGCCGGAAACGGCACAGCCATGCCAACAGTGCCCGTGGCTGGTAGGGGCTAGCAGGTTGTTTCTGTGGCACTCCACATGTGTTATAATGTGATTGTAAAAAAAAACTGTGGAGAAAAAAACACATGTGACCCCCATTGTGGGTCTCACTTTCAAGCAGCACATTCTCAGTCTCTGGAATGTACAACTTTGAGCTCATTAGAGGTGAATAATACGACGTGAAAATTATACCCACCGCAAGCCATAACACGCCAGATCCCTCGCAGCTGATAATAAAAAGATGAAACGTGGAGCTGTATCTGCGGCCCCCACACGTATAGTCTCACCAGTGTGGCAGAGTATACGGCCCGGGCTTAAATTGCCACAAATAGTGGACACTGCACTCTGACTTTCGAGCCAATCTTAGAAATGTAACAAGTGAGCGACGATCGATCTGGGCTGAAAAAGTTGAAAACTGCCGTGCCAGAGGGGAGCCGGGGGTCGGTATTCATATAGGATCGGCAGGCAGGGTGCAAATTTGTGAAGATCTGGGCTCAAAGATGGGGTTCTTTGAAAATGAAGCAATCTCAAGTATTTGTAGTTGAGCTTAGTTGGGGTAGATGAGATTTTGGGTGACTTTGTTCAGGTATTTGTATGTGACACCAATTTTACATGCTCAAGAACAATTTCCAGACGTCATTTCACGCGTTCACGTCTTTATTATTTCATTTCACGTGCGTCCAAGATGATGCAATCTCAAAATGCATAAAAAACCAAAATATCGAGATTGCAAAGGAAGTAGCAGTTCAATCACCATTATTACTGCTTCTATGTAATTTCTAGCCCTTTATTTACTCTCTCCTTCAACTCCCAACTTCATTGGACCACTTTTCGTTGAGAAAAACGCATTCAAAATTTTGGTCACGTGACTTTGGTCATGTCAGGTGTTAGCGTTTCAAAAGCAAAAAAATTACTGTCCCGGGCCGTGTGGTCTAGTAGCTATGATTCTCGCTTTGGGTGTGAGAGGTCCAGGGTTCAAATCCCTGCTCGGCCCTTTTTTTATTTTGTCTCCAATTCTTGTTTTCCTTATGCAAACGCCACAGATGCGTGCATTGATGTCAACACACAGCGTCCCCTATTTGACGCCACGTTTTTGCCATACACAGTAGTCCAGTTTTCTCGCCATCTCCATATCATCATCTATAAAATTGGCATAAGCTCAGAGTTTTTCGGGAACATCATGCAACACGAGGAAGAAGAAAATACGGCCGTTGAAATATTACGTAATAAACGTGTCTTGAGCGCCGGAGAAACACGCCCAGTTTTGTGTCCGCGGCTACTAGCCACAAACAGAGCGGTTGCCGGGCTACAGGCCCTACTTTTGAGCGGCAAACGAGCACATTTGACAAGTATCTGGGACCCGTTGCATTGCAGATTATGGATTAGGGTAGCCCTCTTTCTGTCGTGTCGCTATGCACAACGTGTCACCTCCACAAGACAAGGTTGGGCTCTATTTTTCATCCCCCATCAAAAACTCTCTCCACCCCCAAAACCCCGTTTGGAATACAGAACTTGAAGAGTTTTGTTTGTCTGGTCCCCTCCCTGTTTGTTTGTTTGTCTTTTGTTGAAGTGAGTATTAATTGAAGAGGACGAGGAATTCTGGCACGACAAGGAGTGTCAGGAAGGAGTGTTTGATGTGACAGACGATATGTGGTGAGATGTCTCAGTGATCCAGAAGGCAGTTCCAGCAGGGAAGCTGTGTGAGAGGTGTCTGAGCTTCTAAGCACACTCTAATGGACTCTGACAGCTTGAGGAGTACACTACAGTCTTCTCAAAGAACCACGTCATCAACCATCCTTCTACCATTGATATGTTTACGACACCCATCACCATGCCCCAAAGTACAGCATGCCTCATGTTTCCAGCTTCCCACTAACACAGATGTCCGACCTGTCCCCCGCTGAGCTTCTCCGGCAACGACACGCTGCCGTGAGCGCTGCCGCCGAGCCCACCCTCACCGTTTCCGAGGGCTCCCTGTCCAAGGAGTCTTCCCCCGTCCCTGAGGCCCCCGTTGCTGCCCCCGTCAAGTCCTCCAACGGTCCCTCCGCTGCCCAGAAGCGAAAGGGTCTCGATATCAACTCGCTCGAGGCCTTCCCTGCTCTCAACGGCGGCGCCCCTGCTCCCAAGGCCGTTTGGGGCAAGGGTGGATCTGCCCCTGCTGCTCCCTCTCCCCAGTCCTTTGGCCGAGCCGCCTCCACCACCATCTCCGACGTGTTCACTCTCAAGCGAGAGGAGCAGCAGGTTGGTGTGCGATCCGAGCTGCCCAAGATCATTGCCAAGGTCAAGGCCAACACCTCCACCACCATTGACTCGTCCACCTCCAAGATCACCGGCCACACCTCGTTCGTCATCAAGGGTACCCCCGACAACGTTGCCAAGGCCCGTCGAGAACTGCACCGAGCTCTGTCCCAGAAGATTGTGGCCAAGTTTGAGATCCCCGCCAGCGTGCGAGCCGCCGTCATTGGACCCCGAGGCTCCAACCTGAAGCCCATTCTGGAGAAGTCTGGAGCCCACATCCAGATCGACAAGCTCGAGTCCAACGGAAACGCTGACGACGACGAGGAGACCGTCGAGGTCATTGTTGAGGGTGACTCCGAGGGTATTGCCATTGCCAAGCAGGAGATCTTTGCCATTGTGTCCGAGCGAGTCAAGAACATGACCATCCGAGTCCGAAACGTCAACTACGTGCTGTTCCCCTTCCTGGCCAAGACCGCCGGCGACCTCACCAAGGGTTTCGCTGCCGAGGACGATGTCAAGCTCACCATTCCCGACATTTTCGCCCCCAACTTCACCACCGCTGCTACCATCACCCTGTCCGGTGACCGAGAGGCCACTGCCACCGTGAAGGAGCGACTTGAGCGACTGGCCGAGTCTCTGTCCACCGATCTGATCACCTCCACCGAGTCCTTCCCCGCCTCCAAGCACAAGTACATCTCTGCCAAGGACGTCTTTGCCGCTACCTCCGTGTTCATCACCGTCCCCCAGGCCCCCAACACCACTGACGACAACGTCAAGTTCCTGGGTCTGCCCAAGGACATCAAGCCCGCCATGAACAAGGTCGCCGAGCAGGTCAACTCCGTCAAGATTGATCTTCTGGACATCTCTCGAGCCCACGGCAAGTCTGTCCCCCACGCCCAGGCCCTCGCTTCCTACTTCAAGCACTCTGGTAAGCTCCAGAAGATTGCTGACGAGTACAAGGTTGAGATCTACATCCAGCAGCCCGATCAGCTGTACGCCCCCGGTGCCCAGGCTGTGACCATTGAGACCTCTGGACCCAACGAGGAGGCCGTCAAGTCTGCCCGAAAGGCCATTGTTGCCCTGGTCAACCAGTACGAGCCCTCCAAGGTCTCTCGAGTTTCCGACATTGACCCCTTCTTCCTGCGAAACCTCGCCGGCCCCAAGGACCGAAACCTGGCCAAGTACAAGAAGGACCACGGCGTCACTGTTCTTGTTCCCGAGAACCCCAAGGCTAACGCTGACGTGATCCTTGTCTACGAGGGTACCTCCGAGGAGGACGACTTCGGACCTTCTGCTGACGAGATCAAGGCTACTTTTGCTGCTGTCGATGCCTCTTTCGCCGACATCCGAGAGAAGCAGGCCAAGATCATTGGCAAGCTCATCTCCGTCCCCGTGGCCGAGCACAAGTTTGTCCGAGGCCCCGATAACACCACTCTGCGAGCCATTGTCGGTGGAACCGAGGGTCACGAGCCTTTTGTCCGAGTCACCTTTGGTGATGAGATCAAGGACGCTGAGGAGCCCGTCACCGCTGACTCCATCTACGTTCGAGGTCTTAAGGACGAGGTCACCCGAGTTCTCAAGGAGATCGAGGAGGCCGTTGAGGATGGTAAGAACTACGCCGTTCTGTCCCAGTACACCACCGAGTTCCAGATTCCTCCCGAGCACGTCAAGCACGTTGTCGGCAAGGGTGGCTCTCAGCTCGCCAAGTTCCGAGAGTACGGTGTTGACATTGACCTCAACGAGTCCGGCCAGGGAACCGTCAAGGGTATCAAGAAGAACGCCGACGAGGCCAAGGTTCAGATCCTGGCTTTCGCCAAGAAGATTGCCGATGAGGTCAACCTCAAGCTGCCTGTCCCCGCTGACCACCACGCCTCTCTGATTGGTACCGGTGGAAAGTTCGTCAAGCGACTCGAGGAGAAGTACGACGTCCGAATCCGGTTCCCCAAGTCCGGTGAGGAGAACGCCAACGAGATTGTTCTCCGAGGCCCCTCCAAGGGTGTCGCCAAGGCCAAGGAGGAGATTCTGGATCTCGTCAACTACGAGATTGAGAACTCTCACTCCCAGACCATCTCTGTCCCTGTCAAGTCTCTGCCCCGAATCATTGGTCGAGGTGGAGAGTTCATCAACGACATCAAGGACTCCACCAACACCCGAATCGACGTCAAGCAGGAGAAGTCGGATAACACCGACGAGTCTGGCAACGTTGACATTGAGATTGTTGGAACCAAGGCCGGTGTCAAGGAGGCTGCTGCCAAGATCCAGGCCATTGTCTCTGAGTTCCAGGACACTGTCGTTGAGCACATTGAGGTCAACCCCAAGTTCCACGGTGCTCTGATTGGTCCCGGTGGACAGACCCTGAAGGACATCCTCACCAAGGCCGGTATGACCGACGTGACTCCTTCCGTGGCTGCCCGAACCGTGGCTGTTCCCGCTGCCGGCACCAAGGACAACAAGGTCCGAGTCCAGGGCTCCAAGAAGATTGTTGCCAAGATCGTCAAGATCATCCAGGAGATGGTTGCTGAGCGAGAGTCCCAGATCTCCGAGGTTGTCGACGTGCCTGTTTCCAAGCACCGAGACCTCATTGGCGCTGGAGGTGCTGCCAAGCGAGCTCTTGAGGAGAAGTTCAAGGTCTCTCTGCAGATCCCCAAGCAGGGTGCCAAGAACAAGGACGGTGAGCTCGACACCGGCGTTACCGTCACCGGAAAGGCTGAGGACGTCGCTGCTGCCAAGGCCAAGATCGAGGAGCTGTCCCAGGATAAGTGGAAGGAGGAGATTCTCATTCCCCGAACCCTGCACACCACCGTCTCCGACAACGGCAACCTGCCCCGAAAGCTCAAGTACGAGCTCAAGGTCAACGTTGACCACGGTTCCGTCCGAACCCCTCGAGACGGCAACCCCGTTGTCCCCGCCGGTGCCATTGGCTCCGACTCCGAGGACAAGGACTCCTTCCGATGGTCCGTTGTGGAGGATGCTGTTGACCACGCTGCCAACGGCACCATCCCCTGGAGACTGGAGGGCTCTGACGAGAACGTTGCCAAGGCTAAGGCCATCATCGAGGCTGCCCTGGACGTTGCTCTCAAGCACACCCAGACCGGATACCTGTGGCTGCCCGACACCTCTCGATACCGATTCCTGGTTGGCCCTCACGGAGCCACCGTGTCTCACATCCGAGAGAAGTCTGGTTGCAAGATCTACATCCCCAAGGCTGGTGTTTCTGACTCCGCCGTGACCGTTCGAGGCTCCCCCGAGGGTCTGGAGAAGGCCAAGGAGATGATGCTCGCTGCTCTTAAGAAGTAAGCCTCCTGATGGACGCAAAAAAGTGTACTGCCGTGACGACTCGGTAGTATTTAGTATTTAGTATTTATATCATTTGAGATTGAAAAAAGAAGAGTACAAGTAGAGGGTATTAAAGAAGTCTGTTGTTTGGCATGTGTTTATGGACATCAGGTTGTAGCGTGGACGACGAGTCAAGGAATACGATTGTGGAAGAAATGATAATTGAGACTTCTGCTGATGGTGTGGCATTGATGCTGATGAATAGCTATATCTCATCATCCCATTGACTTGTCTACATATGAGTATTTCAGGTCAAACTGTCCAAGTCTATCTTTAGGTTGAATACGATCGTATTACATAAGTCAAATTTGAAGCGCCTATATCTTGGTATATAATCAAGTCAAGGTGTTTCTAAGAGTTCTACCAATAAATTCTGCTCGTCATTTATCCCATTGAGAGATTTCTTTCACTACATCTCCCTCAAATCACTCACAATATCGCTTCAAAGATTTGTCTCACGTGACTTATTTTCGCGCGCTGATCGCCGATATACTGGTTCGACGCACATGGGAGTTTGGCCGAGTGGTCTAAGGCGCTAGCTTCAGGTGCTAGTCTCGAAAGAGGCGTGAGTTCGAACCTCACAGCTCTCATCTCTTTTTGCCCGTCTTCCTGGGGCCTATCTTTTTTGTCTCCTACCTCTTGTCATGCTTAGATCTATGTTAGTCTACTTGGTATGTCTAAAACTTTCCCTTCTGTTCAGGGACGATGGTGATGACCTTTCCGGTATCAACGAAGCTCTCGAGGTTATCAAGAACAGCCTTCTCCATCTTGTAGTGAGTCTCATGAGACCAGGTTCCCATGTGAGGCAGAAGCAGGGTTCTGGGGTGCTTCAGAAGACCCTCCTCGATGGCAGGTTCTCGCTCAAAGACATCGAGACCGACTCCTCCGATCTTTCCAGAGTTGAGACCGTCAACGAGCGCCTTTTCGTCGCAAACAGGGCCTCGAGCAGTGTTGACAATGATGACACCATCCTTCATCTTGGAGATGGACTCTGCATTGACGAGATGCTTGGTAGCAGCGTTGAGAGGCACGTTAATGGAGATAACGTCTGCCTTGGAGAAAAGATCCTCGGGAGACTCGCAGTAAATAGAGTCCTTCTCGAGTTCAGGAGCCAGTCGGTTTCTGTTGTAGTACAGAACCTTGCTGAAACCCAGCGGAGCGACGTAGTCTCTGATTTCTCGGCCAATCCCTCCCATACCGAGAATTCCAAGAGTTTTACCCGAAATGTCGTTGCCAAGAGCAACTCCCTTGAGCCATTGGCCCTTCTGGAGGTTCAGAGCTCCGTCTCCAAAGTTTCTGAGGGTTCCAATCATAAGGTACAGGTTGGTGAGAGCAGTAGATTCGTCAGCCATAGACTGCACGTTGCTGACCTGGATACCTCTCTCGGAGAAGTGAGGCACGTCAATCTGGTCGTAACCAGCTCCATAATGGCACACGGCCTTGCAAGACTCGGGGAGAGCCTTGGCTAGTTCCTCGTCGAATCGACCAGTCTTCTTGACACTGATAAAGGTTCGGAAAATGGCGTTGATGTCCTTGTAGTTGTCCTTGAGGTCTTTGAGAAACTGCGCTCGGTCAGTTCCATCCTTGAGAGTCACCACATCGGCCTTCTTCTTGAGCTCTTCAAACTCCTTCTTGGCGTCCACCACGTTGTCGAGGAAGAGAATCTTCTGACGCTGGGTGGAGTAGAAACGCAGAGAGTGTCGGGCAAACGACTGTCGTGTGAATTGAGCTGTTCGCAACATTGCAGTGGTGTGTGTACCGTGTAGCTGTCTAATCTGGGGTATGCACTAGTTTCGATGCCCCCCACGCACCCCCACCAAGGCCAGAGTGAAATTCATTGGGACATTTGACCTGTGGAACCAGACTTTCATTGGGTCAACTCTGTGAGTCAAAACCTGACTGAAGACCCACACTTCATGCGGTTACAGTTGCACAATCTAACCGCTGCACTTGGTTGCTCGATACGAGGTGAGAGGAAGGTCGAAAGTGATCGGTCGCAATTGAGAGGGAGAAACAAGTCTGTTTGTCAGACGTGTTTGCGGCAATTGTTGCTCTAAATGAGCTCATTCAATATAGCTCGTCTACATTAGGCTGTTTACTCTAGTCGCACCAATAGCTCGTGCTCTATACAAGGGTATCTCTTCTCTATGATTCTTTAATAACCGTCTTAAACTTGCCTCCGACTGATTTTTTCCGCCACCTTAGTAATTCATGCAGATGAGATGTGTAACCAAGCGGACTTAGAAGTGGTCAAGAGGGGGTAAATATATGAATTAAAAGCGGTTTATCAACTAACACCGCTTCGGCCAATTGATTCCAAAAATCTCCGTTCAATAATCTCCCCTCTAACCCACTAAAATCCGCTTCCCTTTCCTGGCCGCCTTCAAATAGCGTTATACACTTAAAGCCGTCAGCCCTGCACTCTAATACTTAAGCCCCGGATTTCGCCACTTACCACCCCATCCAACATGCCCTCTCTAACCGATATCAAACAGGTCAATGCGGCCTACAAGCCTACCATTCAGAACGCCGTCGGTGTTTTCTTTGGAGGCACCTCTGGAATCGGCAAGGAGACCGCCTATCTCTTTGCTAAGAAGTTCGATAGCCCTACCGTGATCATTGTGGGTCGAAGTGAAGAGGCTGGTTCCAAGATTGTCACTGATCTCAAGAACCTCAATGCCAAGGCCACCTTCATCAAGTCGGATCTGTCGCAGATGAAGGAGGTCGTGCGAGTGTCTGACATTGTCAAGCAGGACGTGACCAAGATCAACCTGCTGTTCCTGTCCCAGGGTATTCTCAGTACCGCTGGCCGAACCGAGACTCCCGAGGGAATCGAGCTGCGAATGTCACTCAATTACTACGGACGATGGCTCGCCGTCAAGGAGCTGCTGCCTCTGGTGCAGAAGGCCTACGATGACGGAGACAAGGACAATGCTCGAGTGGTCACCGTTCTGGCTCCCGGAAACGAGGGTCCTTACGTCGAGGACGATATGCAGCTGCGAAAGAAGTTCTCCATGATGAACCAGAACCGTCACATTGTGCAGTTCAGCTCGGCTGCTGTGATGAAGTTTGCTCGAGAGCACCCCGATCTCTCTTTCATCCACGCTCACCCCGGTCTTGTGGCTACTGGTATCATGCGAGAGCTGCCCTGGTACGTCAGATACCCCTCTGCCATTCTCATGAAGACTCCTTGGGTTATTTCTCCCGCTGATTCTGGAGAGAAGTTCTTCTACATGGGCGCTTCTTGCCCCAAGTTTGCACACGGCTCTTTCCTGCTGAACCCTGCCTGTGACTCCATCAAGGAGAAGCCCGTCAGCAAGGGCTACCTCACCGAGGAGCACCAAGACAAGATCTGGAAGCATACCGAGGAGGAGTTTGAGCTCGCTCTCAACGGTCTTAACAAGGCCTAATTATTTAACAGTGTATAGTATGAATTTATTGAATGTTTAATATGGAACGTAGTCAAATTGTCAGTTAGATGGTAGGTGGGCCGTCCATCTTGTATGCTGGAGTGTGCCCTGTTTCAGGTCCTTGTACTAGCTCAGTTGCTCTGTACTTGACTGACTTGCTGTTGAATGCATATCTGCTTAGGTAATATGCTCACTGTGAAGATGGACGTGTTCTTCTCCCGTGTGTAGAATCGAATGTGTTCGTGTCATAATGTCGTAACGGATTGTCTCTCATTTCTCGCTTACAGCTCATCTTTAACCATCTGAACAACCGAGGCAAGATCTGAGGTCACGAAAACATAGTAGACCAACTCGCTGAATCCAAACACGAGACAGATGGCCAAAAAGAACTTGGCAATCACGTTCCGCTGGATCTCATACCGTCCCTTCTCGATCAACCTGATCAATGCCTCCTGTTCGTCTTTACTCAGGTTCATGAAGAAGTCCAGCAGTCTCAGAAAGATGGATCCCGTCACGCAGATGATGAGGAAATGCTGAACTCGGTTCGCTTCTTGCGAGTACCACCAGCCCTCCGGGGCCTTGGTGTTGATGTGTCCAGAAATGAAAAACACGTCGAGAAGTGTCGTGAATAGAAGCGTGTAAATCTCATCTCGACGGGTCACCACGCCTGGAGACCAAGGGATGTATGCAAGACCGAGAAGACAGCCGTAGTCGAGAAGCACGCAGAAAATCGACACCGCCAGTGAACTTGAGTACGTCATTGTGAGTGTCCAGCGATGAAAATGTCAGTAGCAAGTGTGTCGTATGATGTTTATCGTGAGTCTACACCAGAGTGCAACTTAAACACCATCTTATGAAAGTTAGCGGGGTACCTATGCGTCTGTGACGTCAGGACAGCGTTAGCGAAATTATCACGTTGGAAGGAATATATGGGGACCATTTGGACCGTGTAATAATGATTTGCATTATTTGGCCACTAGTTGGTGATTAGTCAGCCCAGTAAGACCATACTAAAAATAGGTTCAACGGCGAGCTAAAAAAAAAGATATAAAGGAGAGACATGACCCCCGAACGTGATTCAGATGAACACACAGCACAACGCTTCAAAAAAAAAGCACACCTTCACTGAGGACGAGGCAAAAAAAGATTACAGCACCCAGGATTCTCGTATGGTCTCCCACTACAATACTAACTAGGCTCTCTGGTGCTTGACTATGGCTGATCGGACGGGAAGCCGTATTTTCACCAGGATATGGCCGTAACCAAACCTCCGATACGGGGAATCGAACCCCGGTCTCCACGGTTCTCAGAATGAGAGCGTGATGTGATAGCCCCTACACTATATCGGAAACGTGCTCAGAAGGAGCGTTGAATCTATAAAACCGTTAGTCACAAAAATTGACTAACCCAAGGATCTGTGGCCAACCCAAGGATCTGTGGCCTAGATGGTGCAATCTCGAATTAAGGTTTGAGTTTGTAATTTTCGAGGTCGTTGGTTCGAAAAAACCCAAGGATCTG